>GL876968.1:407590-473822 GCA_000193285.1 Magnaporthiopsis poae ATCC 64411
CTTCATGGCCAACCTGCGCGAGCGCGGCGACCAGTGGGACGCCCAAACCATCTACAAGGTCCTCCGCTCCTACAACTCGGGTCGCTGCGACCCCGGAAACCTCAGCGCGGGCTTTGGGGCGACCGATGACTATGTCAGCGACGTGGCTAACCAACTGTGCGGCCGTACTCGCTGATCGGGACACGGGAGAGTCGATAGGCGGCGGGGATGCGATGGGAGGGTGACGGGCTGAGGGTGGCTCTTGCCCGGTGGCTCCCAACACCCATGCAGAGCACTCGATGTCTTGTGTATTCCTGGAAGGTCTTGGATATCTGGTATGTTGGGAGGAGCTGATAGTTGGGATTTTGGTTCAACAATGCAACGCAGTGTCGTTAGTCGAGCATAAAGGAATCTGAACAACTTTTGAGAATCCACGACCAGAATCGAACTAATCAAGTATCTTTTCCGGGCGAGGAGCAGAGGTACTGTGTACTGTGTTGACATTCTGATGAATCCGCGCTGGAGCACGAATTTGGGTCACCCCTAAACCGTATCACGGCCAATGTAAAATAGCGCGGTTGGCGGCGTACCTGGGGTCTCTTTTCCTTTCCTTTATCTTCCAAGTCGTTCTTTCGACGCTCATCACCTTTGCAAAAAAAAAAAAAAAACCGAAGGCACTAACCAGCCAGCGGGTGCTATGGCGAGATGAAAACAAGGCATTAGAAAGGCCAACCGCAGAAGCGATATTTCAACAGTCCTTAGGCGTACTAATCGAGTTTTCTCCCGGGTGTTGGAAATGGTGCTCACTCGTTAGACCCACGAACACGTTCGCGGACGCCAGATCGCTCGACGGATTCACGGCCAGCGGATGCTCCCAGTTGACCTACCCTACCACACCCCCAGCAATGGTGCGAGCGCAGTCGCAGGCTGTATATAAAAGCGGCTTTGTGAAGTCCCATCTGCTGCCCGCTCGTCGCTATCATCATCAGCCTCGTCGGCTGGCGGGGCGCTCAGCCATTGCGATAGCGACGCAAAAAGACCCCATCGCAGGTAGATGGAAAGACAAAAAAAGCACGAAAAAACAAAAGCTCACTGCCCAACCTCTCAGGTGGACAGCTACGAAACTTTTAGTTTACTTCGCGACGGGGGTCGAACCCGACATAAACCCCCATACGGGGGCTCGAACCGTCAACCCAAGCGGCTAACGTAGCGGAGTACAGGTAGGGTCCCGGTGTCGACTCGACCCATCCTCACAACCGCTACACCAACTTGGCGTCCGTATTCGATGTCTGCAGTAGGCAAAACCGAGGCTATAAGCCCTCCAGCTGTCTGGTAGAGACGGAAGGAGCGACCCAAAGGGTCGGTCGACTTGTGCAGCCGCGGTGCAGCCACAGTCCCACATTTTGGCAACGACATGCCTGCCATGCGATTGTAGACGACGACCAGGGTAGCTGCTGCAAACACCGTATTAGACGACTGGCAATGACAAGACATGGTCCGAAGAGGAGAGTTCAGCACCTGGAGGTGGTGTAGCCAAAAAAAGGCCTTTATATAATTCTTTCTGTAACCATTTATCGCCCGATATTGCCCACCACACTGCCCACCATGACGGCGACCTCCCGGTCCCAGCCACTGGCTTTCTCGGTGCCGCCATCCGCAGCTTGACCCTTTGCTTTCGCCTTGGATGCGCCAGCGGCTGCTGCGGCGCCCGGCAGCTGACAGCCTCGGACGACACACTCCCTAATAGCCTCTCCTACATTGCTCTTGTTGGATCTCAGGGTCCGTGCCGACACGCCACCCCGGTTCATAATCTCTTGAACTCGTGTCGCAAGGCTGCTCGCCATTGTCCGCCAAAAGTACGACGCCAGCGAGCCGGTCTCGAGATGGGCCAACAGTGGCTGCAGAAGATTACCCTTCCCGACAGCCGGGGCAGTTGACAAATGGGGCTGCAGGGGATGCGGAGGCGCCTTGGTGGACTCGAGGACGAGCTCGAGTGCCACGATGTTTTGACAGCGGGCGCTGATCTCGGCCAGCGTCCGGTCGAGGGACGGCAGGGCAGCGAGCGAGCGGGCTAGGGATGCGATGCTGCTCTGCAGCGCCGAGCGCAGATATATCTCGAGCGCCTGCACCATGGCCGAGGGGCTCCACCTCTCGTTCTTGGCCAGGGCGGTGGGTGACAGCAGATACAGCGTCACCAGAGCCGACACCATGCGCGCTTTGGCCTCCTCCATCTGCGCAAAAGTTGGACCGCCGCCTGTCGTGCCGGATGACGCAGCTGAGCCTATAGAAAACTCGCGCACTATGCGCTCCGACAGCTCCTGAACGGAACGCTCAACAGGGGCTATCACGGCCTCCTGCAAGGAGCGTATGGCATCTATGCGGTCCAGGCCGTGGCCCTCCTCCCCGGGGGCTCTGCGCTCCAGGATCTCGCGCAGGGACAGTATGGTGTGCGTACAGCGGACCAGGATGTTGTGGTCTTCCCGGCGCGCGCCGGCAGTGGCGGAGGCGGCAAGCTCCGAGTGTTGGACCTGGAGCTGGCGGCCTAGCTGCAGACAGCGGGCGACAGAGCGGCCTAACCTCAGCGTCTCCCACAGGCGCGAGGCGACCTGGCGGACGGTGTCGGCCTCGGCATGCTTCTTGGTGACCTCCCTCTCGAGCTGCCTGTAGCTCTCGTTGAGGGTCTTGACCTGGCCGTCGATCTCGGCGACGATCCTGCCGCTCGCTGCCGTCTGCTCCTCGGTGTGGGTGAGAAGCGGGATCGCAGAGCGGGTGGTCAGCTGGTCGATGTGCGAGTCGATCTCCTGGATGTCGAAGAGCACCCTCGAGAGGGGCGTGGACAGATCGAGGGGCGAGTCATTGGGGTTATTGGTCGAGAGCACGAGGCTGTTGGCAAAGACGGCGGGGTTGAATTCGGGTGCCAGGAAAGTCTCGTAGTCGATGTAGGACGCGTCCTCCTCATCCTGACTGTTGGCGACCATGTCTGGAGGCAGCAGGCGGCAGCCAGGCCGTTGCCGGTTTGGTGTTGTCGTCTACTGGTGATCAGGTACCTACCTATCCAGGACTGTGTGCTATGCGACCCTGGGAAATTCAATTGAGCACAGCTTTGGACAGCTGCCCCGTGCTGCCACCCATACGGCACAGTGCCGATCCGGACGTTGGCTAGCTCAAGTGCCCGCCCCTCCTCGCGCTAGTTGCGCTTTGACTCGCCTCAACTAGCAACGGTGGGGCCTCGTTATACTGTGCGCGTGCTCCTGGGCTGACGGCATCTTCGGATCGCGGCATGGGTTTAAAAAAGCTTGCTCAAATCAACACAGGCCCTTCCCTGCGCTGCTTGCTGACCGTGTTTTCAGCAGTGAGGGACTTTGCGCGCTCTGTGCTTTTTGCTTTTGCCGCAGGCATCTCGTCCTCGGCAATATGACCGGCTAGCTTCAGGGCGGCCTCGACCTCACCGAGAGAGAGCAAACCACACGCGACAGCTGGGCACCCTCCTCGCCTCCGCCTCCGCCGACAGCCCGACCGAACCTTCGCTCGCGGCCATGCCTCTCATCGATTTTCCGCCGGGCGACAACGCCACCGACACGGTCATCGAGGGCGTGCACTTCAGCCTGAAGTTCCTCCGCGACTGGAATTACCAATACTATTCCAACGGCACCGTCTCCAACGACAGCTGGTGCTACATCACGGCCCCGCCCTTCACGCCTACCCGCATCCTCGCAAACGGAACCTTTCTCAACTCGACCTGGTGCTACACTGCCCAGCGCCCTGTCGGCCCGCGCGGCGCCACTGCCCTGGGACTGACCGTGCTCTTCGGCCTCGCCATTGTGCTCAACATCTCCAACCTCCATCGCCATGGCTCGCTCTTCCTGCCCTCCACCAAGCGCTTCTACCCCGTCGGCCGTCGCTGGCAGTGGTACTGGTCTCTGGCCGCCTGCGCATTCGCCTGTGTCGGTCTGATCGCGAGCGTCGACGTCGAGCGCTTCTGGGTGTCGGAGTTGCCCATCGTGCTGGTCGCCTTCTTCTGGTACCTGCTCACTATGGCCACCATGGCTATCATCTGGGAGGCCGTCCGCCATTGGGGCAGCTGGCTGGAGCGCCAGTTCATCGACCCGGACCCCTTCGTCCTGCCGGAGAGCGGCTTCCGCTACAAGTTCGAGTTCTTCATCCCGCTCGTCTTCTATGGCTTTTTCTTCCTCAACTTCTTCGTCGTCTTCCCCCGCAACTGGGGAGCCCTCGAACTGCAGCGGTCTCCTGAGCAGACTCTGCGCGATGCCGTGCCCTCTGCTACCGATGTGCGCCTCAAGATTGGCCCCTTCTTCCTCTTTGCCGGCTTGATCACCACCCTCGTCTCTCTCCACCACTCGCTGAAGCACTACCAAGACCGCAATCGCGGCCTGGTCAATCGCGTCATCGGTCTCTTCACTATGACGCCACTGCGCTTCAGGCTTATAATCCCCCTGGCCCTCGCTATGCTTGGATACCAGGCCTACGTGCCGTGGTCTCTTGAGAACTCGCCCATGAACGTCGCTCCTAATCTCGTCCCTATATATCTCGGCGGCTACCTCCCAAGCCTTCTCATCATATACATCCAGATCATCAGCGGCTACATGCGCCCCAATGAGGACTTGGAGCTGATCCGGCAACGACGCGAGCGCGGCATTGAGGATGACGAACGCCTGCAGATAACCCGCAAGCCCGCATGGTGGCGACGTGTACATGGCGACGCGGCGCCCCTCGACGAGAGCATGCGCGATCGTGTTCGCCGCAACGTGAACGCTGTCACCGGAAGGAGGCCGGGCCAGACCGACCCCGACAGAGAGGCCGAGATGCGAGCCGCCTCGGGCCCTGAGAATCCCCCTAGTGGTGCAACTGAGGCGAGCAATAACGCCGCTGCCAGCTCGGTGGAGATGGCTGAGATGCACAGGGGCCTTGCCGGCGACGCCCCTGATGCCCGGAGTGGTCTACCGTCGCCCGGCCCAGGCGCAACCGCCAGCCCCTCGGCCAGCCCTGGATCCCCCGCGATGGATCCATATAATGGCCGGTCGGACAGGCGGCGGAATGAACGCACCATGCAGGCTGTGGCCGGGCTCTTGTTCCCCGGTTCGAACACCACGCCATCGGCCGCTCAAAGAAGAGCAGATCTTATGGCAGACGGTCCGCCCCCGCCGCCTTACCAGCCACAGGCTCCAGAACAGCAACCATCGGGAGTAGGCAGCAGCTCTGCCTCGATCAATCAGCCTCCTCAGCAAACAAGGAGCATGTTGGATGTCTGAGCGGCTCGCTCAGATTTCTTCAGCGAGTGTCACTCTTTCTTCTTGTTTTATCTCATTCCATTTCTCTGGTGATGTGTAAATATTTGCAGCTATTTCTGTTATTACCTCATTTCTTTGGGTAATACCCTCGCCTATTGGGTACGTTTGGGCTATATATTATGGACTTGTATGGATTTCGTTTCACGACTTGTTTGTCTCCGTGATAACTCCGTTATAACTAGGTAGCGACGTCGGCATGGCCATGTGGCGCATATGCGGGCGGAGGATGGCGGCAGCCTAGTAAAGGCTTGAGAACCCGAGGGGAAGTTCGGTGGGTAAACATGACAAAGAGCAGCGCAAAAGTCACATCTTTCCTTTGTTGTTGAGGACCCCTGCTAGCCCCTGGTGCGAGAGGGGTTGGTGGCTGGGAAAACGCACCAGTCCAGTCTTGGCAAAGAGGTTTTTTTTTTTGATTCAATATGCATCTTTTCGTGCTAGACAACGAGGTCTGTCGACATGTGTGCCCCCTGTGTACCATGTGCGTACCCCAAACTTAGCTACACCCCTCACCTCCAGCCATGACAGACCGTTTCTAGCGATCGCCGATGGCCACGCCCGCCCGTCCGATATGCAAAGGTACATGGCACCACATGCAGGCCCTACCGAAGCCGCACCAGGGTAGATTTTCCCTCGCACAAGACTCTGCTGTGTGATGCACACAGCTACCTACCTAGGTATCTGTCATCGGCAGGGAATAACCGCAGTCAAAGAAAGACGACATAAGTTTACCGGCGCCTCTCCCCGGAGCTTACTGGTCCATCCGTTCGTCTCTTCGCGGCCGACTGTTGTTTCCCCTCCTCTCTCTCCTCCTCATGCTCCGAGTCGGCGCCACCCCGTCAGCAGCCCAGCCAACAAGGCCGGAGCTGCGCACATGCGCCGTCATGCGAGCAAGTACAGCAGCCAGCCGCGCTACTGCAGCTGCAGGGGCTCTGCATCCAGCGCCTCTCGGTCTTTGCTTTCTCTGGCACGCATCAGCGCGTTGGTTCGTTTGGACTGTTTTCTTTTTTTCTCTGTTGTTTTGTGCGTCGTCGACGGCGCCCGGAGCTGCCCTCAGTGTTCTCCGCCACTCTTTGCTCACTCGACCTGCCCGTCTCTCTAGCATTTTCTCTTTTTGGGATCTGTATCACATTGGAATCCGAATAGCATAGACATAATGGCGTGTACAAGGACAGTAGAGCGTAGTTCAAGTCGCCACCGCGCTGGGGAAACACAACATTCCACCATCAACAGTGTGGTACCTACGTCGGTACCTATCTATGTACCTATGTCCTTAGGCCCCGTGGCTAGCGGCGACCACAAAAAGCAGAAGACTAGCAAGCAAGAGCACGCCCTACCCTCCCCTCCAGCCGCCTGCAAGCCCTCCCCCTTAATCCTCCTGGGTTAAAACAGCACTAAATCCGCCTTTCGCTTCCCCTTGCCCCGCCCCCGTCCGAACGTTTCCTATACTTTTTTTTCGGCCAAGGGATAGCCGCCGAAAGATAACGCCCGTCAGCCCAGCCTCCGAGTTCGCTACCTCGGTAGGTAGGTACCCGGGGAAAACAAGAGACGGCCGGCGGCAAAAAGCACATGCCGGGCATTGCATGTACACGACCGACCTGCCGCAAGCAAGGATGCATACAGCGGCAAGAGGAATCGTGTTCAGGATGGCCGCGAATAGGAATGGCGGTGTAGTTGAAAGGTGGCAAAAGGAAAACTGAAAAATAAAAAAAAATAAAATCAACGTTGAAGAATGAGATGAGAAGTATCCCACCGGCAGTTCCACGAACCGATGGACGTGGCGGTAACCATAACCAGTCCTGTTTTCCACTACCTTTCCTGCCCCTTTTCCCCTCCCTACCAGCCTTCCCGTCCGCCCTCGGCTTCCGGCAGCACAGAGCCTGGACCACGGCGGACAGAGTGGTGGCGGCGGCGTGACCGAAGCCTATTTTTCTTTTCCGTTTCGTGTGCCGTTGCCCGCCACCCAGCCAACCGACTTTTCCTTTCCCACCCTTCGTCTGTAGTACACATGTAGGTACCTGGGCGAAAAACTTTGCACATAATAAAAAAAAAAAATGGCTCATCCTATCGTCCTATTTCTTACTCTGGCCTTGAAAGTTCATCCATGACCCTTGTGCAAAAACTAGTCTCGGTAAATATTTTGCTCAGCGGATGTAAAACCTACCTAGAGGAACGGACGGACGGGGTGGAGCGGGTGGTTGGCGTTTGCCCACCTGACCTAGCACGCCCCCAGCCTATCTACTTTTTGTTAGGCACAACACTACGGACTGTGCCTTGCATCCCCAGCCGGTTTTCGATTAGCATGTGCGACGCGCGCGGCTCAACCTGCAGCTGGCGCTTCACCCAATCTGTTGATTCCGGCCAGCTAGGCCTTGCGCCGTGAGTTCAAAGAAACGGTGATGCAGATGTATGGTCGGGTATTCCACTCAGTTCCCAGAGGAGACCACATGAAAAACAAATCACAATGGCCTCGTCGAATGGCACCGAAGAGCACCTACGCCACCATTCCATCCCTGCCAAGCTAAATCGTGTCAGCCCTGAGAAGGGATATTCCCTCGGCAAGTCTCGACTATGCTTTACCATCCCAAATGTGTAATATAGAGTGAGTGGGTATCAAATCTGATAAGCCTGTCCTCCCATACGGGTCCGTAGAGAACCCAACCAAAGCCGAGAAAACCCCTCCGATGCGCTAAGCACAACCCATCTCGTGAAATGCCCCCTCCGCGCCCGCCACCCCAGGGACGGACGGTGTGCGAACAGACCCAAGAAAACAGTACGACAGCCTCCCTATTTAGCAGATTGGGCAAGTTCCCAGATGTCCACACCAGAGAGACCAAGAAGACAAGTAAAGAACAAGAAAAGACATAGAGAACTCCCACAACAGGAAATCAAGTAATCAGCATAGGCATAGAACGGGTATCGGATGAGCGAGCGAATTCATCAACAAAAAAAGAGATGAAGAAATGCATATGATATGCCCTGAAGGCAGACGGAAATCTTGATGCAACGAGCGTGGTACGGCTGATATCATGCAGTAGAAGGAAAAAAAAACCAAAGGGACAAAATAGACACGCTTAGCATACTTAATAGAGAGACAGAGAAGAGAGTAGCAGTTGAGGAAAGTCGTAACAACTCATGATGGGAATGTAGCTGAAATGAATTCGCCGGCAAAATACAAAAGGAAAGAGAATAAAAAAACAGTAATTCCAACTGATCGACGGCCCTGGGAGAGACAGATCCGCCGCCGTCCCGATGCTGTGCTGTTGCTCCCAGTCGTGACGGTCGCTTACAAGCGGAGAAGGGAAGATAGAGCAAAGGGAATATGACACAAGGAAACAGAGAGAGCAGGAGTGCGTTCGTTAGTTCGTGAATTGGAATATGGATGAAGATAGTCATCGCGATGGCTCTGCAAAGCAATACGGGTGTCGTTGGGTCTCGATTTGCACAAAACAGTATGGCGAGAGTGGAGCCGCAGACGCAAACTTGTTAGACCCTAGGCGGACCTGCGTTCCTGTGCAGCGCCTAATATGCGGCAGCGGTTGAGCCTTCGCTGGTGGCCACGGCAACCAGCGCCTCGAGACGCCTCATAGAATCGGACTGAGGCGGTCTCTCCGATTCCATTTCAACGTCATGATCCCGAGGTGAGGAGCTTGTCGTGATCTGCTGAGGCTCCCTGGCGGGGAAGCCTGTGAAGCCGTTGGCGAGGTTGGGGTGAATCATGCGGTCAACCCGGGGGCCTCTGGTGGGGAGCTCCGGGACCTGGCTGAGGCCAGCCGTGACCGGCCCATGGTACCACCCGTGCCTCTTAGACTCGCGGGAGGTGGTGATGGAAGGCGCCGACATGGTGTGCTGGTGGTAGCCGCCCCGGTAACCGCTGGGCGGGGGAACTCCGGGCGAGTGTGGGATCGAAACGACGCGAGGCTCAGGCTCGAACCTTACCGTCGGCTGAGCACGCACCTGCTCGGCCTGTGCCTGGACCGCACTGTTCACCTCGTTCGCCCAGGCGCCAGCGCTGTCCCTGGGCGGCGTGTTTGCGGCGAGGTCGAGCTTGGTCAGGCCCCGATGGAGACCCATATCCCACTGGGAGAGGCGACGGTCCTCGACGACATGCGAGTCTGACACGTGGGCGGGAGCGTTTGCCATTTCCGAGTCCACCATCATTGGCGAGGGAATTCTTCGTGGCGAAGCGCCCCTCTGCATGCGCGGGACCGGATCAAAAGACTCGATTCCCGGAAGTCGGACGTGCGACTGCTGCCCCGGGGCGGGAGCCAGGGCAAGCGGCGGCGGCGCAGGGGTGACTGCGCCAGGGCCAGATAGAGGAGCAGGTGAGGGCAGCGGCGCGCTCTGGAGCTGGCCGGGGGTGATGACGTTGCTCAGCCTGCTGCCACCAGCACTATACTCCCTGCTGTCCGGGTGCCAGGTCCGGCGGCGCCAGGCCTCATCAGCTGCACTTGACATAGACTCCCGCCGAGGCCAGCCGACCGACGACATAGTGGGGGATGGGATCACGCCGCCAGTGCCTGGTGAGAAGACGCCCGCATTGGAGGCGTTCATGGCACCGGGCCCAAAGAGCGGCCTCCCCAGGGCACGGTTCTGCGGGGAGTGGAATGGGTTCCCGGCAGCCGAAGGGACGCTAAGCCTCCTGCCGGGAGTGCGGCTGCCCGAGGCATACATGCTGTGGGCGCGCGAGTGGACCGACGCGGGCGATGCCATGCCGGACCATCGAGGACTGCTCTGACCGGTCGAGAATGTGCCCGAGGTGGGGGTGCTGAATTCGCTCGGGGAAGGGGCGCGGTAGGAGAACTGGCTGTCAGGAGCGCTGCGATACGACTCGAGCGACAGCCTGGAGCGAGGATCGGCCATGACCAAGGGCGGCGGGCGGCGGCGGCCGATGGGGTCATCGCGAGGGCTGTAGCTCCCCAGAGAGCCGATGCTGGCGATGCTCGAGGTGGACAGCGACTTGGAGTGGCCGCGCGGGGGAGTGCCGAGGCTCCCAGCGGTTGAGGCCCTTGCCCTCCCGTTCCCACGAACTCTCTCTTGGCGCGCTTGACGGACAAAGCGGGTGCTGACGGCGGCAAGGGAATCCACAGGAATATCTTCGTTGACGTGAACAGTCTGGGCGTGCTGTCGGAGGTTGTCGAGCCGCGAAAACCTGCGAGAACAGTGGCACTGGAATGGCCTCTCTCCCGTATGTTTCCTGTGCGGGACACGGGGGTCCGGGTTAGCTGTGCCATTTCGCCAATGCCACGGACGTGCTGGAGGTTGCCGGAGAGAGTCAGCAGATGGATGCGGCTGGGTCGGCAACCTACCTAATGTGTCGGGCCAGATGCTCGCTCCTTGTAAAGCTCAGGTTGCAAGGCGGGTAGTCGGTGCAGTAGAAGCGCTGCGACTTCTTCTTGTTTTTGGACTTTGTGCCATCCGCATTTACACTGTCATCGTCAGAGCCGGCATCGTCGCCGGCGCCATCTTCCGCGTCCGAGTCGTTCATGTCAACATCCTCCGAATCTCCCGACTTCCTGGAGTGCTGCGAGTTTTCGCGCCTCGGCAGCGTCTTTTCGGACGGCTCGGGAACCTGCACGGCTTGGGGAAACGGCGAGGTCGGCAGGGGTTTCTGCGAGGCCAGGGCGGCGCTTCCACCAGCTGCTATTATTGCGGTGGCGGCGTCGCCACTATTCCTAAAGGTCGCCCTCGTGGGTGTTGTCGCATCATCCATGGCGCTGGCTGGGGTCTGTGGGTTGGTGGCGGCCGAGGCGGCGTCGAGGGGTTTGGGCGGGTCGCTGGCGGATTCCGGCATATCGTCGGCATGATTCGCTGAGCGGAATGCTGAAGCCATGGCCGCGGCGATTGTGTCTGGAGGAGAGGAGGTAGTGTTTGGAGATGGCAGCCCAAACTCAGACTCGGGGGAAGAGCGAGACAGAGAGAGGGGGCAAAAATATGGGGTGGGTGGGAAGAAAGACTCGAGAGCGAGGACAGGATGGACAAACAGCGCGGGGTGGCGGTCGCACGTATGTATGTCTTATGTGATCCAGCCCCGGTGAGGCTGAGAGAGCGACCAGCCAGACGCAGCACAGGCCAGCCAAAAAAAGGCAGTTCGAGGAAACAAAACAAGCTGTGGGTGCGTGCGTGCGTTTTTGCCAGGGCCAGGGTCGACTATGCAGCGGGCCCTCGCGCCAGGAGGGTATAGAGCAGCGATATATGCCCTCTAGGGTTGGTCTTTTTCTGGCTCGGTATTCGTGGATCCTCGACTGGGGAGGCAAAACGGGAGTAATGCCGTGCGGGTGTTTGAAACAGATTAAAGGGAGAAAAAGGGAGGTAAATGCGCCGGGACGGACGGCGGGAGATGGAAAGGAGGGGGAAAGTTGAGGTAGGAGATACCAAGCGTCCTCATTCGTCAAGATTTTTTGTTTGCTTGACCTTGATTGTGGAGATGGACCTTTTTTTTTTTTTTTTTTCTTCTCCTGTCCCCTCTGTCCTGTTTATTTGCCGGCCGCGATGCCTGGTCTTTTGGATTGTGGGAAATGGGGAAACGGGGATTAGATGGTCCAGGACGGCAAATGGGTTTTGGTGGCGCCGTGAGTTGTGCGCGTGCGCTGACAGGCGGGGGAATCCGGGAAAGAAGAGTAAAGAATAAAAAAAAGAAAGAAGGAGGTGAGAAGGAAGAAATCAGAAAACAAGAGACAGAACAAAGGTCTGACAAAACACCACGGCGGCGGCGGCGATGGAATAGAAGTCAGTCAGGCCAGCGGATCAGATTTGGTGCGGGCGGCTGGCGTCACTCTTCCAACTCGACGGTGTCTCGATGGCTGGGCTGGCTGGGCCAGGGGAGGGGGTGGGAACGCAAGTGCAGCAGTCAGTTTCGGGTGGTAGTGGAGGTGGGGGATTGGATCTGATGTTGACGCAGGCGGACGGAGGAGCATGTCCAGTGGGAAAAAGGTACCGAGTACGTACAGGGCAGGTACGCAGACCGGCGGGTACCACTGCCAGACCAGGAACCGGGCGGGCAAGGCACAAGCGGGCAATTGGCTGAGCCCGGACTGGACGGGCAGGCGCAGGCAGGGGCGGCAGCAGGCCAGTCAGGCACGCAACACAAAGCCCAGGAAGGATTTGAGGGGTGTGTGCGCAAATAGCGCACGTCGGAAAGGCTGGAGGGAAACAGTCTGTAAGCATGAAGCAAGTTGGCTGTGCCTGTGTGAGAGAGAACGAGGACTAAAAAGGAGGCGGCGGGATGAGCTGGCTGGGCTGGCTGGAGCTAGGTGCCGGCCACGGACAGCCCTTTCGATTCGATCATGGGCGGGAGGTGAAAGACAACGGCCAGATCGCGAGGAGGGGTAAGGGAGCAACTTTGGACGATGGAATTTATTTTTCATTTTTCATTTCTTTCTCTCATCATTTTTGAGTACCCTTTCCTTTCCAACCTGTCGTGCGTGTTTGCGTGCGTCGTGCGTCTGCCGCTGCGTCTCTCCTCTCTCCCCCACGCGACCCAACCCAAACCAGCAGGATTTCTACATAGGGTACCCTGCGTCCCCCAAGCAGGCAGCTTTCTGTTGGTGCCCACCAAGGGCGCGGAAAAGTCAGTCGCGGCGGAGCAGTACTGCAAGGTACCTCGAGTCCTGTTGGCCCGTACCATGCCCTCGACGCAGGTTGGCCGCAGCCCGTGAATGGGGACAGGCACAGAGAAGGCCGGCTTGCCCATTTTAGGCATGGCGCTGTTGCTGGTTGCATTAGGAGGGGTTGGCAGGGGCGGCAAGTGAGCGTGCGGATGACGACGAGCATGGATGATGAATAATAAGCAGCGACCCCTCTGTGTTCAGTGCTTCCTCCACCCCTGGTGGCCCTTGGTCGGCCCCGCTAGCTGGCACCAGACCCCCATCCGGCGGTGGGCGAATCCGAGCCCATGCCCAGCCGATCGGACGCCGTCAAGGGCCCGCCCTTGGAAACGTCAGCAGGGAAGCCTGGCCAAGGGCCCAACAGGGAAGGAAAAAAACAAAATATGGGGAGCCATGAGACACGTCGGCCTTTTTTTATCTTCCATACCGCCTTAGTGACGATTTTTGCTTTTCTTTTTGCGCGCAGCGGTCAATCACGCCCGGTGGGGATGTTCCTGGCTCTCCAACCTGGGAGTCCAAGCGTCCCGCCTGTCTTGGTAGGTACGCTCGACCTTGACTGCAGCCAAACACCCTGCTGTCCCGCAAAAATACGCCGCTCAACTCTCTCGCTTTGCTTCAACTCCCGTCTGCGCCGTCCGGTCAACCCCAGCCAAGGCGTTTAACTCGTGATTTGCTGGTGGACGCATTTTCCCCTTCCTTGGCATCTGCCACTCCCGGCGTCTATCGTTGCAATTCCCCTGGCATCTAAACCCCCGGTCAAAAGTTCATTGTTCGGTTTGACCCATCGCATGAGTAGGCATGCACGAGAGCTCACATCCCGTATCTTTCTGTCCACGAGGCGGCCCAGGAATAGATTAGGTAGCATCTGCCAGGCACGGCACCGGCTGCCCAGGGCCTCGACTGGTTTCCATGGCCTACAGTACCATGGAAGGTACTTGCGACTCTTTCGCCGCCCCGAGTACTGTACCTTTCCTGCCACCTGGCTGACTCCCGCTACTGCGGTGTAAAGGGGCCGAGGCACGCCTTGCAGCAGCCGGCGGCTTGATCGACTCACGGCGTCTGACATGGAGGCAAAGTGGCCAGGGCGTCGAGCAGGCGGGTTAAGCCCAGAAATCGTCCTCCGGTCCACTGGACTGTTCGTGGGCAGCAACGTCTTTACCAAGTGGGGGTCGGGGTTTGCCTCAATCAATCCCTTGTGAGGCTAAAGGACGAATCGAATCCAACCTACAGTACATATGCGCTCGGAGATAAAATTTCTGGCTTGAGGAAACTCAAGGCCGGGGCGGGCGGTGTGCGCCGCCCTTGGTGGTGCGTCGGTCAAGCACAGTTGCCAGCCACGCCGTTCAAGCAGTCATCTTCGTCGGCCAAGTGCAAAAAAGCTCGTAAAGGAAGGACCAGACGTGCAGAGGCGTGTGAGGCCACCATGGCAATATCGCGAGTGTGGGCATTTCCCCGATGCCATCTATTTGCACTTTTCTTGCCGGCACATTTCCCTGTCAGACAATCAATATCTTCAAAGGCCGTTTTCGTCGGCTGCAGCCAACCGTTCGTACTATATGACTTGGCATTGGTGCGCCGTTGCAGCAGAGGACGAGGTTGTGTTGCTTCGGCGTATGGCCGCGAGACCGCCTCCCTGCTGTGAACAACCAAGTACTTCCAGGGTACCGAGACCGACCAACAGCGAACTTCCACAACAGGCGAGTGTGTATGCAGGCCTAGTCCGAGCTCCATCGTCCAGGAGGGGTCAAGAATAGAGAGAGAACAGTCCAAGTGACTGACCGTGGACCCCGCCAACCATTCATACTGCCGTGGCTTGCGCCTTGGCATTCCATCCTCTGCCGTATGTTGCCGCATGTTTCAATGTGTCCGCATCATATGACTCCAGCCCACCACCACAACCCCGTTACCCATCACACGAACTATCGACGCCTCCCCCCTGGATATGGATGCAACGGTACAGACAATGTATGTCTGGTCTCTGGTGCCTGGTGCCTGTGCTAGGGATTTTGGACTTTGGTAGGCTTGTGGTCTCTCCGTTCCCACTCTTTGAACCACAGGCCTACGAACAGCAGTATCAACGCAGTATGACCGGGCAACCATGGAAGCAACCATGTGCTCGGTGGCCTAGGAACCCGTATGCAGGCTCAGGTACGACAGTGTCCGCAACCAGCCAAAACCGCCACTCACAGGACGGGGCGGGCAGCAGGTTCTGTGCACGGCGATCGGGTCTGCAGCCTTCTCGGCTGCCTTCGACTCGCTTCGGTCTCTTCGGTCGCCGTCGACGCAGGACAGCAGCTCTGTCGAGCCTATCCCGTCTTCGTCCCAACCAAATTCCTACCTCTTTGCGCCTTGTCCCGTGCGATACTCTGGGAGCAAAGTCCGGTCAACCCACAGGTGATGTGGAGTCATCCGTCTCGGCGCTACATAGGTACTCCGCCTGCTGTGCTGCCGCGCCGATAGCCCTCCGATAGATGAGCAGGCAGGTAGACAGACATCCACTCCGTTATGTAGGTGATCGGCGTCCAAGCCCGAAAAGGTGTTCCTGAGGCCGCCTCGAGTCAGGCTGCCGATCGCAGATGCGCGTTGACGACACAAGCGGGTCGGCCATGTATAGTGCCAGAGATATTGATCGCTGGTTGAACTGTGCCGATGATCAATCAATAGTGAGGCACCCACCTATATTTGGTTTTGTTATCTTTTGCCCTGCGCGGGTGGAGGCGGGGTAAACGTAGCTCAAAAAAAAAAAAAAAAAAAAAAAAGAAAAAGAAAAGAAACAGGAAAGACATGATGTGATGGCGAACCCGAACCCACTCGTCCAAAGTAGCGTGGGGCTTGCTGCACATGCCGTCAAAGTGTCTTCTACCCAGAGTCCCTTCCTCATCCCTCCGCTTGACACTTGAAACAACCTAGGGAAGCGTTCCAGACTTTGTGCTTGTGCCGCGGGGGACCGATGGTGTGTGAACCGGTAGGACGAGACTTGCCTGCCCCATTGCCTTGCGCTGCGTTGTGTCTACTCCTGTACGCGGCGGGCAATCCGGCCTAAGCCGGTGGCAGCCTCCGGGGCTTGACAAATACATGCGGTGCGGGCAGGGTCGATGGCTGACTGGACACCGGGACTGTGTGTATGTAGGTATGTATGGCAGCCGGACAAGCAGTGCATACACAGAAACACAGCATTCCATGCTGACGACTCTTCCTGCCGTGCCGCGCCTGGTGCTTGTCAGTTTCGCCGTCCACTGCGTTGGCTTCGGCTCCTTCCAAGGCAACCCCCGTATGCTGCAAAACATAAAAAAACCAGACCAGGCTGGGGCAGGAGGGGTACCTATATGACGAGATCTAAAGCACCAGGGTCCCAATATCTCAAGCCGCCGTCGAAACATGGATGGCTTTCTTATTTCAGCTCCTTCGGCTACCCATCGCGGCAAGAGAGAAGGGCAAAACAATAACCTTATTTGCAATCCATATTCCATGTCGTTCACTATTCATCCCGCTCGCTGAGAGACACATCCCCAGGCGGGCAACGACGCGAACAGAGGTCGAGGTTCATTCAGGGTTTATTCCGCCATGGCGGAGAACTCGCGCGTGAGCCTGCCTGAAGCATAAGCATCTTGATGAGGGGCTTCGATGGCATGCACGCTTCCTCCTCCATCGTCTGCATCTGCACGGCATGGTCATGCATTGGAACGCACTGCCCACCCCTCCGCTTGCAAAAACTCTGGCGGGTCGGAGAATCAGCCCCTGCGCGCAGCTCGCCCTAAGCAGCAGATTCGCAGACGCCTTCACCTGTGTCCCCGGCTCGGCACAGTGGCTGAGCAACACAGCGGTCATTGTCAGATGGAAGGTAAGGAATAACCAAGATATCTGTCTTGTCGAAACCCGCCGCTTCATGTCAGGGTCCACACCCAGCTCGAAGTGGGAATCCCTGGCTCCGGGTGTTGTGCTGGCGGGATATGGATGCCTGCAGACTAGGGACGGGGTTTTGTTTGGTGCGTGTTTTCTCCCGCGCAGCTCGGAGTGCTATCGTCCTTTTAGCCAGAAAGGAAGGCGTGGAGGGCGGCGAGGGGAGGGGTCGGGAACCTCGCAATCCATCGGGTGTGGATCCTGGGCGGCGCGGGCGCATCCATTAAGAAAACGTTGGACTCCGTTGCCGATCCCGTCTTGCACATCTCCCGTCCCGTCTGGCTAGGGGTGGCCGCCGATCACGGCCGGAGGCTGCACGGTCTGGTTGGTCCGGTGCTGGAGTGGCTGGCGCTGACCAAGGAAATCGTGCATGAGGCGTGAAAATCCGGGTGGCAAGTGTTAATGCTGGACAAGACCCGCTGCGCTTTTGGTCTTGTGGGATGCCTCGTGGCGATATCAACCACAAAGCATAATTAACAAAATGTTAAGATAATATGAAAGTCGTGGTAACCGCGGGGATGTGTGTTTCAGCTTATAAAGATAAATAGAGAAAGCACAAAAAGCGGGAAGAAAAGTAAGCATAAAAAGAAGTATTTTGAACAACTAGTCGGGCATAAGCGAGACAAAAGGGAAGGTCCTACTGGGAATCGAACCCAGATCCTGAGGAGGTCTTATTCAGAACCTCATGTGCTAGCCTTTACACCATAGAACCAATTGTAAGCGTTTATTGCTTGGTGGCCCGGGGCTTTGGTGGGTTTATGGAACATGACGTGTCGCAGATCATGCAGAGCCGGTTGAGATCACGGTGGGGTGCCCTCCATATTCAAGTATTATCCCGCGTTTTTCTAGGTTGGGAAACTGAATCGAAGGCATGGCTGGCTCACATAAGCGCAGATTTCATGAACCAGTCGAGTAGGATCGAGTGGCTTGGTGTATCTAACCCCGTGGCTGCGGGAGGGGCGCCTCGGGGATATTATGGCGCCAAGCCGCACAAGTCCTACAAAACCCCTCGCCAGGCGAGAGAAAAATACTTCGCCCACCGGCTGCTTCAAAATTTTTGTATAGTTGCCTTCGACAGAAATTCTACCGTGATTATCTGTCTTCCTGTTTTACTCGGGATCTCTACGCTGACCGCAGTGGCCGTAGCGATGAGGTGTACTGGGTTTGTGGGGCAGGATTGTGGATTTAACGTGACAGGCATCGTCTTCACATGGCCTCAACACGACCACTTGACTGGCCAAGTTCGGCTTTGCATGATTGTATGGGCGACATAACCGCGTGTGTATTTCGTGCAGTTACATCCCGAGCCCCGCGAGAATGCGCCAGGGTGGCCATCACTGAATGCTACCGAAGACACGCCGATCGGGTGTTGCTGAAGGCATCGCTCCGGGAAAATGGCGCAAAGAAACGAAGATGCGTCGGAAGGACGGCCCATCCCGGCTTGAGGGAAATAAACACGATGTCCTCGGTTCTCGCGTAGTTGCTGGATTGTGTACTGGGTGCATTCAGGCTGTTCTGGCCGAATTCTTCTCGTCTTCTTTCTTTTCTAGCGCGGCCCGATGACAAGAGCAAGTCCTCCAGGAGAGATGGGCCGTACGCATGCTCCGGTTCGGGCACGCCCCGTTATCTCAGCTGTTCAAATGCCTCCAGATAGCCAGCTTCTAAGATGCTCCCAGAGCCCACTGATCGGCAATGAGATTGGAGGGAGCCGTGGAGCCGACGGAATGCATATGAAATGTTCCCTTGAGGCCATACACCAGCCTCTACGTGGTGCCGGTAGCAAGGGAAAGGAATGGCTGGATCTACTGTGTAAAAGAGCCCGACACTCACCGCTCCTCTGCTGTTGAATGGTTGGTAGCGGTTGGGCTGGCATATTTGGGAGGGTGGACTCAATTGGCTGCAAACCGGCTAGCAAAAGGCGAAATTACGTCACCTCAGTTGGTTCCGAGCGTCCTTTATCGGAGCTGTGAAATATGAACCCCGCTTCAACCGATCCGCGATGTAGTTGGGGATCTCCATTGACCGTGACACGAAGGGCAGAAGCACTGCGCCTGCCTGGTTGCGCCTCGTGCCGAGTTATTTGACCTATACCAACCAAGTGACTGTAGATATTATCAGCAGAAGTCTTCAGTTGATGCCAGTTCCGGAGCTATCTCCGTCTGGACGCCTTGGTGGGGCGGCTGGCATTAATGCCTCCTGGTTCCGTGCCGCTCCACAGCGAAGGATGCCCGACATTGAAGCCGCAAGAGCCGCCATGGAAGGTTGGGTGTGGTCGGGCGCGCCACCCGGTAGTTCCCCTGCTCGGCTGCCTGCCTGTAAACACATCTCTAAACATGCGTCAGCGAAGCACTCAGTCTCCCCAACGAAGCGATATAACCCGAGAGACCCGCAAGTAAAGGATAATTTGGGCGGAGTTGGCGGTCCAGAACCATGGGAGCCACTTCGCGCGCGACACCCCTGCAACCCTGACCTCACGACTGCGTGTGCCTGCTGCAAGTGGTTGGTGCACTTCTCTTGGAGGCTGCCACGAGGAATCGATATCAACGAGCCGATCTCCCCTAGTGAGGCGATGCTCCACTCCGCTCGCTTCCTGACATCGCCAGGCCTCATAAGTCTCCAACGAGCCAGCCTTCTCTTCACTGAACCCAAAAAAGAGCTATCACGCCCGCTTCGCCTCCTCGTCCATGCTCACGGGCAACCGCTGATCGCAATCACTCCCGCCGCAGTTTTTGCCCGTCGGCACCGTCACACAGAAACGGCCGGTACCGCTCCACCTGCCCGTAGCTTCCCTTCTTGATTCTTTCGTCTGGGCGGGCGATATTTTATTCGCTGCTTCCAACCCCTCCGTCCGCAGCACCTGGTATTCTTCTTCTCTTTCTAGACTACTAAAATCTTCTGCCACCTAATTGGCACTGGTTTTACTTTTACCTTTTTTTATTCTGCATGCCTTAATCCGACTTTAGTTTCCCAAATAGGCTCGGCTTCTCCTCGTAGTTCGAGTCGGTCAAGCCAGCGCTGCCCCTCCAGGAGTGCAGCCAGAAGAGGAGCTCGGGCCTGGCGACCCCCACCCCCACCGAGACGAGTAAAACCTCACAGAGCCAAGCTATCCATTGCGGCATAGGCCTGGACACGATGGCCCCATCGGCGATTAAGACAGACTTTGACGACGGCGAATCCCCGCTCCCGCCGGCTCTCGACGACTCCATCACGCAGGTCCCCGTGACCCCTGGCATCCACGGCTCTACCTACTTCGACACGGGCCGCGACGACGACAAGGACGACGACTACGACGAGCGTGGAGAACGCCGGGGCTACTTTGGGCCACAGATGCGAGACATGGTCAGCTCGCCTGTTGGTCTCGGCCTGGGCGATGATGGCTTGGGCCCCCAGGCCGCCGACCCCGCGTCCGCGCCTGACCCCGAGATCCGCAAAAGAATAGGAATGCCGAGGGCGGCCACCCGCAAGGAGTCGTTGACCAACATCCGTGCCCTCAACCCCGACCTGTCTCTGAGCGGCAACATCATCTCTGCCACCTTCAACATCCCCTATTCACTCGAGTATAGGAAAGGCGCCGACTGGGTAAGCTACTGTACACTGCCTTCCGTCTTGAGCACCGAGTCTGGTGCTCCCTAGTCCCTTCTTGGCAACTGACCGTCCACTGTACATCACCACACAGGTCCTTAACCCGCGCCGAGGCCAGTCGGCCCTCTTCGATTCGCTCTCCCACCTGTCCTCGGATAACACCCCCTGGAATCACACCGTGGTTGCTTGGACCGGCGAGATCGAGCCGCCCAAGGATCTGCCGTCGCCTCCGCAGACGCCCCCGGCCACCACAGCAAACCTTCCCGCGCTCAATTCACTCTCCAAGCCCATCCCCGTCAATGGCGAGGCCCCGGTCCCGGCGCCTACACCTGCTGAGGGCTTGTGGATCCCACGCGAGGACCAGCAGCGCCTCGAGAGCCAGTTGTCGCACGACCCGAGGATCAAGACGGTCGCCGTTTGGCTCTGCGACGGCAACGAGGTTACTGAGGATGGCATCACGCTCAAGGATCAGCCGCGGTGGAGGCGCTTCGCCGAGCATGAGCTGTACAACCTCTTCCACTACAAACAGCACGAGCCCAACGACGGCCGCAAGGAGCGTGTGCAATGGGCCGACTACTACCGCATGAACCAGAAGTTCGCCAACCGCATCATCGAGATCTACAAGCCCGGCGACGTTGTCATCATTCACGACTACTATCTGATGCTGGTTCCCAGCATGCTGCGCCAGCGCGCTCCACACATATACATCACCTTCTTCCTCCACTCGCCCTTCCCCTCGAGCGAGTTCTTCCGCTGCCTGCCACGCCGCAAGGAGGTGCTAGAGGGAGTGCTTGGCTCCAACCTGATCGGCTTCCAGAGCTACAGCTACTCGCGCCACTTCAGCAGTTGCTGCACTCGCGTGCTGGGCTACTCCTCCGACGCCAAGGGCGTCAACGCCTACGGGGCGCGCGTCGAAGTGGGCGTTTTCCCCATTGGGATCGACGCCCTCAAGGTCGAGAGCCTGGCCTGGAGCGATTCGGTCAACCGCCTAAACACGGATCTACGTGAGAGGATTACACAGGGCCGGAAGCTGATCGTCGGCCGAGACCGCCTCGATTCGGTGCGAGGTGTCGCCCAGAAGCTCCGCGCGTTCGAGCGCTTCCTTGAGAACTACCCTGAGTGGCGTGACAAGGTTGTGCTGATCCAGGTGACGAGCCCGACCAGCATCGAGGGGGAGCAGGAGGACAACAAGATCAGCACGCTGGTCAACGAGCTGGTCATGAGGATCAACGGCATGTACGGGAGTCTGGGTTTTGAACCCGTGCGCCACTTCTCTTCATACATCAGCCAGGACGAGTACTTTGCCCTCCTTCGCGCCGCCGACATCGGCCTCATCACCAGTGTCCGAGATGGCATGAACACCACCTCGATGGAGTATGTCATCTGCCAACGCGACACTCACGGGCCCCTGATCCTGTCCGAGTTCTCGGGAACTGCCGGTAGCCTGCGCGATGCCATCCACATCAACCCCTGGGACTTCACTAGCGTCGCCGACGAGATCAACCGTGCCCTGACTATGGACAAGGAGCAGCGCAAGAAGATGCAGACGGAGCTCTACAGGCACGTCACCAACAAGACAGTGCAGGAGTGGATCACAGGGCTCATCACCCAGCTCGTCCACGTCCTCGGGTCCGGACAGAATACCATCACAACCCCACTCCTAGACCGCGCAGACCTCTTGCGGACTTACCGCGCCGCCGGCAAGCGTTTGTTCATGTTCGATTACGACGGTACCCTAACCCCCATCGTGCGCGAGCCAAGCGCCGCAGTTCCCACCGAGCGCCTGCTCCAGACCCTCAAGGCTCTCACGGCCGACGACAGGAACGTGGTATGGATCATCAGCGGCAGGGACCAGGACTTCCTCTCTGCTCACTTGGGTCACATCGCCGGTCTGGGTTTCAGTGCCGAGCATGGCAGCTTTATGAAGCACCCCGGCAGCGACGAGTGGGAGAACCTGGCCGACAAATTTGACATGGGCTGGCAAGAGGAGGTTATGGCCTGCTTCCAGAAGTACACGGAGCAGTGCGAAGGTGCGTTCCTGCTGTTTATATAATAGCTCTAACCTCCCGACTAGACCGACCCACTGACTGGCTGCCTTCTTTTACACACTCAGGCACCTTTATCGAGCGGAAGCGCTGCGCCCTGACGTGGCACTATCGTCTCGCAGACCAGGAGCAAGGCCCCAAGATGGCCCGTGACTGCCACAAGGAGCTCGAGGCCACTGTGGCGAGAAAGTGGGACGTCGAGGTGATGCCAGGCAAGGCGAACCTGGAGGTGCGACCGACGTTCATCAACAAGGGCCAGATAGCTAAGCGCCTGGTTCTCGAGTACAACGCCAGCCTCGTAGCCGACGGCCGAGACAAACTTGGCTTTGTACTTTGCATGGGTGACGACTTTACCGACGAGGACATGTTCCGCTCTCTGAACACCCTTTCGGTGCCTGCCGACGGCGCTACCGAGCCCGAGCTCAAGACGAAGCACGTGTTCAGCACCACCGTTGGACCCAGCACTAAGGTCACGCTGGCGCGCTGGCACCTACTCGAGCCCGAAGACGTGGTCGAATGCGCGGCCCTTTTGGCTGGTGATACCGATACAGCCTCCCTGTCCGCGGCGGGTGACGGCGTCGTCGAGACCGTGAAGCCTCTTGGCATCAGCGAGAACAATCTGGCCGCACTTAGTGAGGTTGAGGGAAGGGTTCCTGATGTCCTATAGCGCGGGCACCCTGGCAGCAAATGGGCGTTTGTAGCTGGCTTAGGTCCTTTCGGGCTCGTTACAAACAGCATTCTTGAGGCTATTATCTGAACAGGGTAATAGGTAAAGGCAGATCAGTTCATATAGATTTGCAGCCTCACAATTATCAACATCGTACATATGTATCTCTTGCGCTGCTTCGTTTGGTGCCTTTCCTATAGTCGTGAGTGGCGCGTTGTGTTGCCTAGTTTTTATGTATGAACCCTTCTTTAAGCTTGAGGATGACGGCAAGACAAGGTCTGTCACCAAGATCAGGAAAGCGAGGAATGACAGGCAGCAGGGGAATATTTCCCCATGCGAATAGAAACCATGCCTCGATGAATATGCAGTCGGCATACTGTTTTGGCGTTGCCCCGCTATCTATCGAACGAGCAGCCCCAGCCGCCAAAACACAGAAGACACCACGGAGCCACGGCTGCGTCTAGGTAATTTGGCTTGATGCTCAATGATAATTATGAGCAGTCAGCCCTGAGCGATCGTCACCGACAGTCCGGCCATCGGTCCGCAGGTCTACAGCCGAATCCTCCAGCGTCGAGACAACACATTAGGCGAAAGTCACGGATAATCCTCCCGAATATCCACTCCACCACCAGCATGAGCGGGTGCCAAATACACGGCTCCATGACAGCCTTGCGCCATCAAGCTCCTCAACAGCCGACCGGCCGCTTTCCCGAGCCAGATCGCCGGGGAATACGGGCATGGACGCAGACGCGGACACCGTGATCCTCGTGGCCCGCCGAGGATTGCAGCCCGTGTCTGGCCGCAGAGAGGTGCTAAAGTTGTCCTTTTCGCTTAACGGCGAGTGGATCTTGGGGCTGGCAGAGCCGAGGCAGGTTGGCTTGCACAGCTCTGACGACCAAAAAGCAACCAAGTCTCTATTTGCATGGCAGTTTGGGAACTACCTACCTATCTAACTGCCTTGCATGGCTATCGTGGCTTACGAGCCGCAGGCTAGCAGCCGGTGTTGTTGTGACAATGCATAATGTAGGAGGATAAGCAGGTAAATACGGGGCCTTTTAAGTATCATTTCAGCCTGCCAGTCCGCACCACCGCCTATATGGCAACAACATTCAAGCAAACGTCCACAAGGAAATATATTAAGGCGATATCTACCCGCTCAATTTCGTGCCAAGCACTAGGTAGGCATAGCATGACTGTCTAGACTACCTAAATCGTGCTCTGAACTCGTACTTCTACTTTACAGCAACCCTTCAAAGGCCTTCGCCGAGTCGAGCACCATCTTCTCGTACCCGATGAACGGCTGCCCCGTCGCCTTGACAGCCTTGCTCGAGTCGTAGATGGACGTCGACGGGTACGAGTAGTCGGCCTTGTACCCCTCGCCGGGGTTGCCGGCCTCGATGATGTCTCGCCTCTCCGGATAGGCCCTGCGCAGCACGTCGACGGCGGCCTGGGGCGTGCCGAACGAGCCTTATATTGACCTGTAAGCCGGGACAGGGCTTTGATGGCACGCGGAGGTTGGACCTGCGGCAGATCCCCGTGAAATAGACGAAATTATTCTAAAGGAGCGGGCATCGTTTACAAATTGAGAGCGAAACTGACTACTCGGCGTCCACGACCAGCCCGACAGTATTGGATTTACGTGTAATGTTAGAAGCCTGTCAGTGCGGAAGGGCCCGTCGGCCTCGCCGGCTCGGTCGATGCCGAAGACGACCATGCGCGCCACGTCGCGCACGTCGGCGAACCCGCCGCCGGGGAATACGGTCGACAGCTTGCGGCCGGCCAGGAGCTGGTACACCCACGACACCGTGCCGCCGATCTGGTCGCTGGAGGTGGGCGTGACGAGCGGGGGACCCGCGACAAAGCTGGAAAAGAAATATGTCAGCGGAGACCGCTTTTCTACCCTGAGGGGCCAAGATAGAGGTTGATTGATTCACTTACACGGGGTTTATAGCGGTCATGGTGAAGCCGGGCTTCCTCTCGTCCCGGAACTTCCAAAACGCCCTCTCGGCCGCGACCTTGCTGGCCGCGTAGATGTGAAGGCCCGGCGCGTCCTTGCCCTTCGAGGCGACGAGATCCTCGGACACGGTGTTCCAGTCGTTCTCTGTGAAGACGTGGCCGTCGCTCTTGGGCCCGAAAATAGCGGCGATCGAGGACATCAGCACAAAGCTCTTGATCGAGGGCTCCTTGACCGAGCTCTCGAGCACGCGCGTCGTCCCCTCCACGGCCGTCTTGAGGACCGGGGCTGGGTCGCCGAAGCTGAGTGAGACGGGGGTTGCGAGGTGGGCGACTGCGGTGACGCCCTGTTTGTTGTTACGGCCGGCAACACTGTTAGACAACAACAAGACAAAGATGGAGCAAGATTGCCCTGGTGAGTGATGCCACGGGGACGAAAGTCGGCTTTACCTTCACGGCTTCGTCGAACGCGCCGGGCGCGGTGATGTCGGGAACCTCGACGACCTCGAGACGGTCCCCATATTTCGCCAGGGCCGCGACGACCTGGGCCGCGCTTGAGGACTTGCGGACTGAACCGCGGACGGAGTAGCCTGCGGCCAGGAGGGCAGCTGCGGTCTGGGCGGCGATGTAGCCGTTCAGGCCAGTGAGGAGAACAAAACCCTTCGTCATGTTGGCCGTGGTATTTAGCGGTGGTTATAGGAGCTGCTGATGTTGGAAGGACTCGATCACGGTGTTTAATAGCAGGATGCTCTAGGATTCGGGTTGATGCTATGGATATTGTCTGTCTGTATAATATGGGCTTTCCGTTCACTTATATATCCCTCCAGCAGGCAGATTCCAATAGCATCCATGGAAGATTGTGCCTTGGCCATTACGATATCCTGAGCGAGTTCACTCCTGCTGGGAATTGTCAGTAATCATGAGTTGTCGTCGCCGAGCGTGGCTTGACTGCCATTGTGTTAATGTTTTCTCAGCCAGTTTTCGCGCTAAGTGCTTGCTGACATATTCGTTGTCGTTTGCAGATTCCCTGGCCTGCGCAAGCTGTTGAGTGATCAGTTATTCGGCCAGTGGCATTTCTGTGGGCCGAGGCTCAGGTCCAGCGAGATGGGCTGGCGCATACCTCCGCCCAATCAACCTATTTCAGCGATACGACTGGTATTTGCTCTAAACCACCTACAGCCTAGGCGCGATAATCAACAATGTGCCGGAGATGGATGCAGCGGTCACGCTTCATTACCAATCCAGGTCTCGCCTGATCCTCGCAAACTCCAGCCTGGGTAGAGTGGCATGCTTCACCTCTCTCCAGCGGCGCCACATTCTCATCACGAAGCCCAGCAGCAGCAACTCCTCCCGGATCACTGGGAAATGTTGTTCGATGGACTGAGCGTCCGCCTCAGAGACAATGACCAGCTGCTCATAGCAAACCCCATCAGAGACGCCATCAGCACCGAGCAGCACGACCACGCGCTCGCGGGAGGCGTCGCGGCCCGACAGCAGCTGCAGCATGTTGGCATCGCTCTCGCCGTGACGCTCAATCTCCCACCAGCCCTGGAGGCAGAGCTTCATCTCGCGCGCCGCGACGACGATGTTGCGCAGCGCCCGGATGTCCTCCACCTGAATGCCGTGGATGCCTGGGAAGAACATGAGCGGGTGCGCGACGGCCAGCACGATGCTCGAGAGGAAGAAGACGTCCGTGTGCGGGTTTATTAGCAGTCCGCGCAGCGGTTTCGGGAACTTGAGCATGTGGGCGCGGCGGCTGTCTTCGAGGGGAAGAAGGGTCCTGATTATATGGTCTACTATCTGCTTGGACGCCTGGCCGACGAGCCGTAAGCTGCGGATGGAGTCGCCCTGCTGGAGAGTCCGCGAGTTGTGGTATACTAGGCGCAGCTCGGGGTCTCCACGCTGGGGGTAGTCTCTGGCTTCTAGGGAAACGAGGCGTGGCCGGGACAGGAAGTCATTGATGAGATGGGTGTAAATTGCTACGAGGAGCTCGTATGGGAGCCCGGGCTCTTGCATGGTGTTTACGCTGTCTGGAGTCCAGAAGCTGGGATGATAGAATGAGAGGTTGCGTTGTCCCACTTGATCAGTATTTCGATGCCTAGGCGGTCCGTCGTTTATTAAATACCCATGGACTACTAGCCAGTGGCTGATGACGTTTTTGGACTATAGGATGGGATTATGAGCATTTAGTGTCTTTGTGAGTGACGATTGGTCAGTTACGGCGGTACAGTCTGGCCATAAACACATTCCTTCTAGCTCCTTGGTTGTCACCAGCTATCACCGCTGGGTTGCATACGGCGGCTGGCTGGTTGAGGCCTGTTGGGATATATTGTAAGACAGTTAATTGAAACGTACTCTCACGGCACGGGGGAGTTTAACACAAGTCATTGAAGCCTCGGTTCAAGCTATAAATTAGCTATGGGTAAGTTGATTCCCGAAAATCAGCAGCGGAAGGTATTGAGTAGATCAAGTTCGTATTTAATAGGCTGTAAAAAGGGCTGTGAATGGCGTTGACTATCACAAACCGTCCGGATTATGACTGGCGTGTAAACAGTCCATCGAGCAAGCGTATTTACGCTAGAAATGAAGAAACGCACATTGGGGAAAGCACCGACGGACGTAGTTGACACAGAAACTGGCGAGTAAATGCTGACGACGTGTCAAGCAGCCCTGGCCACACCTAATACCCTCGGCGGCTGGGCGGGAGCCGGGAAATAGGCGGAATTGTATAGCAACAGAGAGGTGGAGGTGCGGGTCTGATAGGCAGGATCATCGAAAATGACCGGGTCCAGTCGAGTCGAGAGGGAATTCCCAAAAAACGGCAGACAAAGCCCGACTTCCTGCTCCAGCACCCAGCGAGGCTTCCGGTTTAGTAGCCCAATGTGGTTTAGATTCTGCTTGTCCCGGGCCAGCGGCATACACACATAAAGAAACGGCAGGCCGTCGTCGTCGAGCTGCCCTGTCATGTGGACCGGCCCAGCCGACTCGGGGAACGTGAGAGGCTCCGTGATGGCAACCCGGCCGATCGAAGGGACCAGGATGTGTATGATGGGCAGGGGTCCAAGCTTTGGCCGAGCCTCGTCCACGATGAAGGCAAAAAGCTCATCGAGGTCGTGGCTGTAGCCGAGGAAGGCAGGACCCAGAGGATCCTGGCGGTTGAGGTTGTCAAAGTGAGCGTGCCAGGTCGTGCTCTGGTTGAAGACGACGAAGAAGTGCGGCTGTGACGGCGGCTTCGCTTCGGCGGTCCGGTGCTTCTCGATCATGCTGCGGACAAAGGAGTGCACGTGCTGCGGGAACTTTTCGCCGCGCGCGTTGACCGAGTAGACGTTGTCCGAGATGCGCTCGAGGCTGTCGCCGATGCGCGCGGCCTCCTCGGCCAGCTTCTTGATGTGCGCCACCGCGGCGGCGTTTGTGAGGAGGCTGCCGGCGTTGACCAGCTGGTTGACCACGCTGGCCCTGGTGAAACCCCTGAGGTCGTCCGAGATTTGGTGCAGCGCATCTGTCAGATCGCCCGTCCCTGTTTGGACCGCCGACGCGGCGGCTAGGTGAGCCTGTCTCAGGAGCTCGATGGCCTCGGCATGCTCCGAGATGGCCGTCTTGACCGCATCCGTGCCGTCTTCCTGCTGCTTCAAAAGATCGTTGAGAATGCTCTCGACCACCTTCAACTCCCTGACCTCGGGTGAAGAGCTCCCGTAAACGGCCAGTGCAGTGTTTACACCGTTCGATACCGTGTTGATGGCGTCAAGTACGTGCCGTGCGTTCTCCTTGCTGAGAAGCTTTCGGAGAATCTCGCGTAGAATCTTGGATGACATCTGGACTAGCCTCTATGAGGAATTTGGGGATAGAGTCTGAGTATTCCTGTTGGAATGCTTGCGGCAGTGCAGGTGAGCGAGTAAACAAAGGGGGGAGAGAGTGAAGAAAGACAGAAATGAAGGAGGAGGAGGCAGCCGGCGTGTAGGGTGCGCGTCCTGGGATTAGTGTTTCTCCACATCATCGGCAGACAACCTCTGGAGGCAACCACTCAATTGTCATGTTCAAACCCGACGGAGCAATGGGCGCCCGGCTTTGAGGAGATCGAAGCAAACTCGACCAACCAGACATCACCGAGGCTTGCCGGCTGGGGACCATGCCTGATAACGCATCGAGAGGAGGGGTGGGGAACTCCGTATTCCGGGCTCCAACCGGCCCAAGCCATGAACGTGTCGCGCTGCAAGGCAGGGAGAGAACAGCCTATCACGCCTGGTTGGGGCTTCACACGAAGCGAAACTGATGCAGGCTGGGAGCTTTGCGGGCGCAGGCTTTTGGGTGGATAGAGGGTTGGCGAGAGGTATGGTAGCCTGCGGATAGCAGGGCATCTATTGGGTTGATGATATTGAAATCCGTGAATGGGAGGTATAAAAATGGGGGTGCCCCCACCGGCTAGGCCATGCCGTGATCCCGCCACGACATGGGCAAGGGGACGAAGGATTAAAAAAAGAAAAGGTTCATAGCCTCATTAGATCATCGACACTCAACGCTACCAGAGCGAAACTACATCCCCTAGCTTATACGTCGCCGCACACTTTCTACTTCTCGCTCGACGCGGCGCCGGGCTGGGCGCCGCCAAAGGGACATATTCCGGCACCAGCGGCGCCGGACCTGGGTATCCTGGTGGGCGAGACCGGGGGCTTGGCGCTCTTCTCGGCAGGCGGCGAGGACGCAGAGGTGGGCGTCGAGTCGGACGCGGCGTCGGGGACGTCTTCGTCGTCGAGGATCTTCTTGCCGTGCAGGTAGCCCTCGTCCTCGATGATAATGGTGCCCTCGTCGTCGTCGTCGCCGCGGAACTCGGCGCCGTCGCGCACCTGCCACTTGGCCATGAGGTCGTTCTGGATCCAGATGACCTTGCCCAGGGCCTTGACGAGCGCGATCTTGCGGTTCATGGGCAGGCGCGGGTGCGACAGGATGGCCTCGCTCATGATGTCCTGGATGAAGGCCAGGCACACGCCGAGGTGGACGTACTCGACGTGCAACGGGTGGGCGCGGCCGAGGCCGACGTGCATCATACTAGACGGCGCAGGTTAGTGATATATCCCATCCATGCCCCATCCCATGCTGCTGACTGGACACGATATGTTATATGACATGTACATACCCGACCTTATCCAGGTACTCCCAAAACTCCATCTGGCTGGGGTCGGAACACAGCTTGGCGAGGTAGGCGCGTAGGAAGATCTTGCGGTGCTGGATCTGCGGGCTGTTCTCGTCCGGGTACTCGTCCATGGGGCCCTCGAAGCTGGTGCTGCGGGTCGTAAAGGCGCGTGCCGTGATGTCGTACTGCAGCAGTTTCTTGTAGACGATGTTGACGACGGCGGGAATCAGGGCGCGAACATATTTGGCACCAGATATCAGGGCCTCGATGTCGCGGCTGCCAAAGTCGAGGAAGCTGTGTAGATATCGGATGCGGGCCTCGAGGTTGGTGTACAGGTCGCGGCGCTCGATGTGCATCCGCAGCCGGTCGCTGGCAAGGCCCGTTGTGGCTGCCATGTGGATGGCCGTGTGGCAGGGGAGAGCAGGAAGGTGGATGAACAAGCTACTAAGAGTCAGGTAAGTACGGGCAGGTAGATCTTTTCCGGCTTGGTGGTCTGGAGTCTTTGGTGGTGGTGTTGCATCCCATCTGTCTGGGGAAGACACCTCCCATCTTTTATACGTCCATCTCAGTCAGATCTCCAAGGCAAGCCCCCCAGCGAAGCCGAGCTGAGGGAAGCTTTTCCCCCACATGTGGATATCAAGCCCCATCTAAGCGCATTGCACACCCAAGGCGTCAGGCTGGTTCGAGCAAACAGGCAATGGCACCGACAAAATGGTATGATGCCCTGTGCCGCCATGGCTAGACGACTCTGTGGCAGTGGATGTGGTTCGACAAACGATTGTGGAGGCCCACCTGGCTGTACCCCGGCCGCTGCCGATAGTGAGCCCACCACACCACTCCATCAAATAACTGACTCCACACATAAACCTCAGCAGACAAAAGCCGCCAACCAAGCTTTTCGGACTCGGCGCTTCATGTCTGGGCTGGCAGCTTGTCCAGTGCTGTGTTGCGAAGTGCCCGGAGCTTGAGCCTGGTCCTTGGTGGCGAAACTCTGTTCCGAATCGGGGGCTTTACATGCTCCTGGCATGTCCGTTTGCGGCCATGACCCCCTGGAGCGCCCAGCCCACATCCAAACGCGGTGGGCAATGTCGGACGCTCGAGGTGATGTGACGGCGCAAACCGGCGGGCTCCGCAGCCAGTGCGCCCTCTTCCGTGCACGCGCCTAATCGGGCAGCCTCTGGCCCCCGCGGCGCTCGGCTCCTCAGTCCACTCGACCCCAGCGCCTGAAGCTGTCAAAGAATCCCCCGACGACCCCCGGTTGCCCGTTCGGCCCGCAGGGTTGGTTGGTCTGTGCTGCAGTGGCCGTTGGAACAGCGGTCCCCGCCATGATGACGGCTAGCGTTATCGGGGAGAGGGTAGTGGCGAAAAGAAGATACTAAGGACGATTTCCTAAAGAACAATTCTGGATCCATAGCGCGGTCGGATATCAGCTATAAATTTTGACCCTGGGAGAAACGACCCTAACCACGCAGTACACGAGATGGTGTCCTCGTTGAAAGAGAAGTCGATCGGGATTGCAGCCTTCTCTATCCCATCACGCCAACCCTGTCCTTTCCCGTCCTGCTTGTCCTCGGCTCTTGCATCAAAAGATTTGCAGGTTCCACCGTCTCCAGCTGGGGCCGTTGGGCATGAGCGGTGGCGTGCAGGGTTGCGAATGCGCTTGCGAACAGCAGTGGACCGCCTCGGTTCTCCACCCTGCTCCAAGAGGGATAAGCGAGGGAAGAAGGTTCAATGATTGCCCGGATCTCCATAGGGCGGGGAGCAATTGGGCTCACCGTCAAGGCGGACAGGACACGAATATACCGACGTTGCTTGCTCCTCCAATCCAATAGCTCCGCATAGCTTAGCTCGTCTTAGACGCCTCGTCCCGGCCCTCTCTTCTGACGTTGCTCCCTGCTCTTCCCCCGGCCCCGGCGGTCGTGGTGAGGTGGTGAGGGGCTTTCCAATCCCGGATTCGACATTAGCGCTAGCCGCCGCGTGGGGAAGGGAGGCGGATACGCTGTGGGCTGGTGCGTGGCGACCTGTGCTTGCAAGCGAAGGCACTGTCGCCTTGTCGTGTCCAGATACAGTAGATATCTCGCGACGAGACACTATCAGCGCTGGGAGTGAGGTTGGTGGCGTTGGAGTCCCACAACTCCATCTTTGTTTTGTACGTGACTCGGCGGCATGGTGACAAGCACGATAGCCTCGACGGGGAGGCGGAGAGCCGGGCCATCGGCGAGCGGGTACCGAGGTAGGCAGGGGGCCACGGTGATGTTCACGTACGGGCTGTTGCGGCGCTTCAACTTTTCGTTTCGTCTTGCTGCCTTAGAGATTGCGCTATCGTGATCCTAGAGTTTGTCACTGGCGCCCACCAAAGCCGGCACCCAAGCGGTTTGCGCAACGCCAGAGAGAACCCGAAGAAAGAGAGTAGAGAAATGTATCAGAATAGACATGTGCTGACTTCCCCCGGCCCTACTGACTTTTGACAAATCTAAAATAACGAGTGGACGACCCCAATCTCCTTTGCCCGTTTACTGAGATGCTCACAATCGGCATCGGTCAAGATAGTGGCCGGGTTTTGAATTGTGTTGGCTGCCAGGAGTATTTTCAGGCCGGGGCCACAACTTTTATGCGTGTTAGAGCCTCTGCTAGGTCTTGTCACAATCTCCTGGGCGATTCTTCGCCCCGAGTCTCCCAAATCATGGAGTGTGATGTCCTCGTACTTCGGGGGCTTGGACGATGGCAGTAAGCCAGCAGAATTGAGAGAAGCGGTGAGGGAACCAAGGATGAGTATCCCACAGCATTTTTTGTCTTCCGAGGACGCCGAGTACGAAGATTCGACGCAGATATTTCCAAGCGCTTGCGAAGGGAGGTACTGGCGCCATATATCTTGCAGTGTTTCGACGAAACGGGCCGCTTTCACCCGCTGAGTTCCCTTTACGCGCTCTGGGTTTGTATGGTGTCAGCAAGAGGGTGAGGAAGTCGAGCCTCGCCGCCACTTACCAAGTATACCGGTCGAGTCTAGGTGAACCAGGCAAGGGGCCGTCATTGACCTCAGCGACGCTGGCTTGGATTTCCAAACTAATTCCTTGGTAGCCATCTCAAGCAACTCCTTGTCCCCGAGGACCCAGGCTATCCATGCGGCTTGCGCATTATCTTCAGTTGTGGCTCGGGGTGTCATGCGAGTCTGCATGCACCAACTTGCGGCCCAAGGGCTCAAAGGCTGGGTAATGTCGTATTTATCGGCACAAACGCAAAGTTGGTAAAGCTGCAAGATGGGCCAAATGGGGTGGACGTGTCGAAAATGAGCGTGAAGTATGCCGAGGAGAACGCGCATGGATGAAGGGTGGTCTTCCGGAAGCTTGACGGTCCAAGCACTGCCGTCAAGTGGTTGTTTTTCCGTCCACGGGCCATTCAACATGCGGCGGAATACGGGTGATCCACGCGAGAGCGCTCGAGAGCAAACCGTGAACGTTGTGATTTCCGGGGAACCCTCAGCCCCGACGATGAGCTGGAGGTCACCCGAGTCGTCAAACGACTCTTTCTTCATAGAGACGAATCCTTCAGGTACAAGCCTGAATAGAGACTTCGCCTGCGGCGTGCTCGTCGCCGTCATCGCGACATGGGTTGTCTGGTCGGCTATGAGGTCAGCGTTGATTGCCTCCTGGATGGGAAAAAAAGAAGAGGCAAGGAAATAAGAAAGATGGTGGGTGAAATGGGCCGACCAGCCTAAAAAGAACCTAGTGCCGCAAGAGCACCAGCCCAATTTGTGGGGCTTCGGCATAGCGGCAACCCGCTCCGTACCCCAACTTTCCAGAAAAGCATTTATCTGTTTTCGGGACTGATGCTAAACCGAGCCCCAGGGTCAACCGTGATGGGGGCTCCATCGAATACGGCCGCCTCCTCGTCAATGTGGCCATGCCGGATCAGTAGCTTGCTCCCCTCCGGGAAAATAGCACCGAGATCGAGCTCAAACACCCGGCTGGCCGATGCCAGATTCTGCAGCGCAAAACAGGGCAACTCGGAACCTCCCGCCTCCCAATCCCCAGGACAGTACTCGTACCGCAGCCGATACGTCCACTGGTTCAGCGTCACGGAGCAAGGCCCGTCGACATGCGGGGCAATGCGCAAGTCCGCGGGGCCTAGCGTGGCCCGGATGCCGAGGTACTCGACCATCAACACCCAGGCGAACACGCAGGGGTACTCGTAGTAGTGTGCGGCGCCGTGCCAGGGCGGGCCGTCCTTGTAATACACGTGGTTCATGTCGTAGCGTTCGCCCATGACGTACCCATCGCGCCTGCCCATGTCAGCCACCTGGTGCAGCTGCGCGAGCACCACGTCGCCGCCTCAAGAGTAGGGGCGGCCCAAAACTGCCGCATGTCGATCCTATAAAAACAAGACTCTAAGGACATGAGTACTTTTTGTTGTGGGCTAACACCAGTAGTATAGTTATTTTCAAAGCACATTTGGTTTAGGCTACATATCACCAGTAGCGGCCGGCGGCGCAGAGGTCGTAGGGCCCACCGTCACCGATCTCGCTGGGCGTGTAGTCGGCGATGCGGGCGGCGAGGAAGCTGGGGAAGCGCTGGTACTCGTGCTCTTCCCTGCGCAGGAGGTCGAGCACGGCCTTTTCCTGCTCCGGCGACGCGGCGCCGAAAAGCACAGGGAGCTCGTTGGCGAGCAGGTGGAGGTGGTCGTGGACGTTTCCTGATCTGTCGACCCAGTCTATAAAGCGGGAGTGTTCCCCGTCCCAATACCCGACCGGCAGTGGTTTGGAGATGGCGACTCGGAGTTTACGAGCTAGCTCGGCGTAGCGTTCGGCCTGCTCTCTCCTCTCAAGGAGCGACTCCAGCTCGGCCATAAGTTCAAAGGAGCGCATGGCCAGGGCGGCGGCCAGCGTCTCCCGCCCGTCCTTGATGACCTGATCCTCGTAGTAAACGTCGGACCACAGACGGCCGAGCGGATCGATGCAGCCCTCGACACACGAAAGCGCGCCCTCGAGATCGTCCAGGTTCAAACGCAGCCAGCCAATGTCCTTGGTGCGGGCGACGTACAGCCAGACGGACTCGACGATCTCGATGTTCCCCGTGACGAGGAACATGACAGCGTTCTCGCGTCCGTCGAGGCTGTTCCGACGGACGTGATACTCTCGCACCCCGGACGGCTGGACGGCGCAGGGGTCGCGCCAGAGGCCGCAGGGGTCCTCGCGCATCAGGCGCAGCTGCAGTTCCATCATGCGGCGGACGACGTCCAGGTCCAGGGCGCTGCCGGCGGCCAGGCGGCCCTTGATCTGGAACTCGTGGTCGACGTCCGGGTAGGTGCCGACGTACTTGTCCGCCAGCGTGCTGATGACGAAGCCGGACCAGTCCGGGTAGGTGGACGCGCGCGTGCGCTCCACGACGCACGGGAGCATCGTACCCCAGTAGAAGCCGGCGAGGGCGTCGGCTAACTCGCGTCCGCCGGGGAAGTCGAGGGCGTACTCGGCCCCGTGGACGTCTGCGTGTGGTCGCGGTGCATGTGATATCAGCGTGGCAGCTTGACCAAGCACCGTCACTGTAACTATCGTCTTAGGCTCGGCACTTTCTGTTTCTGCGCCGGCTCCTGAGGGCTGGCATTCGCTATACCGGGTCCAGATGGGAGTGTCGCTGCTTTCGGCCTCAATCAGCCAGGCGCGGTCGTCGGGCGAGTCGACAGATATGGGGAGCACCCAGCACCGGCCCTTCCCCTGGAGCGGAGCCTTGTCGGCTCCACTGACTGTTGGATCGCCGGGCAGAACATAGTGCTGTCCTTGGGTCTCGTCCAGCACAAAGACAGGGCCAGCTGGAAAGACCAGTTGGACGGAACCCGTCCCGACGATCGACCAGCGTCTCCCGTTGACCTTCTCAAGCGTGGAAGACGACAATGGGAGTCTGGACCTGGTCATAGTCGGGGAGGTTGACGTCAGAGGAAACTCACTTCTCGAAAGCCACTCCCGCCAATTATGATGTGAAGCTGTTGAAAATGCAGGTGAAGTCTCAGCGAATGCCAATGCGTGCCAACCTTTTGGGGATAGGATACAGAGGTCTATATTGCTTGAGGCACAAAACTCCTATTACGGTTATTATAATTGATAGGCTCACCCTGGCTCCACCTTCCTAAATAAAATTCACCAACGCCCAGCACCCTAACCACCTCGCCTGCAATTTAATCATTTCGACTTTTTATTTTCGCACCAAAAAGGCAGGGCAATTGGGAGGGCAATTGAGAAAGCAATTAGGAGGGCAGTTTGGAGGACAGGGCAGTTGGAGCTGGGCAATTGGAAGGGTTGAATGAAATGGGGGCTGATTCGGGCAATTAAATTGGGCGAGGTGCAGCTAATTGGCAGGTCGGGACGGGGCAGATCAGGCGGACATGCCAAGGTTCGCACCATCCATCCAGAATCAGCCCCTACTGCACACCTCCGGGGTAATCAAGAGGGGGCGGGGCTGGGAGACGGATGATACCTAATTGCTGCACTCGTTCTCAGCAGCTCTCATCCAAAGCCAGCAAATCGACACTGGCATCTACCACCCCGTATCGCGAGCGAACCCGCATCGGCCTGCTCAGCAGATTTCAAGCATGGCCGCCTCAAACACGTCGTCTTCGTCCACACTCTCGCTCACGCCATCCTCGTCTCCGTCCCCGTCTCCATCTCCGCCCTCAAAAGCGATGGCTCAACTACCACCGGCCGAGTCCTTCGACGAGTCAGGCGATCTCCAGCTTCTCGTCGGCGCCGAAGGCCTGAATCAAGCGCGGTTCATCGTCTGTTCTCGGGCGCTTTCACGGTTGTCGCCCGTGTTCAAGTCCATGCTGGCTGCATCGCTGGCAGAACAGCGTCCAGACGGCATCAGAGACGCCTGGACCGTGAAACTTCCACGAGATCACCCCGAGTCGGTTCGAATCATTCTCGCCCTTGCCCACGGCGCTCTGCACCAGGTCCCTCGACACATGAGCCTTGAGTCTCTTTACCGGCTTTGTACTTGTATCAACCAGTACGACATCTCCGAGGCTTTAAAGCCTTGGGTTAGCGGGTGGTGTGCGGGCGACAAGTCCCAGAGGTCAGCCGAAACCGGGCCGGAAGCCAGAGCCAAGGAACTCTGGATAGCCTGGGTTCTTGGCAACGCGAAAATGCAACGGAAGGCAGCTCAAATACTATTCCTAGAGACGCAGTCCTCTGAAGTAGCTGCAGTGAAGCCGCTGGACCCGACCGGGGTTGTCGGTAAGTGGCCCTGGTTTCGCAGTCTACCTCGGTACCTATCTACCTAGCTAGGTTGACTGACGCCGGCGTGGACAGACCATATCGCAAAGGTGCAACTGGAGACTGCCCGCGAGATTGTGAGCGCGGTGCAGACCTTTTGGCTTGACCTGATGCCCGCCAAAGAGTTCGGCGGTTCCTGCGCTGCAATTGGTGACCTTAAATCGAAGCAAGATTGCGAGGCAGCTACTCTTGGCTTCGTGACCGCCGCTTTGTCTCGCGAGGGCTTCCTGCCAAATGCAGCACCCAAGATTTACGAAAGCTTTCAAGTCAAGAGCCTGTCGCAGGCGGCAACGCGGATCGCTGAGGACAAAGGGACTACGCAGAGCATCTTTTCGCCTCATGGAAGCTGCAGGTCTGGTCGGAAACTCGGGGAGAAGCTGGACAAGGTGATGCACAACCTGCCATCACCTGTACCTGAGTTTGCCCAGAGGCGCTTGGCTAAGCGAGCAAAGGAAATTGGTGCCTGGTATTAGACGGATGGGGAGGTCTGATGCGTGTCTGGCAGCCAGTTTCTAGGCCCCATCGTCCTGATAAATCGGCCACTATCAAACATTACACGGCGATAAGCACCATCGGAGGACAATTCTGTCTCATCATGTCAGAAACCTTTGATCTGGCCAGAGTAGCCGCAGAATCTTGCTGGAAGAAGACCCTAGCTGGGTGGTGCAAGGGTGAAAAAATAAGAACCTCGACGGACCGGTCCTCCCCTTGGGAGCTTCGTGGACGTGCTTGGCGGTCACGGCGGGCGATGGGTAGTTGCCCCTGAAGCCCTCGAGCGTGATGTCGTAGCAGATGACGTTCTCGTGCGAGTTGATGCCGAACAGGTACCGGCCCTTGGCGCCGGCCAGGCCGCCCATCGCCATGTTGAAGGCGTCGACCACCTGGTCCGGCGTCGCGAGGATTGAGTTGGTCGAGGTGAAGTGGGACGGCGACTTGAGGCCATGGCTGACCTGTTTCTGCTTGAAGGAGCAGCTGGGTCCACCTAAGTTCAGGAGTGGTGAGGCGGCGACTGTGGTAGCCAGTGAGCGGGAGAGGACGAGGGTCTTTATGGTTTCGATGCTTGGTGTCGACGAGGTGTTAAATAATGTCAGTGATAGGATGGATAGCTGAGAGACAAGGCTAAGGTTGAGGATGGGGCTGTGGAGATAGAATGAGTCTCTCGATCCTCTAAAAAGGTAGAGCTGCCATGAGTTTTATAGAAAGCCAGATGTGACATCCCGCTACTCTCCTCGGCTCCATTCCAGGCTTGATTCGTATTCAACCAAGGCGCGAAACATTAGTATCGGCCGCCCGATCACTAAGCGACTAGCCAGCTGCGGGAATACACACTCGCAGTCAACGACGTCGTTCAAGAGACTTTGCTCTCTCGCTAAGTACAAAGGCGAGATTTGTTTCGGCGCCACATCGCGATGCCGTTCTGGTGGGCCTACATCTCTGCCCTAATGGATCAACCAGGCGTCAGAAACCAGGCACGCAAACAATAATACGGACGATGCCGCGCCATCTAGCCCCGGATACCCGAGATGCCGGGCCGCGGAGGACATTAGACCGGCCGCTCGTCGTACCAGTCAACAGAACAGGGCTGGCCTTGGCCCCCTTGACGACTTGTTCTTTTGCGGCTGAGCCGTCCAAAAACAAACAAGAGGAAAAACAAATTCGTGTTATGCTAGAGGATGACGATGCCCAACCGAGAAGATGTCGGAAAAAGTGAGTGGCCTCGACGCGTCCAAGTTGAGCATGCCTCAGTCTCTTGTCCCACCCACCTGCATTGGCATTGATTTTGATGTTTCGATTGCACAGTGCCAACACTAGCTCTGTTGCCCAGCGCAGAGACAATAGGTACGTGGCATTAATTTTATGACCATGGGGTTATGTCTCGCTCCCCTTGGCCTTGTCTATCACTTCTTAATCCTATTTGTCTTCTATCTGTCCTGTTCATCTCCCTTTTGGCACTGTATATCTCCCTCTTGGTCCTGTTCATCTTCTCTTGGCCTGTCTATCTCCGGTCTCCTCCTATTTAACATCCGACTCCTCAAACCTTTGCCCAAAACCCAACCCCCAACCGCCTGGCCTTAGCCACACGACTAGCCACAAGGAACCCAGCAGCCACCAGCATCGACGAGCCCGAGAATATTTGCGCCCCAAGGTAGCTCCCGCCCAGGCGCGACACCAGCGCGCCGGCGACGGGCGACCCCATCAGGGCGCCGAAGCTGACAATGGTGAAGATCATACCCATGCGCACGCCCGTCTTGGGCGGGTCTGAGGACGCGAGGCTCGCCAGGCCCGCGGGGAAGATGGACTGGATGCCGCCCGCGATGATGCCGTAGCACGCCGTCCAGGCGTACAAGCCAGGCACGTCGTGCACTGCAGCCCACGCTAGCGCCCCGGCCCCGGTCAGGATGGAGAGTATGATGAACATGTTCACGACCCCGAACCGGTCCGCCAGGTAGTTGGGGACTACGCGCCCAATCGAGCCGACGCCGTTGATGAGGAGCAGCAGGTTGAGCGAGTCCGTGTATGACATACCGATGATGTCGCGGCTGTAAGCAGCCAGGTAGAAGAAGGCAATGTACACGCTCAAGAAAGCCTAGCTCGGGAAGTAGGTGGTTAGGCGTTAAAGTCTCGTTACAATTATCCTTGACAGTTCTTGCAAGAAAAGAGGCCTAAAAAAGGAAACTTACAAAAAAGGAGCCGCAGGCATAAAAGGAATACTCCAGCTCGCGGAAACTGGCCCAGTCGACAATGGACCCGCCCTTGCGCGGCGGCACCCTCGGGCGCAGGCAAAAGAAGACGGCAGACAGGCAAACGATCTGGACGAAGCCCATGGCCCGGATGGTCCACGAGAGGCCGACGGCGGGCAGCAGCTGGCGCACCATGCTGGGGAAAACAAGCCCGCCCGTGGCGGAGCCGCACGCGGCGACGCCGACGGCCAGCGACCGCCTCGTGCTGAAGTAGGTGCTGACGACGGCGATGGCCGGGCAGAACAGGCAGCCGTTGGCCAGGCCGATGCAGACGCCCTGCGCTAGGAAAAACTGCCAGTACGACACGCACTGCGCCGTCGTGAAGATGCCCACGGCCATCAGGGCCACTCCCGCGAAGAAGACGGCCCGGAAGTAGCCCGCGTCCGTCAGCCGGCCCGTGAAGGTGCCGATGAAGAAGATGAGGAACACCTGCATCGACCCGATCCACGCCACCTCGGACGGCGGTCGGCCGAGCAAGCCGACGTAGTACGTCTGGAACACGCCGAACGAGTTGATGAGGCCCCTGGCATGGCGATGCCGTCAGCTGAACGGTGCCCGGAAAGGTTCGGGCCGGGAGACAGAGAGAGCTAGGAGGGAGCCTACCATGTGTTCATTACCACCAGATGTGCGCCCAACACTACGCCGTTTCACCCAAATGAAAAATGTCAGCTTTGTATGTCTTCCCCTCGTCAGAATGGACAGGCTAAAACCCACCTGCAAGCCATGCCTTGGCCCCTCCGTCCGGCGGCGGTCCAGGGTTCCAGCTCGAGCGCGTCGTCGCCCTGCTCAAGATCCTGCTGACGACGCGGCCCAGGCCCGTAGCTCCATCGTCGTGCAGCGAGCCCGGCGCACTCCCATCGATCTCATCGTCATCGGCTCCTCCGGGTATTGACGGCGCCGCGCCATGCTTCTTCTTCTGCTTGTCTTCGTCGTCCGTCGTCGTCGTCAGCCCGCCGCCGCTTTGCTTCTCCAGATCCGGGCCCACGCTGCTCTCCCTGTTGCTGTTGGTGCTAGCAACCCCAGCGCCCGCCGAATACAGGCTACCCTTCTCTCCTCCATCATCGGCGGCAACAAATTCTGGGGCGTCGCGACTGCCGCCGCTGCTGCTGGCGAGCGGCTGCGTCATGTCCGTCCTGCCCCTTTCTTTTCCCACTGCTGGTGTTTTTTTTTTCAGGCACAGCACGGAGTCAGTCTTGTTCGGTGGACGCAACCCCGGTATTAGGGCCGTGCCTGACTCCTCAAAACACGTAGGTATGTATTCGGTTGGCAATACCCTAGTCAATCCCTAGGCAGTTTTATCAAAGAGAGTGAACAGCCAAAAGAAAAAGGGATGTGACTGTTCCATCGGGATATGTATGCACCCAGGCACAGCCCCCATCCGTCCGGATCCACGATCGATCGAGCCCACCCCGGTTTATTTAACCCGTCCTGCCGAGCCAGAGCTGGCCGTGGGGTGCGGGTGCGAATTATGAGAAATATCAAATCCCGACACCCACCACGCATCAGTCATAGCCCGCCCAGGCCCCATCACCCACGTAACCGGGTATGCGCCTGGGCATACAGCAAATTTGTCATCCCCACTGTTCACTGGGGCTTCGTTTCTCCGCACCAGGGTTCCCGAGGCCGGCCACTTTCTTCCCGGTGACTCCGCTCGCTCGTTCTTGGCACGCCGTTGGGGAACCTAGCCGAGACGACGTCGTTAAGCTTGAGATCCGAGCGGCTGAGCCTCCCTGTACGAGTGCCAAAGTGGTAGGATTCCTTTTCTTTTTTAGACTTATATTTTGACGCCTGTGTCATCTTGCCCACTCATTGCGGCACCAGGATACATTGTTGATTTGGAGTCGGATTACCTAACCCCGTACTGCATCTGCCTCGTTCCAGATCATAAATGTAGTTTTCATCCAAACTCACTTTCTGTTTGGTAATAAAGGCTTGCTCCGGTATGGAAAGTGTCCGGGCGATGTCGGTGTTTGGGTGAGAAGCGGGAAGACTAAACTTTATGATTCTGCAAAGAACGCATCTCCCGGACCGGTTCGCTACCAGCCAGCACTGAATCTAGACTCGCTTGATGTTGGTGAACCAGACCGCCATTACATATCTTCGTCTATACTATCACATGCTCTTTGGACGAGGGACGTTGGCTAGGATGTGGTAAGTACTTGGTCCTCTAGCTTGGGTATGATATATGATCTCAGCGAAGCAAATTTGCAATGATACAGCCCACAAAATCCCCTCCCCTGTAGGTCAGGTCCAAAGATCTTCCACGCTCCGCCCGCCAAAAAGCAAAATTATTTCGCCTGCTCATTACTCCTCTTACGTGCCCGATACGCATGACGACTGGACGCGACGCCAGAATCTTTCGTGTCTAGAATCCTTCTCGAAATCCGACCATGGCCCAGATGTCTGGCGGCCTATGCCTTGATGGACACTGAGAATATAACCCGAGCTGGGGGTAACCGCCTTCCTTGGTTTTAAAAGACACTGGCGATAGCGTTTACCCACTGCCAAAACGACATTGGCACCGCCTCCCACTTGTTTGTAGTGCCAGTGCGCGACGACCTCTCGGGGTCGAGAAGCTTGGACATGCTGCGCTTCTGGTTGAACACCAGAGTTCGGTCGAGGATCGCCGAACGGCACAGGCCGGCCTCGCAGGTGTCATTGGTCCACTTGAAGTGGAAGTCGTCGCCGAACCACACTCCCGACGCATCGCCGGTATAGTCGATGGTGATAGAGCTGAGGTTGGTTAGATTGGGCTCTATCCGCCCAAGGTCGATCCTTCCCAAGGTGCAGTTGGTGAAATTCGTTCTACTGCATGAATTGAAAAGCAAGGGAAATGAGGCGACTTCGACCTCGTCGTCAGTGTCCGGATCGTATCGCAATCCCGCGATGTTGAACTCGCAGCGACTAGCGTTCGTTGTGTTGCAGCCCATCTGGAACGAGATCATGTCGAATCGGAAACAATGGTTGGTTCTCAGCGGGCCGAAACCAATCTGGGCCATCGTCGACTGCGACGAGTTGGGTGGTATAAACATTGACATGTTGCCTCCCGACGCCGGAGTGTGCGTCTGGTTTGGCGGTGGCGCGAGATAGAAGCCGTTAGAGAACCAGAAGCGATGATAGGGGCTGAACAGAGGCATCGGCGAGGTGGCATTGGTTGTCTGGAGCTTGGGTCTGTCGTCGAACTAGAATCGTCGAACTACGTTAGAATGGAGAAACTGAGGCCTACATGCAGCGAGGTGGGGGTCCTACTGTGAGAGTCACTTCTCCTCGGTCCCCAGCATTGCCGCATGTTGTCGACGGAGATACGCTGCTTTCTGTCGCTGTAGCAGTGTCGCTGGCTGAGGAGGAGTTCGTAACCGTGGCCAAGGTGGTCGGAGCGCCCTGACCCTGACCCTGACCCCGAGCACGAGAAGTCGCTGTTGATGACACGTTACCGGCAGTCGATGCCGTCAAGGATGTGCTGTTCCCAGAGGAGGTATCAGTTGGCGCTGTAGAAGCTTTTCCTCCCTGTGCCTGTCCTCCCCGGCCCCCTTGTCCTTGCCCTCCTTGGCTGGGCGCTGGCGTGACGGTTGCATTGTTCGAGCCGCCTTGGCCGCCTTGGCCGCCCTGTGGAGGAGAAGAGGGAGTGGTCGATGTTGTGTTGGCGGAAAGTGTTCCATTGACGTTTGTCGATGACGTTGGACTTCCGCCTTGACCTTGACCTCCCTGGCCTCGGCCGCCCTGATCTTGGCCACCCTGAGTTGGAGATGAATGGACGGCGGATGTGACGTTGGAGGCTGCTGCCGTCCCGTTGATGCTCGGCAAGGCTGTCGGGGTGGTGCCACCTTGACTCCCTTGTCCTTGTCCCTGGCCGCCCTGGCCGCCCTGGCCACCCTGAGCTGGGGAGGACGTAGTCAGTGTCTCGTTGCCTGAAATGCTGGATGCGGTCCCGTTGGCGCTGATTGTCGGCGACGGGCTGCTCCCGCCCTGCCCTCCCTGCCCTTGACCACCTCGAGCGGGAGAAGAAGTGGTAGAGGTCACGTTGCTGGGGATTCCGGATGAGGTCCCGTTGATGCTGGCCGTGGGTGGTGGGCTGCTTCCGCCCTGCCCTCCTTGTCCTCCCTGTCCCTGGCCACCTTGCCCGCCCTGGCCACTCTGAGTCGAGGGAGGCGAGGTAGGCGAGGTAGAATTGATTGGAGTTACCGATGTGCCGTTTATGCTCGCTGGAGAAGTTGGACTTCCGCCCTGTCCTTGGCCGCCTTGTCCGCCGTGGGTCGGTGAGAATGAGATTGAAGAGGTTCCGTTGATCGGAGTGGTGGAAACCGTTCCGTTGGTGCTTGGTGTAGCTGTCGGGCTGCTGCCTTGACCTTGGCCGCCCTGGCCTCCCTGGCCGCCTTGAGGGGGGGAAGTGGCGGTGGATGACGTAGAGTTGGCGTAGAGAGTAGATGCAGTCCCGTTGATACTGGTCACGGACGCTGGGCCGCCGCCCTGCCCCTGCCCACCCTGTCCAGTTGGGCTTGGAGCGGACGATGTTGGGGAGCTCGTATTGAGGCCAGTGGTCAAGACCGTGCCGTTGATGCTCGACACCGGAGTTGAACCACCACCTTGTCCCTGGCCGCCCTGACCCGGAGCACTGAGAGTGGTGGTGGTAGTCCCATTGAATGTGGAGGCTGGCACGGAGCTGTTACTAGTCAGGGGACTGGAGGCGGTCTCATTGAAAGAAGCGGTTTCGTTAAAAGGAGGCAGCGGGCCAACGATTCCCTGGGTAGGGCGAGAGGACCCTTCTGTGATAGTGCTGTTGGAAGCGGTGGATGTCGCACTTGATGTGCTGTTGGCCGTCGAAGATGCCGTGACTGGGATTGTGCTGTTTGAGGCGACGATTGAGGTCACGTTGGTTGTTGGGGACGGCCCACTTCCATCTTGGTCAAGTGGGAGGGTGCTGCTAGAGTTGCCGGCACTCGAGGCAGAGGGGCCGCTGCCGCCTCCCTGGCCTTGACCCCCAGTGGCCGGCAGTCCGGTGGTGTTGGCCAAAGTCGTGCCATTGGTAGCCTGTGCCGGCAGGGAGGGCGACGCCGTGATGGTGCCATTGACCGCGGTTGTGACATCTGCTGACGCCGAAGCCGAAATGGTAGCGTTCAAAGACATGGATGGAGCACCACTTTGTCCAGGGGTAGTAAGAGTTGCAATCGCAGTGACGTTGACCGAAGACGAGCCGCTCGCTCCAGCTTGACCTGGGGTTCCTGTAGTTGCAGATGCGGTGCTGTTGGCTGGTATGCTTGCGGTTGCTTCTGATGAACCGGCCGCGATCGTGTTCAATGAGGTGGTTGACCCAAGAGTAGCGTTCCCCGCGGAGGTGCCATCGGCAGGGACGGGCGGAGTGCTAGCCAGAGGCACCGGGGTTGCTGAAGCCACGGAACTCGGGATGATTGTCGCAGGCGCAGTGGCGTTACCCAGTGAAGTGGCATTGATTGGGGTTGCGGTGAAGGTGCTGCTAGATACGCTGCCTGTGACGTTCCCTACAGACGTGGATGAGACTGTGCCGGGTGTAGTCATCAATGAGACCGTGGCGTTTGTTGAAGATGTAGCGTTGGTCAAAGACAGTGATGCAACCGCAGTCCCACTTGAGAGAGATGTCAAGGATGAACTAGGAGTGAGGTCTGTAGCTGTCGTCAGGTTCCAGGATGGACGTCCAGTACCCGTGAGCGTAGCGGATGTAGTCGGAGAGGAACTGGGGCTACTGAAAGGTCCCTCTGCGGATGGAGAACGTGTCAAAGAAGTCGACGAGTTCAGAGATACAGCTAGGGATAGAGAGGGCGTGGTTAGAGGCTTTGTGGACGCAGATGCCGTCTCGTTGACAAAAGAAGCCGTGCCAGTGATTGGGATAGGTGTGCCGAAAGAAGAAGAGTCTGAAAGGCTTAGGAAACCAGACTCCGAAGTCGAGACATTGGTCCCAAAACTTGTCGACCGCGAGATTCCCTCTTCAGGGCAGGTCGAGGTCAGGAAGAGGGATGGGGCTTGAGTGACGGTGACAGTGACCGGCTCCTGCTCGACCGTTGTTGGAACAGACGTCGTAGTTGTGACAGTTACCACGGAAGTATCGTGGCCATCTCCTCCTGGCAGCGAGTAGTAGGCTATCACGATGTGGTCGACAGATGAGGTCGCAGGTGCCACAGTTTGGCCGTCGTCTATGCCGTCACCAGCTGGCAAGCTTGTTGTATAGGTCGAGACCACAAGGGGGCCCCCGCTTTCGCCAGGAGTGGTGGTGGTAATGATTATGGGCGTGCTCAAGGGAGTCGCTGGGAGGTCACCTGGCAGGTCTGTCTCAACGGGACCTGACGACTCATATGGAACGAAAGTTGGCAGTGACTCTGAGGGAACGTCCGCGCTGACAGTGTCTGGGGGAAATGGAATCTCTGAGATAGGGCTATCTGATGGGAATGGAACATCTGGGGCGAAGGTTTCCGAGGGACGCGGAACCTCTGGGATGTCAGATAGCGGGGGAATCGGGAACTCAGTGATGATGATTCCTGAAGGGATATCCGGAACAGCTGTGGCTGAGGGAATCGGAAACACAGAGATGTCGGTTCCTGGAAGAGTTGGGAGAGTCTCCCACTCCAGTGGCTCGTCGGTGCCGGTGATGAATGAAAACGTGGACTCTCCAAGAGAGATTGAGAAGTCTCCCGAAGTGGGTCGGGTGATGTCGGGGAACCCGGGAGTTGGCTGAGTCTCCCACTCTAGTGGCTCGTCGGTGCCGGTGATGAACGAAAACGTGGACTCTCCAATAGAGATTGAGAAGTCTCCAGAGGTGGGTTGGGGGATGTTGGGGATCTGGGGAGTTGGAAAGAGCGTCTTGGTCAGCTCAGTGAAGGACGACTGACCGAGAGGGATGGTCAGCGTGAAAACAACGCTCGAGTCTAGCTCCGGCATGGAGAACGCCGCAACGGTGACTCCCTCATCATCCCCGGCGACAGTCGTCTCTTGAGACAGAGTCGGCGAAGTCCCGTTTCCCGGAGTACCAGTGGGCTTGGCACCGTCAGGCGTCAAGGTGAAGGTGGTGACGACTGCCGTAGGCGAGGTGTGGCTTCCAGACGCGGGAATCGTCTTCAGGGTTCTGGTGATCAAGCGGGGCAGGCCTGTCGTGGCAACAGTGGCATCGGATGTGGATTCCTCGGCCCTGGAAGACGGGGCAGCAACAGCTGACGAACCATACTCGGGAAGGGAGAGCTGAGGAACAGTGACAGTAGTTTTGCCAAGGGGGACGGTGCTGATGACGGAGTTGACGGTTGAAAGAGTGTTTGTGGCAATCGTCACCGTCTTGGGTGGAAGTGTCACGAACGCCGTAGAGACGCCACCACAGGTGGCGTTCCATCCACTGCAGGAATGACGGATGTTAGCAGGAAGAAAAGCCCAGGCAAAGCAATACCAGGTACCTGACTGCTACACAGAAAATGCGAATGCAGAATCATTCAACCTCGGCTGGATCGAATTGGATGACCCTACCTGATCTGGGAAGCAGCCGAGGGCAGCAACAGACTCGAGGCGACGAGACGCCCAAGAAGCGTGGTGAGACGCATCCCGCTCGGCAATCCAGAGGATCCCGGAGTGAGATACTGCTGACTGTCTTGTGGGGAGGCAAGGTATCTGGGTGGAATCAACCAGGAAGAAAACCAAGAACCCAAAGGTGGTCGTGGGACCGAACGAAACCGAGTGGCGAGCGTGGCTGCTCACGTAAAGAGCGTGGGCTGTCCCAATGGCCGGGAATGACAAGAGAGCGAAGGACAAGAATAGAAAGGGAAAACGAGAGTAGATGGCGGAGTGAGAGTGGTGGTGAAGGAGGAGATGGAGGTGGGAAACGAGCGGAACTGGAAGGGCAGGATGATCGAGCAGCAGGAAAATTCCCACCTCAACCACGTTGGGGGACACCGAGCCAGCTTCGCCTGCTCGGGAAGGCGTGATGGAACGACAACGAGGGGAGCAAGAACAGGCAGCCCACCGTTTGGCTGCAATCGCCCGCCAGGGACCTTCCTCGAACAGAATTTTCAGCCCGCTCCTTCCCTCAACAAAGTGTGAGATGCGAATGGGAAGGAAGGCGCTGCGTCATGAAATGGAAATGGAACACGCGATGGAGACACCCATGCGGCTCGCGGTCGGGGCGCCATTTTCGGAAGGAGCCTCATGAGAATGCTGGAAGGAAACTACTCGTATCGGCCCTTTGAGCAAGTTGATCGTCGAGCCCCGATCGGCTAGGTGTACCTACACCTACCTAATCTAGCGTTTCTCTCTCGGGAAGGAGGCTCCCAAACTCGATGCGGAAGTGTCAGAAGGCCATGCTACAGCGCGAACCTTGGGCCCCTCTTGCAATTGCCTCAACTGTAGAAAGCGCGCCTTGCACGTGCTTGGATACCCGGTACGAGGGAAGGCGATGGAGGACTCGTCAAGTGCTCAACCATCAGTAAATTCCAGTTAGTGACAAACAAAATACATGCATGGCTGTCCTGGTCACAAGCCATTGGTGCTCGCCCCTTCCCCAGAATTATACCGGGTCATCCTCGTACGGCACACCAGCAGCTCGAGCGGCAGCTGCGTCCTCAGGAACAACCACCCTAGTTTCCGACTCCAGTTTCGCAACCCATAGCGCCGCGCCCGCCGTAGAAGTGAGGAGGAAGAAGAGGGATAGCACAGGGACCAGCTCCAAAATCATGGCGGCAGTGCCAAACCAGACGTACTCCCAGGTCCTCTTCGCATTTTCCTCCTTGCGCTGCCGCCGGTCCAGCCCTCGCAGTTGGTACCACCTGTAGTGACATAACTTGCCCAGACGCGTGCCCGTGATGATGATGAAAGCCGGAACCCCGACGACGGGCACGAGGTTCAACGGCAGGAAGATGATGAGCTCGGCAATTTGTGTCAAGCTCCAGGGAGAGTAAACCGCCGCCGAAGTGGGCTTGCCTAGCATCTTGACCGAGTTGGGCGCATCGGGGAAGAGAATACGGTGCGGAGCGATCAGGTCGGTGAGCGAGAAGTTGATCAGGATTGCCTGCGCCCGCCAGTTAGCCAAGGGACGGGAGCTTTGGTTTCTGTATCGGCTCCGGCGAAAACATCAGGCCGCTCAAGGAGTGGCTGGGAGAGAACCGCAAGCGGTGGCATACATCAAACACATCAACCCTGGCCTCGTCAACAAAGAACCCCTCGAACAAGGCCTGGATGATGATCAACCCCTCGCCGAGGACCAGCACGACGGCGTTAACCCAAGCACCCCATCCGTGGAAAATGGCAAGAAATGCGAACTGCGGCAGGAAGGCAAATGTAAAGAGTATAAAATAGACGAGCAGTGAGATGACGGACAAAGGGAGAAGCCGGCCCGCAAATAAGGGGTAGAACTCGGGGTGGCGAAGGAAGTAGTAGATGCCAACGAGGGGGTAGGAGCCGGCTCGGAGGCCCCTCAAGAGATAATTCAACGGGCGTGAAATGGGCTGCGAAGGATGCTGATGCGCCGGCGCGGCGTTGCTTTGAGGTGGCATTATTGCCAGTGTCGTCGACGATGAGCAAAAGAGCTGAGATAGGTGACGATTCCGGGACGCGCAACACAGATGATGCCGTCGTTGGTGCCGAAGGAGGAAGGAAGCTCTGCTCTGTCGTCCGTCGCAAAGACGCACATGACGACATCCCGAGGCTTCTCGCCTGACTCAGCTGAGACGGCAGGGCGTCTAATTGGCCAGACAATGGAGCTACGGCCCCACTAGCCCGCCGCAACCCCTGGGGACCGACTCGGTCGAGAATTTTGACTGGCAACTCACTCCTTTGCCCGCATTTTATTTTTTTTGGCGATGGTGCAGGCGAGGGGTGCCTGATGTCTTGTCCGGACGACGGGAGCATCATTTGCTTTGGTCGAAAATATTACCGCCTTTTCATCCAAGCAAGAAATTGATGCGTAAACACCGACACATTGGCCTATATACAATACACGCATACCCTTGGGCATTTTCGCCCCCTATATACATCCTTATCAGTCGCCTCTGACGCCAACATTCGGCATAGCCTTCCCGGGCCATCAGGACTAGGTGATCTCCATCCATCCATGCCCTCTAACACCGGTTCTGGCCGTTGCCTTGGAAGTTGCCAGGCTGGTAGGCGCCGCCGGAGTCGCCAAGACAATCGGCAACGGTCACAAGCGCCAGGTTGTTCTGCTTGGCCCAGTTGATAAGCCAGGGCACAAGGACCTCGACGGTGCCCTGATAGGTCTCGTGCATGAGAGGGATGTGGCCGTTGCCACCGGCGCCGGCACGGGTAAACTCGGACTGGCTCTGCTGAGGCGACTTGCCGTTCCAGTCGCCCGCGTCAATATCGTTGGTGATGACCTTGTAGCCAAGCGAGCGCATTGTGTTGAGCACCTGGCCGCCCGTAGCGAGGTACGGCGGGCGCATGTAGGCGGGCTTCTTGCCGAAGATGTTGACAAAGGCCTGCTCCAGGCGCTGCATCTCCTGGGTGATGGCATTGCCCTGAAGGTTACCCAGGTTGGCGTGAGTCCTGCGGAGGAGACCGGGTCAGCGGATCGTATTTGCAGAGGAAGAAACGCCAGACGGACACCTACCATGTGTGGGACGAGATCTGGTGGCCCGAGTTGTAGGCATTCCTGACGGCAGATGCCTGGTTGTAGATGCAGCCGTAGAGTGTGCCGGTGAAGAAGAAGGTTGCCTTGGCACCGGCGGCGTTGAGGATGTCAACCAGTCTCTGGGTGTATTGGTAGGGCCCGTCGTCGAAGGCCAGGGCCAGCGTGTTGGGGCGCGCGCATTTGGTGTAAACCACGCCTGGGTTAGGAGCCCTCCGGATCATCTCGATAGGGTTCGGGGCGGGGTGAGCCCAGGCAGGGGCCACCTCGGCCGCCAGGAGGACCAGCGAGGCAACAGAAAAGAGCATTTTGCACGTTGCAAAGAGGCACCTGATCAGGAAGACACTGAAAAGAGGGATAGGCGTATGCCAACCAGGATCGGCGGCTCAAGCTGCACTTTACCACTGACGTTCAAGCCGGGCAGGGATACAACGAGATAGCTTCTCTTACGACAGCTCCTCTCCGAAGCTCGGGTTGAGCCGCTCTGCCTTTATATGTATCATAGTGCATCCAAAACAAACGGGAGCGTGGATCCGTTGCACAGGGAAGCTAGAGTCGAGCCACTCGGCTGTGCGGAGATTTTTGGATGGATGGGTCCCTGCGTTCAGGGCACAGGGCTCGAAGACATCGTGATGCTAATTATTCCGTGGACAAAGTACAGCACGCCAGCCCTAGCTGACTTTAGCCGGCAGATTCATCCCTCCGGTCGGCGGGTCGGACGGTTAGAGGATCCTCCTTAGCCATTTCGGGCCACGGAGCTCGTGGACCAAGTGCCGCACAACCCCGGGCACTGATCCACAAGAGCGGCAGCGGGGTGCATGCAATGTGGAGAGGTAGCAATAATGATACCCATTGTGCAGTACGGAATCCGGGGAGGGCGGTCAGCCGCATTTGGAGAGGATTTCCTGGCTACCACTGCGGATGATGCTATGAGGACATCGTCATGTAATCTCAAAGAAGCCCCGATCACGCATCTCCAATTCCTGATTTTTATTAAGAGGGCAAATTGAGCGAGCCATAGATCTACCCCAAGAGAGCGAAAACACTGGATTGCGAGACAATGAGAATGGGATGGTGTGGTATGACTGCTGTGTGGTGACAACTCCTGAATTGAATATCCCTGCTCGGGCCTGTGCCCATGCCAGGGGCACCTCCGCTGAGGTTGTGGGCGGATGATGGAAAGTGATCAGCTGACGCGGTGTTTGAGTGGGAGACTAGGGAAGAAATGGAATCAAGGCAACCATTACGCCTGCCATGTTTATCGAGATCGAGGAGTCACAAACAGCCCCACACCCTCCAACAGCAGCTCACCCCGCCGAGCATCCGCATCCTCACTTGGCTGATGGACCTACAGACACTTCCATTTGTCTGACACAAGCCGCTCGACCAAACGACTCCATACTGCCTATACTGTAAGCACCTGCTACTATCAACAAAGCAACAATAGCGAATACCACAATGGAAGTCCAGTGCCAGTGCGGCGCCGTCTCGTTCCGGACGCCCTCGTCCACCCCCCAGGCCGTCTTCCACTGCCACTGCACTGAGTGCCGGGCCCAGTCGGCATCGGCCTTTGGCACCTCGGCCGTCTTCCCCACCGAGGGCATCTTCCCGCTGAGCCCGGACCTCGAGGCCAAGCTCGGGCTGTACAACCGACCCGCCGAGCGCGCCGACAGTGGTCGCACGGTGCGATGCTACTTTTGCAAGACGTGCGGTGTCCGCCTCATGCATCTCGGCATCAAGAAGGACGGCAACCCGAGGTCCGTCGTCTCGGTGAAGGGCGGCAACATCAAGGGGCTCGACTGGAGCTCCGCCACGCACATCTACACCGACAGTGCCGTCGTGCCCATCCCGCCGGGCGTCAAGTCTTTCCCACGCTCGCCACAGCCGTCCTCTTGATTCCGTCATGGCGACAGGATGTGGTTTTCAGTCGAGAAGGAAGACCGACGACAAACAGATTGTTTCGGAGAAGAATCAGGGGTGGAAGTGCTGCTCGTGTATTCGTGTAGCCCCTGAGCACGAGACACAGCACAATGTGGCTTGGCAAGGTTTACAGATCAGGGGCACGTGGACCTGGCAACAAAGGTGCACCAACATGTCGGTGCCTTGTTCGCCTCACCGCAATCCTTCCATGGCTGGCCCCTCTCACGTTCACTACCTACTGCGTACATATCAATCTTCCTTATCACTATACGTCCACTTGCCCAGGGACGCGCCTGGGCATTCGCTTGCGTAGACAAGGTTTGCGACTACAAGCAAGCCATCGAGCTGGGAATCTGCTCTTCTGCCTGTCGAGTCAGTACCGCGAGGCTCCCGGGCCATGCCCATCAGGTCTAGAAGTCTTGACGCAAGGGTCCGGACCGCCCATGACGGCGCGGCGTCTGCGTATACCTCTGTCACTACCCAGGCACGCGTCTTGAGAGGCCGAGCGCGACAGTCTTTCGTGAATAAACTCGCGCGGACTGCGCAGCACACATATTGGTGCATGGCCTTGCGCTGTGCAGACAGCTCCCACGAACCCACTTAGCTTTCTCTTCGTCCTCATGAGGGATAAGGCGTTCGTTCTCTAGCCCTGCGTACAACTTCCTCTTGCAGCTTCCTTATGGCATCTTACTGCGTTTTCCTGCCTGCATCTTCTGCCTGTATCTTCTGCCTGCAGCCTGCAGCCTGCGTCTCTTTGCATGCGTCCCAGCCTCCTTATTTCCTTCCCGTCCCTACACTGACGGCTGCCAAAATCGACAAGCCCTTCAAGACAGTCGGCCCCAGCCAGCGGTGGCCCACCACCAAGATGCACTAAAGGCCGTGCCGCCTGCTCGGTCGATACCCCGATGGACTGCGGCCTGGAATCTGCTCCCGGTTGCCGGCGGCCGAGGTCAGACCATGCTCTATCCCAAGTATGCAGCTAGCTTGCCTAGGTGCAGCATAACTAACCCGCCCCGTCTCTGACCTTGTACCAGAGTTGAAGCTTGTCGTGAGTCTCACTGCCCCTTAACCTATCTGTTACGGTGAGGCCCATATCCCGAACGCCACAGGCCAATGCCGAGCGCTCTTCTCTTCTTTCCGGAGCCTTGTCTTTCTCCTTGTCTCTGGCATGTGTTTGGCATACCCAGGGGAAGCCCGAGCCGAGCGGCACCCGGACCCTTATCCCATGCCCTTGGGATATATGGCCGGTTTTCTCGTTGCCGTTGTCAAAGCCCTCCCGCCTTTTCCCCATTCTTGCCAATTAAGGGGCTGGCACAAAAGGCTGGCAACCCCCGCCTTGATCCTTTGCCAGACTTGGGCTCTCTCCATAACCATCCATATTTTGTTGGCTGGTGTTGTCTGGGTCTTTCCCCAGTTGCCTGTTGTCTCCGCGATAGCTGGTGGTCACCTGCCAGTCGACAGCCTTCCACCTGCCACCACCGCATCAAGCAAAATTACGAACTCGCTCGGGCTCTGGCGCTTTCTCTCATTTCCCCGTTCACCATCCACCCTCACCCTCCCCACAGCCGCCGCGGCAATGGGATCTCTGGGCGACTCGTCATCGCGCCTCGCGCTCGAGGGTGAAGTGCTGCTGGTATGCATCCCGACGGAGCCCAAGCTCGAGTGGGTGGCGGCCATGGAGGAGAGATATCCGGGGCTTGAGGTCCGGTGGGTTGATCGGAGCTGGTACCTCGACACCAACGTCTTTGCCAGCGGGAGCCTGAACCTGCCCGCGCGCTTATACGACGGCGTCACCATGGTCATGTCCTTCCTGCCGCCCAAGCCAGAGGACATGAAGCGCGTGCGGTTTGTGCAGCTCACGTCGGCCGGCGCCGACCGCTGGGTCACCCACGACGTGTACAGGGATCCAAACGTCATGTTCTGCACTGCCAACGGTATACACGCGTGAGTCTCGGCTAGACACGTCAGCACCCGAAGTGGGAACACGAGTAGAGCTTGAGAGGCCGCTTACTAACATGCCACACTTGAGAAATGCATACGCCACTGAAGCACGCAAATATCGGAATGGGTCATTGGCACGTGGCTGATGGCGCAGCACCACTTCCTCCGAGCAAGCATGTTCATGAAGCAGGCTCGCTGGGCTCCAGCCGAGGAGTTCCATCCAACTGTGGACAGCCCTGGATTGCGCATGTCAGTGGCTGATTAAAGCAACTAATCTTTTCTCGGACTGCAAAGCTAACAACTCCATCCAGGGGCATCCTCGGATACGGCGCCATCGGCCGGCAGTGCGCCCGTGTAGCGAGCGCCATGGGAATGGAGATATACGCCTACACGCGGACGGAGCGTAGCACGCCCGAGGCGCGGAGGGACGACTCGTACCATATGCCTGGTACCGGTGACCCGGACGGCGTGATCCCGGCCCGCTGGTTCCACGGCGTGGGTCGCGAGGCTGTCAACGAGTTCTTGGCCCAGGACCTCGACCTACTCGTCGTCAGCGTACCGCTCACCGACGCCACTCGAAACCTCTTGGGGCCAGAGCAGTTTGACATTCTTGACAAGGGACATCTCTCGGAGGCCTTTTACCCGAAGAATGGCAACGGGGCACACACCCATGATCACACTAATGGAAAGAATGGCAATGGAAACCACGCCAACGGCCACGGTAATGGAAGCAACGGCAACGGGAAACTCACTGATGGCCACGCCAATGGCACCAATGGCAATGGGCAGCAGCACACGACCAATGGCCACGTCAACGGCAACACCACCAGCAACGGCACAGCCGCCGTTGCCACCGCTGCCAAAACCACCCGACACGGCGGCAAAAAGACGTTCGTCTGCAACATCGCGCGGGGCGGCATCATCGACACGGCAGCGCTGCTCGAGGTGACGTCCCCAACTGGTAAGGCTTACACAACCTCTCCTAATCGGTCGACGGTAGGTAATGATCGTTACTGCCCATGTTGGCTACCCTCTTACACCCTCTGCACGCTAAGGCTCGCACTACTGAGCTGCAGAGTCCACCTGAGCCAGTTTCCAAATAGTACGTAGTTAGCAAGCTCAGGGGAAAACTTCAAATTACAGTGGTACAAGGTCCCTGAAAGGAACTCGGCGTACAGTGCCAACCTGAGCGCGGCCAGATCCGCGGTGCCGCGCTCGACGTGACGGAACCCGAGCCGCTGCCGCGCGATCACCCGCTCTGGCGTGCGCCCAACGTCTTCATCACGCCCCACGTCAGCTGGATCACCCCTTGCTACTGGGACCGTCTGCTCAGGATCCTCGAGGAGAACCTGGACCGCCTGCGCGACGGCCGCCCCTTGCTCAACCTGATGAACCGGAAGGAGCAGTATTAGGGGAGCATGGCTTTTGTCTTTGATTGCTTGAAGTTTGTCTGCTGATTGTTTTTCTCCTGTGTTTTTCTTGCCGTGGATAGAAAGAGGTTGACGGGAGTGGTTTTTACATACCTAGGTAGGTAGATGGTAGTCAAGAGGAAGGGACTGTGCAGCAGGAGACGACAGGAGGGATTAATTTAGTCACCGCCCCAGTTATAGCCAGTGGACGAGTTTTGACCATACTTCCACATCACCGGCAATTACTCTTATCAGCATAATCGAATATCATTACTAGTTGAGGTGAATGGCTGCTCTATACCCTAAGATTATTAAAAGAATATTCGTGATCTGTCCGGTCGTGCCCTCACCAATAAATCTGGTTGGCCCAACCATGCTTGACCCGGCCCGACGCAAAGAAAACCGGCGTCGGCGCCGTCGTGAATCTTTGCCTTAGAACGCCCCGTCTCCCCTCCCTGATCTATTTATATATGGGCACAGCCGCCCCCGCGTGTCGACTATCAGACATCATTAAACAAAAACCAAATCACCACGATATTGCTTAACGTCTCATCTGGTGTTAACGCCGTCTCCGCCCCTGTTAGTCCAAGCCAGGGGTAAATACCAGTCAACACACAAACAAAATACTCCGATCGCCTCTGCTTCACAGACCACCAAGAACCCTGCTCAGAGACTTCCGACTACTGCTCCGGGCCATGGAGGTGCTGGTGGCTGCGATGCTCGGGCTCTTCTTGCCTACGCTACCGCCCGCCGTCGCGTCGGGGAAGGTACCAGCTCTGGGACTGGAGATCCCGTCGTCGGGGATGTTGCCGCCGACAAAGGTCCACTCCTCGGTTTCGTCGTCGTCCCCTTCGTCATCGCCGTCCGTTGTACCGTCTTCCTGCTGCGTCTTCTGGTGCTTGGCGTTCTTGCTGGCCTTGGCCTTGATCAGGCTCGTGGCGTACTCGAGGTCGCGATAGATACACTGGATCGCCGTCTCGACGCCGCTCTCCTGTTGTTCAAATTTGGTTAGCACAACCACCAAGACGAAAAGCGAAGAAAGCAAGGAAATCTCCAGGCATACCTTTCTGATTTGCTCGCCCAGAACGCGGGCCTTGACGATCATGCGGTCGCTGTTGGTGGCCTCCCAGAGCGCCCGAGCGAAGCTGTTGGTACCCCATTTGCGCAGGCAAATACCGACACCGAGATCCTCGACGCGGGCACCAAAGAAGAACTGGTCCCCAAAGAAAGGCCGAATGATGGTGGGCACGCCAGCGCGCAGGCTGGCCCCTGTTGTGCCGGATCCGCCGTGGTGCGCAACGGCGTCCACCTGCGCGAACAGCCAATCGTGCGGCGCGGACTTGATCTGAAGAATTTCAGGCGGCAGCTTCGGCTCCTCCTTCGGCGTCTCGACGCTCTCCTGCTGGTCTCCGCCCTCTGTCTTGTCCTTGGCCTTCTCTTTGCTATCCGCCGCGCCGTCTGCTGATGGCTTCGCCTCGCTGCTGCCGGTCACGCGGTCGGACCAACCCTTCGACAGGACGCATCTCACATCCGACTTGAGGACTGCGTCGATTACCTCCTGCGTCATCTTGGCAGGGTCCGGTACGATGATACTGCCGAAACCGACGTACACAATCTTCTTTCCGTCACGCCGCGCCTTGTCGATAAAGTCTGTTAGCTCGCGTGGAGGTGTCCAATCGGCTCCGCTAGCCTTTGTCGCCTGCTGCTTGCTCTTGCTGCCGTCGTCTTCTTCCCCGCCTTCGCCCGGCTTCACCTCGGCGGCGGCCTTGTTGGGCGTTCCCTCGTCGAGGAACCAGTATCCGGTTACGCGGATCCAGTCGCTGTAATCGAGGGGCGGAGGCACCACGTAAGGGCTGAAGTTGTACAGGAACGGCACCTTGTTGGGTTGCATCTTCTCGAGGCTTGTGTTGGGCAGGCCCAGCATGTGGTTGCGCCAGCGGTTGACCTGCTGCGCCGTCATCTTCCAGAACATGTTGTCGAACATAACGTACGTGACATAGTTGTAGGCGCCGCCCATCTTGTGCTCTGGCATCACAAAGGCGTGTGGGTACGCGCGCGTGCGCGTCCACGGCATCGTGAAGGCCCGGAAGTAGGGGATCTGCAGCGCCTCAGCGATGTGAATGCCCGCCATGGCGCTGGGGCTCTCGATCAGCAAGTCCGAGCCCTGGCACGCCTCCCAGCAGCTAGAAAGGAGATCATCTAGCCAGCCTCGGAACTTGGACGCCGCCACCTTGAGGAACTGCCACGTAAAGGTCCCGTTCTCGATGCACAGTTGCATGAGCTCGCCAGGATCGCCCTCCACTCGCGCAAAGTCAATGCCATGGGACCGGATCCACGGCTCAAACTCGGCATGGGTGGCGATCCGCACCTGGTGGCCCTCAGCAAGCAACCCCTTTGCCAGCGCAATATACGGTTGCACGTCGCCTCTCGAGCCGATAGTGAGACAGGTGACGCGGAGCGGCTGTGGCGGCTTAAAGTTGAGGAAAGAGGCCTTGGGGTCGTCAAACAGGATGGTAGGCGCGTCGCTAACTACCGATGTTTGCCTGGGCAGCGGTATTTCGTGCTCGGGGTGCTCTTCCTGACGGGCCTCCTGCAGGGCGTCGCGTTCGGCAGCGGCCGTCTCTGCGTCCTCCTTCTCCTCCTGGCACAGCAGGCCGGAATCGCGGAGGTAGCGCGCCTCCTCGAGTTGCTGCAGTAGAGTGATGGTGCAGTCGTCGCGAATATCAGCCTGGCCAAACTCGAAAAAGAGTTCTTCGTGCCCGCGGATGATGACAACCAGTCCCGAGTAGCCGAAGCGGAATCCCTTCTCCTTGTGCGCATTCTCGACGTCCCGGAGCGGGAGGATCAACTTGGTGCGCGTGCCGGGCAGGAGACTACGGAAGCAGAAGGAGCGGTCGCTGATGTAGATCTTGCCGTAGAGCGGGAGCACGCGGAGCATGTAGCCAAAGTAGGTTGCGACCAGCTTCTCAGACTCCGGGAGGGCAAAGTGTTGCCGGAACCGTTCCCTTGAGGTCGCCACCTTGTCCTCGTCATCGTCCTCGGGCAGCTCGTCATCCATTTTGAGGGCGGAATTCTCGTCGTAGTGCCGGCGTCCACCCTTCCACATACCTGAAACCTTCTCGACATAGCCCATTGACTCGGTCGCGAGGAGGTTGCTCATACGGCGGAAAGGCGACAGAGGCCGGTTGAGGTAGCCCGCAAGAGCGCCCGCGCTTCGAACAGGAAGCGATGCCATGTTGGCGAGGCCCTGCATTCCTGGCGTAGGCGGACCTTGCTGAATACCAAGGCCGGCCCCGGTGTCCTGCCTGCTCCCTGTGGCCGCAGCACGATCGATCTTGATGGGAGGGCTCCATTGAGACGTCTGCGTCAACGCCTGGTTGCCGGCGGCCGAGGAGTCGGTCGCGCCCTTGGGGCGAGATTCCGAAGGGGAGCGGCGGACTGTGGGGCTGTGGAAGACATCGCTGCCTCTGAGGATCTGGCTGGCTGACTGGTCTTCGCTAGACGATGTGACCAGAGCCGAGAGGCTGGCCTGGCTGGGATCCTCATTGATGGATTGGACGTATGAGTCGGACGACTCCTGCTTCTCCGGGATGGTACTTTGCTCGCCCAGCCTGTGGCGACTCCGCGACCTGGCGTGCCGCGTTCCGCTAAAACTCCGACGCTCCTGTGATTCCTCGCGCATAGTTACGGCTGTGTTCAGATCCAAACTCCTCCTACCAAAGGTGCGCAAGGCATCGAAACTGCTGCGGGTAAAGTCACCGCTGGCGCGGGGGCTCGGGTTCGGCGGGCTAGTCGCTCCCATCGGAGACAGGGTCGCACGCACGGTGTCGTTCAGCCTCGCCGGCCGACGTTCCCGACTCCCCGACATCGAGTTTCGCTTGGTAGAGGGGTTACGGGATGGCACTCCATCCGTCGGCGTCTCTGGAAGTCCATGGGCCGGATCGTCCGGCTTTTGGGTGCCGCCGGCACCGTCGGTCAGGATTTTGATGAGATTGATGGCTTCTTTGCCGAAGCTGAAGAAGGAAAAGAAATACTCGTCAATAGCGTAGGTCTCGTCGTTGTCGATGACGCGGATCTTGCAGGTCTCGGCGAACTGGACGAGCTGCATCTCCTCCACATCCATGACGTTCTGGATAGGTAGGGAGATCTTGACACTGTCGCCGTCGTTGTGGGAGCGAAATATGACACGCTGCAAGCTTTTGACCCATTCGTTGGCACTGGGAGCACTATCGGCGCGGAAGTGGTACGTCCGTTGGTGGGTAACGACGGTGAAGTTGACGCCGTCCTTGTCCTTGTCTGTGACGCTGGCTGAGATGCCATAGCGCAGGTCGATTTGGCCGCTCGGAAAGTACAGGTTAGAGGGGTCTCGATAGTAGGCCATGACATCGCCCTTGAGACGGAACCAGTAGCGGTTGTACTTGGGATTCCGCTTGCCACTCTTGGACAGATACCCGGATTTGGCCACCTCATTCTGCGTGCGGGCGTCAGCATAAGCCGGGATGAAGATCGATTAAGCAAAGGTGTAGCGATGCACCTACAGCCTTCTTTGGGAGATATGCGTAGAAGCAGATGTGATTCTTGGTGATGTACATGTATCCCTGGAGCAAGACGCTCTGGAGCAGCCAGCAGGGATACTCCTCAATGACATCCTCGACGGTGTCGAACTCGAAGATCTGCTTGAGCTTCCTTGCCAGCGGACTGGGGCGGCTTTCACCACTGACAGGGGAGTTGGAGCCCGAGGTCCCCTCGAGGTCCAAGCTCGGACGCGATGCTGACAACTCGGCCCTCGCCTCGAGCATCCTGGTCATGACGGGTGGCAGTCTTCCATCGGCATGGGAAGCAGCGTGGAAGTCGCCGACGGCAGGCGAGGTAGGAGAATCCACCTCGTCCTCTTCGGCGATCTGCAGCTCCTTCGCCTTGGAGGCCTTGTTCTTGCGCGACAAAGACGACAGCCTCTTGGGCATTGATAGCGACGGCAGGGAGCGCAGAAGTTTGGAGCCCGAGGTTCTCCGGCGCTTTTTGTCAACCTCGAGATTCGGGGAATCCTTCGGGGGCTTCTTTCCACCGAAGACTGTGGTCTGGGCCATGCCGAAGCGACCACGCGAGTCGGACTCGTCGTCATCGGCCGGGGCATCTTCATCTTCCTCGTCACTACTTGCTCGATCGAAGCGATCGTTGAAGTCAACCGCGGACCCGGCGGCAGCGATCAAGCCAAAGATGCTCTGGTTCATGTTGAAGGGAGGTCGGCGGTTGGCATCATCTTCGTCCTCTGGGTCGCTTTCGCGCAGGCGTTCGGGAATTTCCATGACAGGAGAGTGAGGAGTGTGCACGCGCTTCTTCTGGAGTTTCCTGGCGCGCTTCTTGGCGTCGTCTTCGCTCGGTCGGGGATGTCGGTCGATGGAGGCACGGGCGGGTTGACGGCTCGACAGTCCTCTCCTCAGCGGCGGAGAGACAAGAGGAGGCGAGACAGCGGCTGGTTGAGCAGACGTAGGAGCAAGAGGTGGAGGTGGAGCGGACCTCCTGTTTGCACCGTCTGAAGATTCCATGGCAAGCAGTAGGACAGGCAGCCGGTTGGCGCCGTTTCCTCTCCGTTTCTGGGATTATTTTTGGTTTGTACTTCCCTCACCTTGTCTCCCTGCCCCTGTCGATGGCACGGCGCGCGTGCCGACTGGGATTGAGGCTGTAGTTGGAGAAGCACGGCGCAGCTAGCCGCAGGCAGAAGGGAGGACGGTCGGGGGAGCGGCGTCGGGAGCGACCCTGATTGGCAGAGGTGCAGGCGGGCGCCTGGGAGCTTGATGGAAGGGCGGCGGCAGCAATGCCAAGGGCCGACGGCTTGAGGAAGGCCCCGAGCGGGCGCGCAGGTGGGCAGTGCGCGCTGTGCTGTTTGGCCACTGGCGTCTGGTGTTTGACGTGCTGTGTGACCACAAGGCACAAGGTCAATGTCGGCACCTAGTGAGCTCCGCCGGGCTGCGATTTTAGTGAAGGCAGGCAGCAGCGGAAGCACGGGCGGGACGTGTAGCAGTGCTAGGGGTCGGTGTTTATGCCTGCACGAGCTTGTTCCAACCGACGCACCTACCACACAGTGTTCGTTCACCGAGGTGCCATCCGCCGGGAGCGAAATCCAGCCGTTTGAGGGGCTGCGTTTCTCTCGTTTGTTTACCGGGTTGGCCTGTTCTTGTCGAGCATCTCCTTTCTTTCTCCGATTTCTTTACCGCCCCATTCCCGCCTCGGTCAATCTCGATTACTGGATTCTAGAAGCACGGTCGCACGGTTCCGGCAGCCTCCACAGGGATTGGCGATGGTTTCGGCCGGCTCAACACAGAGCCACGGTTCCACCGCGCACAGGGGACCTCTCTGGGCCGACAAGGTGCAGCGGTGCAGCGCGCAGTGTATCACTATCACGGACCCTGTGAACCCTCGCCTTCGCCTCGATTCCCGGATCAAGTGGTGTGGGGGCCGCGACAGCCAAAGTCAGGCGGGCAGCACTGCTGATTTGTTTTGCACGGCCACGGGGCAGCGCACAGTGACGGGACGGCTCCTGTCAGCGCCCAGCAGCTTTCGTGAGTCGCGGCGGCGTCAAGTGGGCGTGACGCAATCTCGCGCAGACCTGGGTCAGCAACTCAACCCACCTCGTCCCGGTAGCGTTGGTCCCAAGAGTGGGGTGGGGTGTGGGGGTCGGGCTCGGGACGCTTCTTCTGTCCTGCCGGCCAAAAAGACAAGCAACCCAGAAATCCGTCGCTTAAATGGACGTCAAAACGCGGCAGTTTGGAGGGCACCTAATCCCAGGGCAAGCGATGGTTGGAGAGTCTGGTCTTTGTAGGAATTGGGGCGCCGCCTTGTTTTTCTCAGTGATACCTTGGCGCGCATTAGCTCCTGCGCATCCGGCTGGCCGTATTCGTCGTGTCCGTCATCAAGATAATATTAGGTCCCACACCGGTCAGGACGGCAAGCCACCAGTCGCCAACACCCAAGGTATGACCGCGCTCCCGCCCTTCAATGATGCGCGTATCACACCAGGGCAAAACAGTCGAAATCACATGTAAGCTCGTGTTTATGGAGGAACTGGTTAAGGCCCGTTCATTGCCGCGATTGCATATCATCCCGTGGAGTTTGCGACGAGGAAGCCTTTTGATATCTTTTCTGTTCAACACTTAATGCAAGCCATGACGGCAGAGGCGTTTCTTGGCTCGGCGACTTGCCAACAGTCCAGGAACCGTTTCTCGGTGGACCTGTGACGGGCTGAGCTAAATCTGTGCCTGAAGTACCAGGAGTAAATCTAGCAAGCCCGGATTAGACCAGCTTGTCGGCCAAAGAACCGCAATAACACCAAATGAAATAAAAATGACAAGGTCAGAGACAGCAAACTAACAACAGTGAGTGGATAGGCAAATACGGAGAGAGGAATAACCTAGAGAGAAGAAAAAAAAGGAAAGAATATCGGGGTGCCATCGTGTTAGATCGATTTGACAGCATCGAGCCGCCCAGGTGGCAGGCTTGCATGACTAAGCTCTATGGGGAAGTGGCCCTGCCCCACAGACGAAAACCGCAGCGTTACATGCCGGCTGGGCCATCCTTGCAATGGACGGCGCTTGGCACTCGATAAAATTTTCGGAGCGCGATGGGAAAGGTAAAAAATCGAAGTAAAAAAAGAAATCCGAGAGATCACCCCGCAAGCCTCATCCGGCTTGTTTGCTATCAACAGCAGCAGCAGAAATGACGACAAGCATGCTCCCGTTTCTCTACCAAACTCGCACCATACAGGTGCTGCCCCGGCCAGCAGCGCTTCGGCGCCATGTCTTCCGAGATTTGCTTCGCCCAGCGCCCGTCCGCGCCCTTCACGGCAGCTCCGTTGTCCGAAACCAGAACTACCGCCTCAACAGTCAAGACGACAAGGACATCCCCTTCGAGCTTCCCCCAGACCTGGCCGCCGACCCGCGCTTCAACCCGGCCCTCCAGAAAAACACGTCGAAGGAGGACAAGGTGTTCGGCACCATCACTCCCAGCGAGCGCCGCGCCTTCGACAACATCTTCAAGGAGCTCGAGCTCGAAACCCTGAAAGCCCAAGGCCGTTCGGCCATGACCTTTGATGCCGCCCTGCGCCAGCCGCCAGATGCGTCGCGCCATCAGTCTATTATTGGTAGAATTTTGTCCGACGCCGTCGGGGAGGACTGGGACTCGCCGAATCCGAGCCTCCCCTCCAAACCTTTCATCCAAAGCATGCGCAAGCTACACAACGTCGGCGCGGACGGCCATGCCGCCGGCAGCCCCCTGTCCCCGCAGGTCCGGTATCAGGCGCTGCTTCGCTTCCCAGAAAGCCTGCGCGCGGCCGCCAAAAGGGCCCTAGGAATTTCCGACCCCGCCGCGCCCCAAACCGTGGATGTTGCGGCGGAGGAGGAGGCGGCTCCCGAGTCCTCGCAGCAAGACGCACCTCCTCCACAGCCGGTAGAGCAAGAAGAACCACCGCTACCTCTAGATCGCACTATCGAGAACTACTATCTTGAGCGCGCCAGGCACGACGAGCGCAGGCGCATTGAGAAGCTGATGGGCGCTGCAAAGACCGATTTCGAGCTGTGGGACGTGCTGGAGCGCGAGGTTTTCTCCGTCATCGGTCGCCTCGGTCTTGACAAGCCTCTCGAGAAGCCCAAATCTCGCAGGGGAAGGAGGCCCAAGAACGCGGTCACAGACAAGGCGCCTGAGGCTGCCAATGTCAACCCCTTTGCACCCAGTTCGGGTACGGGGACTGTCGAGCCGGATATAAACCTGCAAGGCTACCTGTACCCGGAACATCTAGTGTGCGCGCTCCAGCTCATGGACTCTCGGTTCCCCGGCTCGCGCCTGGCGCTCGAGATCCTACCGCGCGTCAAGTCGTTGGGGCTCGAGTCGTTCGTGCTCGGCGCCAGCGCGCAGTTCTACACCACGCTCATGAGCTTGATGTGGAACCGCTACAACGATGGGCATGCCGTCCTAAACCTGGTCGAGGAGATGATACATGCCGGTCTCGAAACCTCATATCTCGTGCACGGCAACCTGATCCGGGAAATGGGCCATCTCGTCGAGCGGGCAGGCTCGGGCAGGGCCGGCCCTCTTGCGCTGCATATTTCCTCCCACCCGACCTGGGCCTCGCTGAGAGGAGTGAGGATTCCGCATCTGCACAAAGCCGTGGCGGTTGAGCAGGAGAAGAAGAAGTCTAGTGGGGAGTTCAGGGTCTATGCACCATGACCTTGGGTTTTGGACACTCGGAGCCGCGCTTGTTTACGATATGGCTGTTTGTACTATACCCATGTGTGTATGACATGTTTGCTTGTTTGTATTCCTATACACATCCAGCTTTTTACCATCTGGTTACCGCCACGTCCACCGTCGTCCAGTCTCCCTGTCAAGACAACCGCTCCTATCAAAGCAAAAGGGGAAAGGACGTGATGCTTGATTGCCTCACCACCCTGGGTCCTGCTTCAGGATATCAGGCGGCTCGCCAAAGCCACAGTTCGGCGTAGGACACACGGTTATAGTGTGAATGAACCTGATCTTTCCCTCCTCGACGCGGAACTCGTGGCTATCCTGAAGCCCGTTCTGGCCAAAGTTGAGAAAGACGTCGACGGTTCCGTACTCCTCGTCAATGACATACCGCCGGTTGACCAGCGGGATCCCCTGCGGCACGCCCGAGGCGCACGTGTTTCCAGGTTGTGTGTACAGCCCGCCCTCGAGCCGGCGACACCCCTCGCCCCACGGCACCTTGACGGACGTGTCGTTGAACAGGTCCAGGTACGCGTCCGCTGCGGCCTTGATGACGGCCCGCGTGTCACGCTTTCCTTCCGGGAGGATGGGGCCCCAGTCCTCCAGCAGCGCGTAGTGCAGGCTGTGCCGCGCGCTGAACAGCCAGTCCAGCGCGTCGGTGACCAGCGTGTCGACCTTGGATATGCGGCCCGTCGCCGCATCCAGCCAGAGCTGGGTGCCGAGCTCGTAGGGGTGCCTCGAGTCCGTGACGATCAGCTCGACGTAGGCGGCGCATGAGACCGGGTCGTGCTGCGCGCGGGTGTGATCGATCTTAAGCGGCTGCGAGAGGATCCCGCCGCGTAGCGGGGTGGAGGAGTTGCCGTTCTCGATGTAGACAACCGCGTCCAGGTCGGGCGCTAGGCGCTGCAGGTAGCGCGGCTCGCCGGCGGACTGGGCGGCGATGTAGCGGCGGGTCGCTTGCTCGAGGAGAGCGCGGG
>GL876968.1:473922-486841 GCA_000193285.1 Magnaporthiopsis poae ATCC 64411
TCGACGATATTATGTATATCCTGATTACCATCCGGCTATGTCGATCTATGTTGTTGCTATATGTACGTATTTACCCCTGGGCAACTTGCCCCTCCCGGTAAAAGCCATCGGCGATATTAGACTGCCGATCGCCGGCAGTTGCTTGACTCCTCAGCTTACCGGGACGGGACGACCCAGTGCGTAAACGTTCTTATGTACGTGCTTGTCCGCAAGTATCCAAAAACTAACCAATTCACTTCAAGCCCAAACATTCGACCAAGTATATAGGTACGCAAGATGGTTGGTTTTACAGCTCAAAAAAAACAGCCGTTCAGATATGGCCAGTGCAGTTGGTCGGCTCGATAGAACCCTCGATCTTCCAGGGGAACAGCTGGACGCCCACGGCCGCGGCGCGTGCCGTCTGGGCCTCGACGCTGTCATCGCGGGCGGCGAAGAAGTCGACGGCGGAGGCCTCCATGAGGCGCGAGGTGGAACCCGCGGGCACGGCGGGGCTGTTGGGCCAGCGCGCGCTGCAGGTGTTGCGCGTGTTCAGGATGTCGCCGCCGTAGTCGCCGCGCGCCGCCTGGTCCTTGAGCACGGACAGCTGGTTGCCGATGCGGTCGACGTTGGGCTCGATGGAGCGCAGGCCGCCCGCTACCAGCTGGTCGAAGAGTGCCAGGCCTGGGAACTGTGCGACGTTCTGTTGAGAGCGGGTGGGGCGTTAGCCAGGTGCTCGCTGGGATTTGAAATAAGATGAGGACGGAAGACGCTACGCACCTCGACCTGGTTCGTGCGGGCATAGTTGTCCGGAACGGCGCTGTCGGCGTTATACGCGTTGAGCCAGATTGGGTCGGCTGCGTCCAGGGCTTGTTAGCAACATGAGCTTAAACAACGCATTCACAAGTCCCAAACTTACACTGCAGCTGGCCCGAGACGGCATAGGCGGCCGCAAAGTCGACGGTGTGGGCGATCTCGTGGAGGTAGACGCCGATGGTGTCGACCTGGTTGAAGAAAACGACCTGGTTCCCGAGCGCGTACGCGTGCGTGCTCGCGGCCGGGATGAGCATGACATCCTTGGTCATCTGCCTCATCTTGACGGGCACCTGGCCGAAGCGGTGCACCATCGTCTCAATGCTCGTCGCGCTGTTGGGGTGGCGGCAGAGGAGCCAGGGGACAGAGCACTATTTTAAGGGGCGGAATGGGCGAGGTTGTCAGCTAAACGTTGCGTCTCCCCAGCTAGGAGTGAATGGATGGACGGATATAAAAAACGGCTGTCTGCTCACGTCGTTGTACAGGACCTCGTAGGTCACCATGGTCCTCGGGTCGATCTTCTCCCTGTTGGCCAGGTCCTTGCAGCCCTGGGAGATGGTGCCCGAGGGCCACTGCGTGATGGAGTAGCCAGGCTGGCGCAGCGCGAGCTGCAGTTGCGGCCAGAAGGCATCCAGGTTGGACCGCAGGGCCGGCTTGCTCAGCTGGGCTTCCGCCTCCAGCACCAGCCCGCCGGCCGCGACGAGGGCGGAGAGGAGAGATGCAGTCTTTCCTGAGAACATGATGATGACACAACAAGATAAACTCTCAAAGTGAGCGAGTGAGATATCTATATATGATGAGGAGTGTAGGAATGCGCCGCTGTCGTCTCCGCTGCCTGGCCTGCTTTCCGCGTTCCATCGTCGACGAGAAACAAGAGGGAACATTGGTGTTTTATACCTCTCTTGTCTACACACATCTTCCATCACCGACGCCAGCCCCTAATCTCGGACATTGCGAGGCCCGGAGTTCACGATAGCCTCCTGTGCGCCGAAGTCCGCCGCTGTGGCTGTTTTCTCATTTGATCCTCCATCCTGCGGCACCCCATCTTGGGCCAAGACACGCCTCGCAGACCGCGGTCCAGGTGACGCTGGAATATTGCCCACAAAAATCCCCTGGTAGCTCTCACCGAAAAGCACCTACCGCTTCTGTTACCGTCAGTTTGGGCTCTGAGGGCTTACCGCCGTCGCAATATTGACATGGGAGGTTGTATCCTATGCATCCTCATCGAGGCGTGACCAGGGGTTTGATTCCTCTAGCGGCTGACTTGCCCAGGGAGGCTCTAGCCTTTTTTAGACAGTAACCCATCCTTATGCGAACGCTTGTTGGCGGGCATTGCTTATTCCCGGAGGCCCACAGAGCAGAGCGCCAGGTGCCGGTTTGACACGCTGGAGAAGGATGCCCGGATCCTTAGATTATTGCTCTGCCTCGGCTCCCTCAGGCTTTTTCCGCCGAGTCACTCGATAAAGGCAGATTATCATTTTTTTTTTTTTTTAGGAAGGAAACACAAAGTCGTTGAGACCTGCAGCACCTTCGAACCCAGTGACCCTTTTAGGTGTTTAAGGACTTCCCGCGGGGCAGTACGCTGATCATTACGGTATAGAACACCACGAAGCCGGTTCAAGCCGGATGCCACCGCATAATTCTCCATCTCGGCGAGCCCTGTCTTTATTGGTGACTAGCAGCCGGAGAGGAACTGATGTGGATCAAATAAGCAGGCACCCGTAATCCTTCGGAAATCCAGGTTGCAAACACCAGGCAAGACTGCGCTAATACGTCCTGCTGTTTACAGCTTAGAGCTCGCAGCGCGTCGCATTCGCATCTCGGAGCCAAGCTGTAGCAGCGAATCGGAGGCCCGCAATGGGCGGCCTCGAATCACATTGGGCGATCACAAGCAACACTGACAATCGCGTCTTGTGACGACGATAAGGGCACATTTGGTTGAAATCAGAAACATGCATGCCGCAGCATGACGAGGTATATTGATAGCAAAACAAACACAGGGCTCTTGTCAAATCCCATAACAGACGTAGAAGCTAGTCGTCGAAATAACATGAAGATTACAAGTACAGAAAGCGCCCTCATTTTAGAACGGACCACACGAACAGAAATCTGCAATCTCCCCAAGCCCGCTGTTACTTCCCGCACACGGGCAGGCTGATGGTCTGGTTTACCCGCAGCTTGAAGCGGTCGACGTCCTTGTTGGCACCGACGACGGCGGCCTCGGTCAGGTTCAGCTTCTGCGAGATGCCGATGAAGCTGTCGCCGGGCTGGATGACGCGCGTGGCGGGCCCATCGGGCAGGCAGATGCGGGTGCCGGGCGTGGGCAGGCAGGTCTTATCGTCGACGACGTGGCGGCACAGCTTGGTCGGGACTCTGACCATCTGGCCGATGTTGAGGAGGTCGATGTTGGTGATGTTGCTCGCCTTTACGATGTTGCAGATGCCCGACTGGAAACTGGCCGCGAGTTTGGTGAGCGTGTCGCCCTGCACTATTGTGTGCCCGACCACGGGTCCGTTAGTCTTGCCGTCGAGGCAGACAGTGTTGTTGTAGTTCCTGGTCGCATTGTAGTTGTTGACGTAGGGTGCGATCTTCACATAAAGGTTTCTGGGGTAGGGGGCCTGAGGAGGAACCGTCAGTTTTGGATTTGATATACGCAAAAAGGCAGGGCAGGGCTGTCTCTGTCACTTACCGGTGCTGGCAAGGCAGCAGCCAGGCTCGTAAGGAGCATGATAAAAGTGATGGGCACGGATGCAAGCATTTTTTTTTTTTTTTTTATAAAAAAAAGAGTATGTACGCTCGGCGTAGCGAACAGGATATTTAGAAAAGGCGTAGATAAGGATATAAACTTCAATTCAAGGAAATGTTTGCTGAAACGAATCCCGGCCTTGAGGTTGTTGTAGTGCCGGCATAAAAGGAAATAGATATAGGGAAGAGAACGGTGTTCATCCTCCAACAGCAACGGCTACACGGGATCCTTTTAATTTCAATCCACTGCCGAAGGCCTTCCGGTAGCGACATGCAGTTCCCACGCGGGGCTCCGAAGGCAAAAAAGAAAAAGGAACGTGTTTATCGACGTTCCCAGACCCTGCTATCTTCAAAGCATGTTGCTGCCGAGAATGGCATCGGTAGCAAGTCGGTGGACCCTGGTGCGTCAACAGGGGCAGGGGATGGCGACTCGACCAAGAGTGGCAATGGTTGCACCGATGGGACGCACAAATCGCAAGTCCCCTCCTCTCGGGTGGGCTTCCAGCCTCGCAGGAGACAGGTCGTTGCGACTCTGTGGGAAGAGGTAGGCAGCCCAGATCGAGAGAGAAGGTGTCCGTTATCCGTCAGGAAAACGAGGGCATTCCTCCGAGCTCGAGGACGTCGTGCCGTCTTCGATATCGAGGGCGAGGATGCGCAGTCATTTGGTAGACGCTAAAAAATATCTCGTGATCTCTGCTAGCGGCCATGTATAGAAGTGCAGGCAGAGCCATGCGTCCCAGGAGAGAGCCGGCTGGCGTCGGTCATGCTGGAGATAGATAGGTACCAAGCTGGTGAAGGCAGGGGCCAATGCAGCGTCGCCAAGCGTCCGAATATGGACAAAAATGTTTCGGCAACAACTGCGAGCTGCAGCCAAAATAAGGTTTAAGGGGGCTATTCGGGAAGCGCTTGGCTGGGGCATTGGACGGACTGGGTAGGCTCTGAGCAAGGTCTCCCAGGGCTGCCTATAGGCTGCTAGGGGAGGGAAGAGCTTAAACGGGCGTCCGGCTTCGACCCCGTCGACACTCGTGCCCTGGGATGGGCGAGTGCTTGCGTCTCCCACGCGGGTTACCGACGATCCGGCGAGGGAGTCCACCACAACCGCATAAACGGATTCTAAATGCCCATGTTGTGCATGTTGTTTGTGCTGTGCCCCGGCAAGTCTGGCGATCTTCAAAACATGGAAGGGAGGCTGTGCTCATGCTAAGGTTGCTCGGAAAAATTCGGGCTGTCAGTGGCGTCACCTTGCAGAAGCACGCGATACTGACACGCAGGCCTGACTCGTTTCGGTGCCGACAGGGTCCAAGGCTCCTCAACATTCGAGGCCGCGGCAAGACTCGGTTGAGAACATAGAAAATTTGTCATCAACCTGAGGTATCTAGGACGCCATTTGGTTGGCCGAAGGAAACGATAGACCGTAGGATACTCGAGTGGCTGAGGTAGGGGAGTTTTGTATTGATGCGTATTATCAGAGCAAGAACGCTATGGGGAAAGTGGCAGATCCGCCTCCATCGCATCAATATGAGGCTAGCACAAGCATTACCCCTCCATCGGAAGATAGGCAACGTGCCTGAGTGGTTAAAGGGTGTGACTAGAAATCACATGGGTTCGCCCGCGTAGGTTCGAGTCCTGCCGTTGTCGAAACAAAGTTTCCTTCCGATACTCTCTTTTTTCCCTCGGTTTATTTTTCAGCATCCATTTTACCATCTCGCTCCCTAAATTCGATACGCTTTGGACTATTAACGTATTCAAATCCCTTTTGTCTCACTCTACCAAGGAATGGACTATAAGCGTTGCCTGCCCTTCGCCATCCCGATAAAGAAATTACCTCCCGCACCAGCAATATCTGCCTGCAGGGCGCAGTGAGCCACCAACAGCCTCTAGGCAGAAATGCAAGGCCAGCCGTCAGCAAGCAATGGCGCAAAGCCCTGTGCTCAGCCCCAATCAGCCGCTGAGTTCTGTAAATTCCGCCGTATGCAATGCAATCACCCGTCCCACGATTGGCCCCTCCTGGTTGCCGAGCACAGGCAAGGGAGGCAGCCTGCCAGCCTGCCCGGCTGCGGTCGAGTAGGCATGCTATAAGATCCTGGGGCTTCCCGCAAAGCACACAACCGGAGGGATGTGATCAGAAACGTAATCCTGCCGAGCCAGCGCAAGATTTCAATCACGCATTCGCCACGACCATCATGGCTCTGAGTCTTGCGACCATTCAGGAGGCAGTGGGCTACATCAAGCTTGCCCTCGAAGTGTACAATGAAATTCAGGCAGTCCCTGAAGAGATCGCCGAACTCAAGATTGAGCTGGAAGGGCTGGGTGCCCCTCTTAGCACCCTCGCCAACCTGCTGAAAGACCCCAAAGAGACGGAGCCTCTGGGCCGTCTCGATAGCAAAAACCGAAAGGCCCTGGTCGATGCGGTCCAGGACGCTTCCGCAGCCTGCAAGGAAGTCCACTCCGTATTCAAAAACGTCAAGAGCCGCCATCTCGGTTACCTGGGCGGCCACGACATCCGGGCCCGCGCCGAATGGGTTGCTTGGGCTTGGCATCGTTTCGGATTCGGTGCCGAAAAGGTCAAGGGCTTGATGCACAGAATCAAGGTGCGCTGCCAAAACATACAATTCATCCTCACCGTCATCAACATCATACCCAAAAAGCGCCTACAGGCCGATATAGAGGCCAAGCAGAAAGAAAAGGCGGCGTTGGAGAAGAGCCGAAAGGAGATCCAGTTCCTGAAAGCCGACGCGGCCAAGAAAGATGCACAACTCCAGGCTATCAACGCCCGCCTAGAAACTTTGGTGGACGCGCTGGTCAAGACAAAGGCCGAGGCGAAAAAGGCGAAGGAGCGGGAGTGCATGGACACCGCGACGGCAGTCAACGGACAGGTCCAGAAAAAGCCCCCTAAGGCTACTACCAAGCCCGCCAAAAAGGCTGAAAAGGAGCCGCCAGGGCCTGGCCATCTTGCGAAGACTCCGAGTATAGGCCCAAAGGTCATTCGCGGGGTTCCAGAGGGTCAGAAACCCAAGGACGAGGGAAAAGTAAAGTCGGAACAAAAGGGGAAGGCAAAAATTGCAAAGCCCGAGGAGAAGACCAATGGAAATACGAAGGAGAAGTCTGCCGGGAAGACAAACGGGGATGCAAAGGAAAAAAAAGAAGACAAGGTCAAGGAGAGCAAACCCGCGGCACAGAAGGAACAGAAGGAACAGAAGGAGGCTAAGCCCAAGGAGAATAAGAACGACAAAAAGAAAGACGAAAAGCCCAAAGAGAAGACCGACGCCGGCACCAAGCCACCTGTTATCAACCAGCCCAAGCCTCCAAAGTCCATCAAGGCCGCCAAGCCTGCGAGACCGCCAAAGCCCTCGCCGTCACCACCGCGCAGCGGGCACTCCATACTTTTCGTTGACCCAGGAAACCTCGAGCGCTCCGTCGTCTGCCAAGCAATGTTGTTGCTGCTGGACTACACGGCCCGCAAGAGCGGCGATCGCCCGCTCCTCACAACCGTCCAATCGGCCGGCTACTTTGTCGAGAACCAGAGCGACTGTATCGACGAGATCAAGAGCCTCCCCCACGCTATCGCCAGCTTCAACCTGCCCATGACCAAGGGCAACGAATCCCCGTTCGGGGAGGCGTTGGACCTCCTGTTCCAACCCAACTCGGACGGGTCGGGCACGGCGCCGTGGTGGAAGGGCTGCGACCCGGACAGCAAGGCGAAGCTGGAGAAGGTGCTCCGGGCCAGGCGGTCGGTGGGGATGCGGCGCGAGTTCTTTAGAAAGTTCGACTACATCGTGTGCTTCACCAGGCGCGAGCATGAGAACCTGCTGCGGCTCAGGGAGGCCATCGTGGCCAAGAACGGGGCCGAGGGCTGGCCCAAGGACAAAGGCAAGGTCCTGCACCTGGGGGCCTACCTGTCCGAGGACGGCAAGCCCGCCCAGACGATTTCTCAAGCCACGAACGATCGCAGTACTTGGCCAGCAACGATATCGCGGCTCAAAACTGCTCTTGAGATTTTCTTGGTGAAGGAGCTAAAATGGGAACGGTCGCCAAGCAAAGGAAGCAGTACCTAGCTAGGGGTTTTATCTACGTACTGTCTTGTATATCTAGGTAGTTTACCACATTGCTTGAGATTGAGCTCTTGTGGGGGTTTACAACTCGGATCGCTCAGGGGCTTGGCGTTGCCGACCCTAACCCTGTACCTTGTGAGGACTCAGATGACTGCCAATGACATCATCAAACTGGAGGTCGTCCCTGCCACGGCACCTCGACCGGGCAGGCCAACCTCGCTTTTGTCTGCTCTGATTTGTTCTTCCCTCCATTCTACCTCGTAATCCGCCTACCTCAACTTTCACCAGACTGTCAAAAAGCAATTCTTCGTTATCGAAACCAGACAGCCCAAAGCCATTCCCACGCCCACAGCAGCCATGCATCGACTGTCCGCATCGCTCCCTCGCCTCAGGGCACTTGCCCAGGCTCCGAGGTCCAGCCTGCCTTCCCTGGCAGCGATGAAACCCAGAACGGCCTCAAACAGCGCCAGGCCAGCCACCCTCTTCGCAACCACAGACATCAGCACAAAACAGCACCGCGCTTACACGTCCACGTCGGCACCCAAGGAGTCCGAGGGCCCTAGCGCCGAGTCGGGCGGCTCCCGCTCCAAGGACGCGGCCGAAGCCGCCAACAGAACCACCACCAACAGCACCGCCGACCCCACGACGGCCGGCATCGACACGCTCGCGGAGCGGTCGGCCAAGGGACAGACGGGCGGCGGCGAGCCGCTCGAGAGCACGTCGGAGAACGCGCCGCCCAAGCCCAAGATCTCCAACGCGAGCGTGCCGGGCAACTCGGGCATGGACAAGCTCACCGACGAGCAAAGGCGCGAGGTCGAGGAGCACAACCGCGACTTTGAGAAGAGGCACGACCGCGCCGGGCCTGCGGCCGGCGACAAGGTGCACAAGGACTTTTGGAGCGGCGGCGGGACGAGGGAGACTCCGGGGACCAAGTAGGAGGCCGGCATCTCCAGCCCTTGTACAACAGCATTGGCTTTAATGCCGCCGGGTTTTTTTTATTCTTTTGGCGTTTTTTTTTTCTTCTTTTTTGGGGGCGTGGATGATGCACTTTTTCGGACACACTCACGGGTCTGATTGTGATGTCATACAGAGGTCTACATGCAATAATAGCCTTACGTCATTGGGCTTCACATTAAATGATCATCTTGGCACGACGATCTGCTTGCTGTAGAAGTCGAGCGCTGTCATGGTTCATGTATCATAAGAGGGCACGGCAAAAGACTGTACAGTTTTACCTTGACTGAATAAGAACTCAACACCCTACGCCCTCCTTGACCGCCGCACCAAGCTAGCAAGATGGGAAAACATCAGCTGAAGAAAATCGACAGAACGACAGCCAAGCCAGAAACCAGCCAGAGTAAGGCGGCAAGCAGGCGGCAAGCAGACCAACCAGCGATGGCAGTGATACGCGAGAGCGACAGGTCAATGCCGAACCTGGCAAGAAAGATGCCAAGAAGGGCACACCTGCAGGGAAGCTCGACATGGAGCTAGGTGTGCACATCGAGCTCAAAGGCAAAATTCAGGGGGATATCACGCCGACTATCCTGCAAGTCAAAGCCATACATGCTCCCGCCGCAACAAATCCCACACTGACAGTTGGCCCTTGTTTCTGAACGCAGTGACGCCTCCAAGATAAGATATAGCGACCCCAGACTCGATCTCAACCGGGCGTTGGAGCAGTGGCGGCCCCGCAAGCCTGCGTCTCGGTGAAGGGAAAGCCGGTGTAGCACTGCTGGCATGTCGACCCGGACGAAGGACACTTGAGCGTCTCCGTCGCGGTCGCCACGTCGAGCCTCGAGCAGCCGCACGGGAGAGTTACGATTTCTATTTTACAATCTGTCAGCAACAGGACAGGACGCTCGTTCAAGTCGAGCAGGGTCTAAGGGCGTGGAGCAAAAAGAATGCATGGACAGACTGTCGCGGACACAAAAGCCCGAGGTGCAAGAACAAGATTCCGGAAACGTCGACACGGTAACGACCGTCGAGCACGACGCGGTGGCGGCGGGGGTGACCACAGGAGCAGCAGCTTCTTCGCCGAGGACGACGTTTCGCCGAGCCTGCGCGCAGCCCTCGGGCGGATTGGCCCAGCGGTAGGTGGTGTAGCAGCCGACGCCGGCGCACGCGGCGGCGCCGTCGCCGCAGGGGAAGCTGGTGGTCACGGTGGGCACGGCGGCGGGGCAGTCGCAGCGGTTGCTGACGGTCGTGAAGAAGGCGCAGTCCCAGCGCAGGCAGGTCGAGCAGACGGTGGCCGTGGCCGTGACGGTCGGGCAGGGCTCGCGCCAGGGGACCACGCGGCTGGTAATGAGCTGGCTTGCGGCCATGCTGAGTGGGTGTGGGCTGTTAGATATGGGAGACGGGTTGATGTTGGCGTAGATGAGTTGGGCATCTTACGCGGCAAGACAGGAGATGAGGACCGCCAACGACAGCCCCTGGGCTCTTATGGTTCTATTCCGGTGCCCCATGATGTCAAACAACTTGATAGCGGTGCCAACTTTTTGCGCCAGGACAACAGGCATGGTTCTAGCACACAGGTCCACTGGCCAAATCCGCCGTCTTATACACAAATGACAACAACCCCAGCGTTACCGTCTCACGCTTGTGCTAGCCGACTACCGAAAAGGAGGTGCGGGGGATCGATCGCAATCTATCCACGAACTCGTCATTACCGGCACGAGGAGTGAGGAGGGAGACGTAGCCACCGGGTGTTACCCCATAATGTGTCCCATTGGCCGATCCCAAGTCGCCCGTGTCCACCCGACGCATACCGTCAGCTCGGCGTGCAATTTGTCGATATTGACTGCGGTGCGAAACGCCAACGGTCTACCTGCAGCCCAATATCACCAACCGCAGGGATCCATTCATCGTTGGAGCCGCTGTTGCACAGTTATCGGGAGCGGGGGAAGGTAAGTCGGGGTCTCTTTGGCTAAAGTCGTGGCTTATTTAGTTTTACCCTAACGGGGCCGAGAAGAACTCATCTATTAGGCCACAGGGAGAGGGGCGTTATGGCCAACACGAGGGCCCCGGAGCGCCGCCTGCCTACCTGCCCTCCTCAACCTCCTGGACGACCCGCTTCACAGCGCTGTCGAGGTCCTCCTCCTGCAGGCCGAGCAGCTCCATGGCAAAGTCCTCCTTCTTCTCCCAGTCGCCGTCGATGACGCCCAGGGCGAAGACGAGGCCCTCGATGGCGGCCGTGTCGCCTGTATCGCGGCGAGCGACGTACTTGGCCACAAAGTCATCCGATGTCGTCACCTCAGTCTGCCACGGCTGGCCCGTCGCCTTCTCAAGCGACTCCAGCGGCCGATTCTGGCTGACGCAGAAGCTCTGCACGAACAGGACGCGGTTGGCCGTCTCGGCGGTGGGCTTGCTGAACACGGCAACAACGGCGCGCCCGACCTGCGCCAGCGTCGACAGCGAGCTGCGCTGCTCCCCTCGGTCCAGGATGTCCATCCTGTTCCGCACCAGGTCCACGTGCAGGAACCCTTCCTTGAGCCCCCAGTCGAAGAAGTGGCCGCACACGAGGCTGGTCCAGGTGAAGGAGCCGCCAGAAGCAGCGGCAAGCTCCTCGAGGCGGGCGCGCACGAGCTCCTTGCGCGAAAAGAGCGGGACCAACTCGCGGGCGCGCTCGCTGCGGGCGTCGACGCTGCCAAAGTCGGCGGGGATGTAGCGCGCCACGCCGGCGGCGGCGGCGGCGGAGGCGAGCACCAGGTGGGCGCGCGGCGGGTCGCCCTTGACTGAGAAGCAGGCCACCACGGCGTCTTCGCCCCGCAGCGCCGCCGCCAGGTCGGCCTCGGCCCAGGCGTCGGGGACCGTCACGGTGCGGACGGCGGGGTTGTTGTTGGACGAGGAGGAGGCTGAGGTCGTCGAGGAGCCCTCGCGCTTCAGGACGGTGACGCGGAAGCAGCCGGCGCCGACGAGAGCGGCCAGCACGGCGCCGCCGAGGTGGCCACTGGCCCCGACGAGCGTGACGTTTTTGATGTGCATTTTTGGGGTTGTTTATGCATGTCCGAGTCGAGGCGCCAAGGTTCAGTCGAGTTGAAGCAGCGGCCGCATAAGTAGAAGCCGATGCGGGGCAGCGCTGCTGTGGAGCTTACGTCGCTCGCTCCATGTAAGTGCAATGGATGACTGCAGCACTCACTGCGTTGCCTCATCACCATCCTGCCTCGGCCGGTCGAGACAAGCGCCTGGTTCTCGTCGACGATCTAGACCACACTTTCCCATCCCGACTATTAAGGCCAGCAGCTCGGGGGCTGTTTTGGCAGCGAAAACAACAGACAGTCAGTATCGGGCCATGTCAAACAATCAGGAGATGCAACTGCAACCGCAAATGTCCATCTCGGAGCGGCAGCCGCCGTTCCGCTTCCAATTAGCCTATTCGACGGGGCCGCCGCTGGCGACCCCAAGTGGCAGCGAAGACCAACACTCGAGACAGTCGTCGGAGGGGTTATCGTAAAGGACAGAATAGCGGCGCTTGTGGCAAGTGATGTAGTCTTGAACAAAAAAAGGAATCTCTACTCTAGACCTCAGAACACCAAATCCAGGGGCACATATCCAAAGAACAAAATGCATCTGCCCAAGATCCCCCTCTCCCTCAGCCTTCTCCTCCAGGCTTTGGCACCCCCAGTCCAAGCCTGGGACCACCTCGACCGCTCGCATCCGTCACAGCGCACGCCGCCAACCTTCCGCTGGACCCGGCCCTTCCTCGACCTGGACCTACACGCCATCCCCGCCGCCGCCGACTCCTTCCGTAGCACCACCTCCCCCACTAGCAGCGACCGCGACGTCCCCGGAGGCTTTCATGTCTCCTGCCAAGCAACAGCGACCTTCCGCGCGCGCCAGTACACAGCCGCCGACCTGCGGAAGCCCTGGCCCGAAACGGGCCTCGCGCCCTGGGCCGACGCCGTAGAGCGGTCCGCGCTCGACGGCACGGGAAGCAGCGCGTACCCGGGAGGGTGGGAAGGGGATGAGCTGCACGGCGCCGACCGGACGCTGCTGCTCATGGAGCTGACCGACGTGCCGCCCACGGTGCGCGCCTTTGTCGAGCACGAGGGCGTCGACGGCTGGTCGGGTCGGCGGTGGCTGTTTGGCATCTATGACAAGCCGGGAGCTGCGACGGGCACGGCCGCCGCCGGGGATAAGGTCATGATCTTTGCGCCGGGGGCACTGTATGACATATTGCCGCTGTGGGTGGCTGATAGTAGCCGGTGTAGGAGTGCGTTTTGTCTTCCTTTTCTCCCTGGTTCCCTTCCCCCTTCCAAACCCTTGGACACTAACATCACATAAAAAAAAGTGCAACTCGTCGATCTCGATAAATACGTAACCCACGCGGCGCACAA
>GL876968.1:491510-525265 GCA_000193285.1 Magnaporthiopsis poae ATCC 64411
GGCAGGCAGCGGCGAGGCCCAGCAGCTGCGCGAGGCCAACGCGCTCTTCGCGCTGCTCGACAACCGGTTCAAGAACCGGTACCGGGTGAGGGAGCAGACGTACCGGCCGCGCAGCAGGCCTGACTACTACGACAACCTGATCCGGGAGCTGGACGAGGCACCGACCAGGTCGGCGTGGTCCAGGTGGATGAACCGCATCAAGGGCATGGTGCGGCTTGAGTAAAGCGGCAGGTCAAAGAGGAGAGACAAAACAAACACGGGTTTATAAATGGGTGGGCTGGTATTATGTACAAAAAAAAACGCGGCATCTAATGTTCTCAGGAGAACGGTAGATAAAAAGGGGACAAAGACCACCCCAATCATATGTATTTCCCCTCCGGATCCACCCTAGCCATCAGCTCAATGCTCTTCTCATACATGGTGAAAACGATCCCGCCGCTCATGACAAGCCTCGCCAGCCTCGGCACGGCGCCGCTCCAAAACGTCAACAGCCCCTCCTGGCGGAAGATGATGGACGCGCACCGGAAGCTGTTGCCGTACAGGCTGCGTGCCTCGATGCTCTGCATGCGCGTCTTGATCGTGTCGAGCGGCTGCGTCACGTACACGGTGATTATGCCCGCCACGCCGCCCGTGGCGAACGTGCCGACCGCCCCCAGCTTCTCCCCGGGCGCCGTGTACGACTCGGCCAGCTGCTTGAGGAAGGTGTAGGACGAGAAGCGCGTGGCGCTGTTGGCCGCCTGCCGGGCCGTCGTGGGCACGAAGCCCTGGAAGAAGCCCTTGATGCCGCGCTCGCGCGCGATGATGGGCACCGCGTCCAGGAACCCGCGCATCCGGGGTTTGGCCGATTTGCGGTCGTCGATCCTGGGTTTCCATTTTCTGGTCAGCAGACTTTTCTCGAAACCCAGGTACCTCCCTAGGTAGGTATGTAGCTCACAGAGTCGTCTTGATGCTCTCAGTCGGCGTCACGGCAAGCAGCGACTCGGTCACGCCCGCGCCGAACCCGGCCAGCACCGTCCGCGGGCCCGACATCTTGCCATTCTCGTCCGCGAGGAGCGACCTGTACTGGTCAAACGCGACAAAGCCTAGGTGTCCGAGTTCAGCACGGACACGCCGTCAGGCAGACAGACGTAGAACAAGACAAAACAGTCAAACATACGGATGCCCGCCTTGGCAGAGTTCCCTATTATCAGCGTCGTGCACCCGGCATACCACTGCCTCCCGAACGGCGGCCACGGCAGCTTCTTGCCCTCGGCGAGGTTGCGGTTCAGCTGCGTCCGCGTTTTTGCGACTGCGCCAGAGCGAGAACGAGGGGTCCGTCCGCGGTTCGTGTCAGTCTGTCTGTACGATGACGGGTGGACCGAACCAGCTTAAACATCCCGGGGGGGCGGCGCAAGAGGTATAGGCGACGGTACGAACACTCGGCAGGATATGTGATGGCTGCAAGAGAAGAAAGGAGTCAGCACACAGTCCGGAAGATACGCAGACACCAAGGCAAGTCCCCATACCGATTTCGACCGCGCCGGCCGTCGAGCCGGCGATAATGGATCTCAGTGCGCTGGGACCCTTCTTGAGCGTCTCGGCAACCGGCGACTCCTCCTGCTTCTTCTTCTGGGACGCCATCGTGTTGGCGACTGGAGAAGCCGGGGCCTCCAAGATGGGATGGAGTGGCGGGCCGATGTTGGAGGTCTCTTAGGTTCCCGTGGTGGTGCAATTTATCTGCACGATCTCGGAAGCCCCGACGTCAGAGAAATCCAATTGCTTTGGTGGGGCAGGGTGACGTGACGAAACAACCGCTCAGAGAAAAGCAGCGAAAATACTCATTACGAGTTGACAAAAAAGGAGCTTTCGTATATTTACAGTTTTATAAAGTCCATTCCTCCTTGCTTTTCCTCGTTCGGCCGTTTTACACAACTCCAGACAAATTTCATAAAGCCACAGTCCCGTTTTGCCCTGGCTGGTCTCTCCGACATCGGCCACCTTGACCAACATTGTCTTTAGCTACGCGAACAATCAAATAACACCCGACGAGATTGCATCGGGAAGCACAGTCGAAGACACCATCCGCGAGGAACAAAGGGTGTGCGTATGTTTTCTCAAGACGTCTTCTACAAATACCTCGATCGGCATCGGGTTGCCTACATACCTGGGAACAGACGTATCAAGTGCGACGGGCGACAGCGTCCCCTCGCTCAGACATGCATCGCATACAGCGGACCTACGGTACCTCCCACAATGATGAAGACCAGACGCTGATTGAGCCAGAGGCCTTCCATCCATAAGCCTCATTGGACATTTTCACAGCATGATAGGTGGTTAAAATAAAAGCCTTTCGTATTCTTGTTAGCCAAAGGAGGCGTCATGGAATAACCTGGAGGGAAAGAAATCTTTGGTTTTTGGTTTCCCTTGTGCAACTCTCGATGGAGAGGAGATTGGTCAGGAATAAATAGCATAAAAGTGACAATTCGTAAAAGCCGGTACATGTTTGTACCTTGCGCCGCCCAGCAAAGCCCTAGGAGTGGGACTAGAAGGAAAGAGAGACATGAAGAGGCAGAGACGGTAACGACAGAATGACGCCGGAGATAAAAGAGCCACGCCCGGTGCCAAGTGCCAAGCATACTGGCAGTGGAGACCAGGATCTGGCAGACAGGAATTTTGCTGCGAAACGCCGTCAAGAAGATAGAAGCGCCCGACCCGAGCCCAAATTTGAAAGCAAAATATCCAGAAAAGTAGCAAATGGCGAAAGATAAAAAAAAAACCAACCAGAAAGCGCAAAACAAAAGCAAAACAGCAGATCCCCCACAGCAGCCTTTTAAGCAACCCCCCTTTGATATATCGGGAACCACCTGTTTGTATAGATTTGTGTATCTCCCCCGTTGATGCATTTTTTTTTTTTTTTTTTTTTTTTTTTTGTTCGTTTCCTTTTCGCTTCTTTTGGTGGCTGGCCTCCTTGTTGTCCCTAAAAGGCTTTCGTGTGCACTCGTGGCAAAATCGTACGTATCGTCATTCCCAAATCCAGGTGCGGTAATTCGAAATAGCCAAACGCGGATCAAGTTGCTGAAATAGCCAATAAATGTAAATGCAGGGATCCGCAGTGACCCGCGTTGATATGCGAAATATTAGAAGGGTATTCGTCGCATGTAAAAAGGAGAAACTCTTGTTGACCGTCGGTCGCTCATATATGGAAATAGCCCAATGTGTTGCGGTGAGAATATCCCTCAGGGCAAGAAGGGAAGGCTGACACCGTAGCTGTGCTGCCTGTCCGGAGGCTTCTCGGCCCTGAGCTTTACCGGCCGCCCACAGCCTCAACAGCCCCGGGGACTTCTCTCGGCTTGCTCCCGTTGACGGCACTGGACCTTGCGCCCGCGGCGACGCCAGCATAACTCCAGGGAGTAACCCCAAGGCCGCCTGAAATCCGCTTCCGGGCTCGTTGCGCTTGGCTCTGCTGGCTCTGCTGCTGTTGCTGTTGGCCTTGGCCCGAAGAGGGGTCATCCTCCTCCATATTGAAGACGAAGGCCGGATCCTCCTCATCGATCGGCGTTGTGAACCTACCCGACCCGATAGAGCCGCTGCTTACATGTCGCTCCATGCCGCGATGCTCTCTGCCACCATCACGCTCCTGCTTGAGCGCCGTTGCCAGGCCAGAAGGTGCGGCGTATCCAAGCCCGCTGGTCGTTCGCGCCGAGTTGGGGTGAAGACGCGGGCTAGAACCGTTGCCGGCCGCATCGCTATTTTCGCCCAGGCTCGTGTGCTGCAGCTGCTGCGTGAGTGCCGAGAAAGATTCACTGCCCGCGCGACGGGTTTGAGAAGCGCCGTTGCCGAGGCTGCTCAGACCTCCATTCATCTCCACGTCGATGGCCAAGCTCGAGTTCCTCAGCGGACTGCCCACGTGGCCAAATGCGGATGTAGCGTACTTCATCGACTTTCCCGGGATGAGGCCGGGCTCGGCCGAGCCGCTGTCCTCCTCGGAGCGTTGCCGCTGGAACAAAGGACCCCACCTGCTCGGACTGGTCCCCAGGCTTCCAAATTTGGGAAGGGACGAGGACGTGGCTTCGCTGCCGCCGCCGGTCGCCGGCTCGTCCAGACGCACGGAGCCACGACGGGCTTTCTCCTGCGGAGTGAGAACATCGTTCGCGAGAGCACTAGGGACGTAATCCTCCTCGAGGAAGACAAACTCGGCCTCCCAGTCGCGGTCAACCTTGGGAGCGCTGGCGCTGAGCATTCGGGGCTTTGCGAAGCGCTGAGAGTGCATGGTACGCTTGCCAAAGTACTCTTCCCCCAGATTCACAGGCGGGCTGCTGCCAGTGGGGAGGCCGCTGCCGACGCTGCCGAAGAAGCCCATCTCGTTCGCGGCTAACGTGGATGACGAAAGGCGATCGTTGCTGCCGAACGCCGATGTGTGGAGGAGCTTCAGGGTCTCAGACGTCCGCGCATCCTTTGCGGCGTTGAGCGAAGCCGAAGGGGATTCGAGACCGAACTTTGAGGGGACGGATGAGGGCCACGGGCCGTAGCGCGCGGCGAGCGAGATTCCCTGGGAGTCGAACGACGCCGGGAGCGGGGCGTCGAGCACGGAAAGGCCCTTGTGGTTCCCGGGCGAGAGGCCGAGGCCAAAGCGATTCGCCGCCTCGTCATCGCGCGGCGACCCATACGCCGAGGCGGGATTGGAAGAATAGGTAGTGTCGATGGTGGGCAGGCCGTTCTCCAGGCTCGGCTGGCGGCCGAGATGATGCTGGGCGTAGCGGTCGTCGACAGGCATGTAAGGATTCGGGGCCCCGTACAGCGGAATGGGAGCCTCGACGCCGCGCATAAACGAGTTCGTCAGGGCGCTATTGGAAGACTGGTGGTATGTGTTCGGATTGACTCGGCTGCCCAGGTTAATTGTGGGCGTGGGAGCGACGGTGACGCCATTCTTGCCGTAGTTTATGCGACGGCCGTCGGGCAGGACGTGGATGTTTGCGCACTTTGGTCCGAACTTGCAGTTACCCTATGCCACATTCGTTCCACAGGACGTCAGCCTCTGCCCCTCCTTGTGTTACGTCGTTCCATCCGCCGCTGGTTGCCTTGTGCCATTAAGTAGGCGCGGCAAGCGGAGGAGAGACACCTTCGGGGGCGCTGGTGGCACGGGCATCGGGAGTCGGCCAGGACTTTGGCTTTGCACCCCGCCGCCTCTTCGTGTTTGCCTAAACCAGGCACCGCGAAAGAGCACATAAAAGAGAAGACGAGCAAAAATGGGCTGAGTCAAGGGCGGCTCACCTTTGCAAAGTATTTGCAGACATTTTCCGCCGCCATGCTCAGGTCATGGCTGAAGGGGCAGGCATTGCCTGCCTGACAGGCGCCTTGCCTGAAGAACTTGCAAGGCACATGTGAAGTGTCTGCGCGATTGGAGGCGGCGGCGGGAGTCGTTAGTTGAGACATGTTTGAGCAATTGCCGCGGATGTATTTTTGAATGGGCTCTTTGTGCAATCGAAGTCGGCCGCGACTCGAGAAGAAAAGCAAGAAAGAAGCAAGGCGGAGAGGGCGGTGCGGAGGCTGCAGCGCAAGCCCAGGCAACAAGGAGAGGGGTCGAGGAGCAGATGGATGCGACCAGGGCCCTCGACCACGACAAAATTTTGGCACCTTGCGGGTGCCCGCAGCAATGCTAACCGAATAACACAACAAGACGCAAGGTGATATGGGGCGGGAAGAGATACGGTAGGTAGTCGGGCACAGGGGCAGGGACGATACGTGAAAGGATTATAACAAAAGGATAAGTGACAGGTACAGGAGAGAATTAGGACATTAGAAGTACCATCATTTTGTGCCGTGAACAAGCGCACGGCTCCCGCATCTCCCCGCTCTGCCGCCAGGACACCCCGCCCGCCAGCTTAACGTCGCGAAGGTGTCCGCGATGCGCAACAGAACGAGCGGTGATGTAAGGAAACAAACGATTGGACAAGGGAGAAAGACAAGAAAGAAAAAAGGGGGGGGAAAAAGGACAAGAGGAATGGCACATACTTGGAGGGCTCCTCGGCCCGTCGAATCTCTGGTTTGCAGCAGCCATGGGACCTTTTACGCTGTTGCCATTGGCGGCGCGGCCGTTTTTATGATTGTGGGCGGCGCCTGGGGAAGGGGATGAAGACGACGACGACGAGGGGTAGGTGTTGAGGCTTCGGGATCGCAGATGGCGGAACTCGGCGAGGTGGGACGCTGCCATGGTTTTTGTGTGTGGGTTCGCTGCGCCCGGTCTTGGCCAGTGTTTGCAGCGGTGGGAGCCCAGTTGAGTGGTGGTGGGTGGCAGTGGGTGTGGGTTGCGTGGTGTGTGGATATGCGTCGTGCCCGGCTTGGTGTCCGCTCAGCAGCAGATAGGCCACGCTGCGGGACCCGGCCAGTTGCCGAATATGGTTGGCGATGGTGGTGACAAGAAGCAAAGCGGTTGGCTGCCGGCAACCACCCAGGGCAGGCAAAAAACTAAACAGTAAAACCGAAACCGGGATGCAGGTAATAAGATTATGTGGTGTGATGTAGTTGGTTGAAAGACGTGGCGACGGTGTGGAAGAATAACGAAAGCAAAAAGGTTATGTGGTTTAGAGGCCTGGGATTGGACACAGCACAGCAGCAGGTAAGGCTTCCAAGTCGTTGTCGATGGATGTTCTAGTCGGATCGACCTATGAGCGTGACCGGAGGTCGAAGCACGACAGCTCTTGATCTGTGCAGAGCGAGCCGAATACGGAAGACTCGGCCTTTTTTCGATTGCGTGCGTCAAAACTCGGGGGGTTTCGTCCGGGCCGCTGATGTTCGTTCCTGTTGCTTCAGTCGCTTGGGTCGAGTCAAGTCGAGTCCCAGTGGAGTGGTGCAGGCACATGTGCGTGTGCATGTGCGTGTGCACAGGGCGGCGGCAAGAGCGGTCTGCTGGCTGGGGCACCAACGAGAACAGATCGAATCAGGCCCTGCTGGTGGGCAGACCGGGCAATGCTGGCTTCGACTGGGTGTTCAGGTGCTTGTGCTGCCTGCCATTTGTGTTCCAGGAGGACTCTTTTTAGTGTGGTTTCTGAAGTCGAGCCTGGGTCCGCGCAACAAGGTTTTTGTATCGAGTTGGCAAAGGAAGTCCAAGTGGAAGAAGCGGCAGCAGCAGCGTGCAAGGGAGCCGGACAGCCTCTGGCTGATGCTTCCCACGTCTCCGACACTTGTTGCAAACAGGGCCGGGCAGCGGATTTAAGAAGAAGGCAGGCCAACGAGCCGGGCACCCCCAAAGGTGCAAAAGAGAAAAAGGGGCCCCAGCCAGCCCAGCCATGGTGCGACCGGTCGTTTTGGGCCATGTGCAGCTGCGTTGCCGTGATTGCTTTGCCTCCATCTTGAGACCTCTGCTGCTCCTCAAGGTGGAGTGGGGCGGCGGGGGGTGGCGCCTGATGGTGGTCCTTCAGGCTGGTGAGATGGAAAGCGGGGGTACCTTTGTGCAGGCTTATGCGGGAAGCATGCTGTCTGCTATGAAGCAGCCCGGTATCAACACCTGCTTGAGAGTCCAAGGTATAACATATGTATTGCCGGGAAGGGGAGTCTGGAATACGGAGAGTCCACAATTCACTAACGGATGTGTCTTGGATGAGGTGCCACTGCAGGCTGCGAGAAGGTGGGTGTTTTTCGTCTTTCTCTTGTTTCCGTTTGGGCTCTAGTCAGGCCTTTGAAGGGCACGAAAAGAAGAAGAAGAAAAGAAGAAGAAAAAAAAGAAAGAAAAAAAAAACAACACCGGATAGCCGCCGTTAAGCCGCGAGCCGGTCCCCGTCGTAATTGTCATTGACGTTGACGGTTTGTGCGCCTGGCCTCCTCGCACGGACGGTGGTCGATGCAAGTCACTAGCGGCTCCCTCCATCCAACCAAGCGACGGCAGCGAGCGGTCTGGCTCACCCGCTCCGGCACTCCCTTCAGCCCAGGCGGCCTCACCTGACCCAGATCAGATATAAGCCCGCTTGCGAGCGTTCGGGAGCTGCGTCCCGCGTCGCGTCACGCAGCATGGGCATGGGACAAGGGTCAAGACATCGGAATGCGGAGAGCCCTGGCGTGTGGTTTTTGGAACTAACTTTGGCCAACCTCGAGGTCTGTACGCCCGGCTCGATGCAGCAGAGGCTGTACACACCAAAAGAGTAATCAGATGTACCAGCCGCGTAGGTGTGGAATTTGCCCGTTCTGCCAGCCGTGGCTGGAATGGTAGTGCTGCCGGATTCCAGATATCAAATCCGTGCAGGCAGTCACAGGTTGCGGTGCTCGGACTCTGGAGTGTGCACTTGAGTGACACAGCCAGACGCCCCAGTAAGCTCTGTTTAAGCTATTTGCCCGTGCACGTGGGGAATGTATGCGTGGGGGTTCAGTTAACGGGCGCATAACGGAACCCGGCCCGACATTTTTTCTTCTTCTTTTTCCGTTCGGTTTTTTACTCCATAGTTTTTAGGCGTCCGATGACCAGCGGTAGCGAAGCTTTCCGATCAGCAAAACGTCCACCTCTATTAATAGGCACACCTTCGCCTGAATTGCCAAGACCTTCAAGGTCTCACCGATAGGCATTTTACTCGGGACTCTTCTGTTTGTGGTTACGCGCCTTTTCCCTTATCCCCCGCCCCCAAGCCCGGCGATCTATGCTGATCTATCCCAGCCAGCAAATCCGCCTGGGCGTCCTGCCTTGCCGAAATCAGACGCTGTCTACATAGTAGGCGACGGCAGCGAACCAGCTGGGGTATTGTTTGTTGAGCGGCCGTATGATACGGTCCGAGCATGATGGCTTCCAACCCAGCCAACGCTGCAAGGGATACGGCCATATGATGTGGCGCAGCTGACTCTCATCAAGCCCGGGGTGGTGTGAGCGTGTTGCCCGTGGTGGCTGCATCTGCTCCCCTAATACCCTCCCGACAAGCCCGGCTCGGTGCCGGCCGGAAAGCTGGCTCAACCCTGCCACCATCCGGCCACATGCCCAAGACAGCGCCAAAACGCCACACTGTCCGGGGGGGTGCTGGCAGGCAAGGCAGGATACACTCGTGTCCCAGCGGATGGAACAGAAGAATTTATTTCCTGTTCCAAGACTACCTAGGTCGGTATGATGCTCCTGTCTGCCAGTCTCCATTACTCATGCGGTTCTGGGGATTTGTTCGTCCTATGTTCGACGGCTCGACGACTCGTTGTTTTAGGCCTGCGCACGCCCCACCAAGGCGGGCGATGGCCAACTTCTCGATCACAAACCGGTTTGGAATGAGTGGCGGCACAGGCAAGACTGCTCAAGCCTGGTTGGCTGGCGGCCATGGGTGGGTGGACGACACGAACCACGCCAGAGCGAGGACGCCTCGAGACGCGCTTCTCTTGGGTGCAAGCCCACCCACCAACCGCCCAGCGTCGCATTCGGCGAGACCTACGTTTCCAAAGACGCCAGTTTCAGACATACAATCAACCTGTGGATGCCCGCCATCATATGCTCTAGGCGTCCTATGTCGTAATACCCCTTCAGAGTGTCCACGGGATCGTCGTACAAGGGTGGTTGATGGACATGAGGGGTAGGTGCCCCGGCGTGGGCCGGTGCTTGTTTCCTTCTTGGCCATAGCGGGTAGGAGAGACACCAAGAGGAGACCGCGCGGCTCAGTTGCTACCCGTGTGGTGGCCTAGCCCGGATTCGGACTTGACGGCATGCTGATCTCTAGAAAAAAAAAAAAGAGGCGACGAGACTGTCGGGTTTACGAGTTGCGATGCGACGTGACGGAACCTGTTGTGAGCTTCAGTTGACTGCAGGTACGACACGATAGGTACGTTGCATATTTGCCTCCGACTGTGATGGTAAGTATCACGTTCTCCTTCGGGCAGGTCGGGCTATCCTTGCAAGATCTGTGATATGACCTTGGCCAACCCACAGCCAATCTATCCAATCCTGTTATCTCCCTCCTTGGTCGTCGGAACTTTTGGTGCGAATGCTACCCCCGTATTTGGAGACGTCGAAAGCGACGCAGTCAAGACTCAAAATTGTGGGAAAGCCAATCTTGGAACCGGCTTTACCCTCCATGGAATCCCACGTAGTACGGCAGGATGTGCCAAGGGTGAGACAGCCGCCTAGAAGCCTCGCGGCCTGTGTTACCCGGATTCTACGACATATCAAGACGAGTCCGCGTCGCCCCTTCGTGTCTTGACCCGGGCACTGCGGTAATAATGACGTATATGTAGGTATGTACGGGTATTTGCTCCTCGTGAACGGAGCATTCACAGCTCGCCCGTCCGAAGACGGTAGTGGAGACGGTACACATTGGCGCTGGAGTGGGAGTTGCGGATCCCCGCACGCCCCAGACTGGCCGGGACCCCTGTAGACTTGCAGGGGTGGCCCGGCGAAACAACCTAGCACGTCCCAGTGCCCGCCGTGCTCAAGAAGTGCCATGCATCGGATGCCGAGAAAGCCATCTGCCTCCCCCGCCATTCCAGTCAACCACTAGGCCAACAGCGGGCAAGCAGTTCGTCGTGGCCCAACTGGCAGGCAAACTAGGGCCTCTAAACGAGAGACAGACCAGTCGGCTCGCGGTGGCTTTGTGGCTCTGCACATTTGCGCATGCAGATCAGGCTCCCGCTCGCCAGAGGCCAGAGTGGTGCCATCCGAGGTGGGTGCGATGCAACTCCACGGGACCGATGATCCTCGCAGATGCGCATCCATTTTGCCAGGGCGATCTTCCGTCCAAGTGCCGAAGCGAGCCATCACAGAGACAAGAGACCCGCAGTGGTCTGGCCGACCGGTCGGCTGTTTTTCTTTTTCTTCTCGCCTTCCTCGCGGCAGTGATTTACTGTCATGGACCGGACGGACCCTCTCTGCGTCCCGTCCACCATGCAGTTGCAAGTGCTGATCCTCGGGATGCGAAGAACCGAGGGTGTGGCGGCACGTCCCTTTAATCGGGCCCTGGACTTCCATGACTTGGTTGACACATGGTATCGACTGACCACCCAACAAAAAGCAAAGAGGTGGACGCCACCGTATACCAACCAACCCCCGGAGGCAGAGGCTGGCTTGACAAAGCTGAAATCCAGGCGGTGCCCATGTCCTGGTGGTCCGAGCAACTCCGTTTGCTCAATGCCAAACGTGCACCAGACGTTTCCTGTCAACACCAACATCCATCAGATTAAGGGCGCCCCGCCGTTCGAGCAAATCACATCCACTTTCTTTCGCCACAGCCGCACCTAGTGCAGCCATATCTGGTGCGCTAACGACGCCTCTCTCGGTGTTGCCTGCATTCCATCCCACCCTCCTCGGTCATCCAAACGCCACCAGCACACCAGACCTCCTCCTGTCTGTTACCTAGGTGGTACCTACTTACCTACCTAGGTAGTGTGCCGGTCAGCACCCACCGACCGACGAAGCAGTTTTTCCCGATGTGCAAGTCTTGTCCTTCCCCACATTCTCTCCAAACCCGGGCCCCGTGCGCGCACTTGCATGCCCCCCCACCCTCCCGGCTGGCCTCCCTACACACGAACCATCGCCGTCTTAGACGACGCCGCCTTCCTTCGTCCGCCCCTCCTTTTCCCAACCTCCCTCGTATTACCCAATTTTGGTCACTTGTCTATCCGCATGACCAGCTTTCCCAGAGCCGGGGGCAAATATCATGAGGGAGAAAAGGGCGGAGCGACCGGCGCTCGTTTTGATGCGTCTTTCCCACCTCCCATACCACCAAGAGGCCGTCACTTGCTTATGTCTTGATGTCTAGGGCACAGCATGCCTCCGCCGGCCTGATAAGCATACGTGTTTAGCCGTGTTCCCTCCTTGTCTTTCTCCGTGACTCGTCCTGAGACAGGAAGATCTCGTCTCCACCTGTTGTTTGCCCGCAAACCCTCCGTGTTTCCCGGTGGTTTATGAAAATTCGGAGAAGCAAAACTTGCCCAACCGCGCATGTCATGCCTCAATACCAGACACTTGCCGACGTGAGCAGTGAGATAGATGTGACCTGCCGGCCTTGCTCCGGATATCTGTCTGGCCTCTTAGTGATTGGACAGGTAGTTACACAAGATCTAGTGCTTCATCTCCCAAGTCCTTGTACATTCAAGGCATCCCAAAGCAGTGCGCGGTAAAATTTAAATCCTGCGTGAAAGAGCCTCGGGACTTTTTACTTGGAAAACCAGACGGAAAACAAGCGTATCACGTCAGCCAGGAAGACCCGGGTTAGCGGGAATAGCTGACACATAGTCCGAACGCCCCGGATTGTCGGAGCATCACCGACATACCTTAATGCACGCTTTTATACACACCAGATGGCTGCAGGGTAACGATGTGCTAATACTGACCGCAGCTGTCAGGGCACTTTGTCCGCACCTGGCTAGACCACCACTCCGCTAATCTAATCCGCGACCAGGAAATAACGAGCTCTCAGGAGGGTCTGACATCATCGATCTCACCTGCGAGGTCATCTGAGCAGTCATCTGATGGGGCTAGACTGGTCCGTCGTCTTAGGCAAAGCCTTCGCATGGCCAGAAGCGCTCGCTCGCTTCGTATTGCGACCTAGGGACTCGCATCAGGCCAATCTCTTTTTTTTTTACGACGTAGATATCAGACACCATGCGGGCTAAACGGCGCCGTTGTTGTGAAGACAGGTAGCAATACCGGAGTGTGCCTCAAGCGCATCTCTACAACCACAAGTACGTCACCCTCCTGAGCGGACCCACTATGGTTGATGGCATATATGTGCATATGCACCCAAGGCGACGCGTCCGTCGAGCTAAGGTGGTCGCGAACTGAAAACGCTGGGTAGACCGGGTGACGGACAGAGGGTTTGGTTCTCAGGGCGACTTTTGTGGGGCTGTGATTTCTGGAATAGTTCCTCACAGGGGCCGGTCGTTGTGGCGGAGCGGCGAGAGGGTTACGTGGCCGTGGGCTGGTCTGCCTTTTTGACGCGCCTGCGGAGCTGGGAGAACGCGCAATCCAGGCCTGGTGCAATCAGTCGAAAGTAGGCGCTAAGCGAAACTGTAGACAGGCGGCCGAGTGGCGCAGCGGCAAGGCAATTGAAGACGAAGATAAGAAGCAAAGGGGTGGTAGGTGGCTGGTTGATGCAATAGTCGAGGCCATTTATTTGATATGGCGCGGGGGAAGTTCGGGAAACACTCATGAGTTATGATATGCAAGATGAGTTGTTCGAGGTCGCCAGGGGATATCCATGAGGGTTAAGTAATATTGAGGCTATAGCATATGAGTGGTTGGCTCGAAAAGGTCCAAACTGTCGGGTTGTCGACACGCAACTCGTCTGGTCTCAGGGGGCATCTTGATTCAAACTTGACGATTGATTCGATGGTAACGGCAACACCGTGCAGCACAGGCAGAACGCCAGGCGGTCAGGCCTGGGCCAAGCCTATAGGTGCTCCACCTTCAGCAGCGGTGAATGCGCGTGCACTGTGCTGTATTCGCTGTGCCGCTTCGCTCAGCTGGGCCGGTTCATAACGCCGTCTGGTATGTGGCTTGGCTTCACCACAGCAGTCAACGAACGAACACAACGACAAGGGATTGACACGCGAGTTGCAGCCGATATTGTTTGTTGGGCTGCGGCTGATGCCCTGTGCTTCAATACGCTCTGCAATTTGCCTAGGTACCTACATTCAATGCGGTCCAAATCGACCTCCAAACTCAAATAGAACCAATCTGCAGGCACAAGAAACTCAAAGCTGTGTTTTTCATTCGTGCCTCCATCTCGGTTTCTTACGCCTGCAGCACCACCTTCGCTCGTGCTTTGTTCCACCGCCGCTTGGCGACAGACTGTTCAGAACAACTGCCCCGACTATCTTGGCCTGGAACCGTCGCACAGCGTCAGCCTGTCGTTGGCCGCGGCGTCCGACCTCAGAGCGATCCAGGGTTGGCCACGGCAGCGCAGCCGTCTGGCTGGTTGGGCATGAAACACGGCCTGCCATGCACGAGCCCGACAAGAGTGCGAACCGAGTGATACCTGGCCAGGGACGACTCGACCTGTGAGAAGCCAACACACTCCTGCACCTCAACGACGACGGTGGTAGGCACCAAAACAAGCAGACAAATAGGCTGCATACGCCTTTTGCACAGGCGTGCCGATAGACATTACGGTCCTCTTTTCCCCAATCTTGACTATCACCTACCTACCAACCTAATCGAAGCATCTTTCCGATCGATCGGGCGAGCATGCACGGACAGGGGATGCCCGCATCGTTGCAGCAAATGACGGCGCCGAGGGTCGAGGCGAGATCGCTCTCGCAGCTCAACTACCTCGCCGCAAACCCGCCCAAGTATCCCATTAATCCCACCGAGGCAAAACAGCCTCCCCTCATCCTGTACATCTCGCGGGTTCCCGGATCACGAGGTAGGACGCTTTGGTCTCATTAGGGCTTATCCCACCTAGTCATGTCGCTTACCAGCCACTGCAGACGTCATCCTGTCCCCATTCAAGCCCCAGCTCAAAAACGTCACGGGCGAGGACATCGCCAACTCCTTCTACCTGATCCACCTGGACCTGGCCTCAGACGAGCTGCTATTGTCCCGTTCCCAGGACTCCCGTGGCGGCTCGCCGACCTCGCAGCACGCTCCCTCAATTGCTTCTACCCACTCACCGATCGCGAGGAAGCCACTGCCCGCCTCCGCCAAGCTCTCGGCCCCACCTCCGGTGCCACCGGCTTCCGGAGCATCAGCCTCGGCTCCGGCTCCGGTTCAGGTTCCAGTCCCGCCACCGGCCTTACAGGCAAGTCAGGTCAATGGTCCCAATGCTCTACGCACCGAGCAGGCTGCCCTCGGGCGCCCGAGCCAGGAGGCAAGGTCCCCAAACGTGGCCGCCCTCGGCACAGATCTCTCCTACCCAAACCGCTATGGGGACCTCCCTGCCGACCGCCCTGTCCTTCCGCCAAGACCAAATTCCCAAACGGTGGTGCGAAGCCATCAGCAGCCGCAAGGCCCGGTGGCAAGGAAGCCTCTTGGACCAAGGTCACTCGAGATCCCGCATCAGCCAGCAATCTCAGACAAGGACACGTCCCGACCCCGACCCCTGAGTGCCGGCAAGTTTGAGGGCTTATTGCCCTCTCAAACTCCAGGCGCTGACCACTCTTCGTCCTTTCCGACGCCCGTACCTTCGCCCAAGCCTCCGTCCGCCCAGCTCGCGTCTCAATCCAAGCCCCAACCCGACTCGTACAAGGTCCCGTCACCACCTCGGTCACCCTCGCCATCCAAGCGCGAGCTGGTGCCTTTCACCCTCACCCTGATCCGCCGTGATCCTGTCACCGGTAACCAGTGGAATGTCGGCAAAGTGTCGTCTTTCCAGCAGCCGCCCGAAGCTCCGGTATCGGACCACCTTCCCACCGATGCCACCAACGGCCCCACGGTCGCGGAGCTGGCCGGCGTGGCCCCGCCTATTTCTCCCGTGTCTAGGAACTCGGCCACCGCCCCGCCTGCCGTCAGCATCAGGATCGAGACCTCGGGGTACGCCAAGTTCCGCGGTATGTTTCCGACCCGCGAGAGCATCGACATAATGCGGAACCGCAACCGCACCGACTCAGCCTCCTCGTCGGTCTTTCGCGGGGCCCAAGATGGAATAGGTGGGAATTCGAGCGTTGACTCGCTGTCCATGGAGTACTTCACCCGCCAGCTGCTCATGGGTTACACCAAGAGCTGGGCCACCAACATCCGTGACCACCTGCGCAATAAGAACCGCAGCAACAGCGCCGCCTCCGAGCAGGAGACCGCCGCGACGGGAGGAGGGAACCGCAAGAACCCGAAATCGCCCCTCAATCCGCCGCCCCGGCCGTCTTTTCACCGGCGGCCCAGTAGCCCCGAGTCCGCGGGGTCGGGCGCCTCCGCCTCGCCGCACGGGTCGCCCATCCAGGGGGGCATGGCGGGCCTGCAGGCACTCCAGAAGAACCTCGACAGCCACATGGAGCACAGCAGCCAGAACCAGGCCCACAGCCCCAGCGGCAACCCGATAGTGACAGCGCCCGGGCCTGGGCTCCGGCCGCGCGGCTACGTCTTCACCAGCCCCTGGGATGGGCTCTGCGAGTTCCGCACCAGCAGCAGCGGGCGTGGCGTGAAGTGCATGCACACCCTGGGCGGCAGCGTCGGCGCCACGGACGGAGGCGGCGGCGGCGGCGGCGGCGGCGGCGGGCCCAATTCATCGTCCTCGCAGCCGCCGGCCACGCTCGTTAGCGAGCTACGCTTCAACCTGCCCAACGCGGACCTGTTCCGCGACAAGGGGCTCGAGATCCAGGGCAAGCTGGATCGGCTGCGGCTCGACGCGCAGCGCAGCCTGACGGGCGCCGGCGGCCACCACACCCGCGGCACCCGCAGCGTCGACCACAGCCCCCGTCCACACCACGACGAGTCCCCGGACCCGTTCGAGACCGAGATGGGCCTCGGCCGCGAGCGTGCCGGCGGAGGGAACAGGGGTAAGCGTGCCAAGCTGGGCAAGCTCATCATCTACGACGAGGGGCTCAAGATGCTGGACCTGGTTGTTGCTGCAAACATGGGCGTCTGGTGGGGGGCTTGGGAGAGGACCTTCTGATGTTGTAATGGTTTTTCGGGTGGAGGAATTTTACGGTTTACTTATATGCTCTCACGCGGATGGACACCTACTTAGATACCTATACCTACATCTCGGCGGGATTTTCGAACCTAGATTTTCGGCGTGGATCGGCGTATATGGGGCCGGAGCATTGTGGGCATTTTTTTCTACATTAAACAAGCGCTGTGTTTGCGCTATGATTCCCTTCATCGAAACTTTTAAAAGCTCTCGGGAGATAGATGGAAACGAATGACGGTGAGGGAGAAATAGAAATACGATCAATGTCCATTACGAGCCTTGCATTTGCATGTACCTGTCGAACCAGAGTCTGAACTGTAATGGCACGTAGGCCAGGGTTCGCTCTCCTCTATTATTGGAGAGAAGAAAGATCAAGAAGACGCGCGAGAGCCTCGCGAGCAAAGCAAAATTTTTGGCTAGTATTTACAGCGTCTAGGGAAACGACAACGACTGTGAGGAGACCGTGGCCTTTCAGCCTTTTCCATCGACTCCCACTTTGGAACCATGTCGAAAGACTACAAAGTCCCTCATACTAGAGAGTCACTGCAGTCCATGTTATCTGTAAGGGGCATCCGCCCGGATGGCAGCCGCAAGCTCGGGCTCCCACTTGTCGCCATTCGCCAGCAGTTTTTCTGTGGGATACGTCAGCCAGAATTCGGAGACAACAAAAACGGGGACAGAAAATGGCAACATGGCAACATACCCTTGTTGTAAAGCAGCTCCTCGCGGGTCTCGGTGGCGTACTCGGCGTTGGGCGACTCGACAATGGCGTCGACGGGGCACGACTCCTGGCAGAAGCCGCAGTAGATGCACTTTGTCATGTCGATGTCGTAGCGGGTCGTGCGGCGGGAGCCGTCCATGCGCTCCTCGGCCTCGATGGTGATGGCCTGGGCCGGGCAGACGGCCTCGCAGAGCTTGCAGGCGATGCAGCGCTCCTCGCCCGACGGGTAGCGTCGCAGCGCGTGCTCGCCGCGGAACCGGGGCGAGATGGGACCCTTCTCGAACGGGTAGTAGATGGTGTAGGGCGGGCGGAAGAACTGCTCCAGCAGCACGTACATGCCCCGGAACATCTCGGTGAGCAGAAAATACTTGCCCACCCGGTCCATCGTCCCTTCCTTCTCCGCCTCCCACGCCACGGGCGGCGGCAGCCGGAAGCCCTTGGGCGGCGGGCCCGCGGGCGTCGCGTAGCCTCTGGTTTGTCGCTGCTGCTGCATCGCCGCCGCCGCCAGCAGTGTCGGTGATGTTCTCCTACCCGCGGCGGCTCTGAGGAGGAGGGCCTGGCGCGAGACCAGGGCGTTGGCGCCGGTGGCTACCATTCGTGCGGGCGGCGGAGCCATTTTTTCTGTACGTGGTTCGTGGTTGATGGTGGTGCTGGCTGCTCGGCGGCCCGACACCAGGGAAGAAAGCAAACGCTCGGGGGTGGTCGTCGGACGAGGCCAGATGCCAATTAAAGGTTCACGAGGGGGCGTTGTTCGGTGGTTCCCGGGTGGGCGTGGCGATGTTGGTTGACGTGATGGATTTCGGCTTCCCTCCTTGCCTCCAACACACCTCCACTGAAATCGCGGCAACATTACAAAAGCCTTGTTTTGATTGGCCAGAGCTGCATCCCAGAATACCCCCCACCTCCCCTCGACTGCAAGCCGCAGCCCGCACGTGACTCGGCTCTGCTCGGAGCTGCCAAAGCTTCGGCCAGCTCCAAACGCCCGCAATCAATTGGATGGGGTCAACGGGTCATGAAAATTGCTCGAACGCCGCGCCGCTCAACGACGATATCCAACCAAGCATCCCCTCGACGTCGACGCCCACCGCCCCGGCCGTCCTTTTCCGATTCTCAACAGCCCCCGCTTGAGATTTCGAACACCAGTCACCATGCTTCGCGCAAATGTTCTGCGATCGGCTGTGGCCTCGGTCGCCCGTGTTGCCGCCGCCCGCCCGGTTGTCTCGTCCCCAGTCGCCAGATTAGCAGTCCGGAGCGCCGCCCCCGCCACCTGGATGCCCAAGACCGCCGCCGCCGTCGCCCCTGGAGCGCCGTCCGCTGCTACGCCGCCGCCGCCGGTCTGGACCAGGCTGCCGTTGAGGAGAGGATCATTGCGCTGCTTCGGAACTTTGACAAGGTGTGTTGCGCAACGCCTGCAGTAATCCTTGTCCCCGGCGTCACTGAGCCCCCCGCTCCCGCAACACTATAATTTCATATGCTAACTTGTTATCTTGCAGGTCAACGATCCTGAGGCTGTACGTCATGCTCTACGCATCATTGTCTCTTTGCGCCAATAGATATACGCACCGAGTGCACAAGACTAACCACGCTTGCGCATTATAGATCAAGCCCACCTCTCACTTCGCCAATGACCTGGGTCTGGACAGCCTGGACACTGTTGAGGTTGTCATGGCCATTGAGGAGGTAAGGCAAGCGGCTGGATGCAGTTGCAGGTGAACGGAGGGCTGATCAAGATTGTAAACTACAGGAATTCAGCATTGAGATCCCTGACAAGGACGCCGACACGATCCACAGCGGTATGATTTCTTCTGCTGCGCGCCGTCTCGCCTCCTCTACATCCCTTGCGTATCTACTAATTCACTGTACCCCTCACAGTTGACAAGGCTGTGGAGTACATCCTGAGCCAGCCTGACGCGCACTAAATCATCATGACCTTTACGTGCACGCCTCTTTACGACACTTGACTCTCTGTACCATAGACCCAAAATATACAGGCATATTCTGGAGAACGATTATTTCTAAACCTCTCCAGCGCACCTCGCCACTCAAAAGCGGGCAGTCCAGAAGCGCTGGACACTGGGAACCAGGGTAGTTCTCATGCGGCGGGAGGAGACTCTGATGATGGGGAAAGGAACTGTCTGGGCGCATGTCGGTATCCTGCAATGATACAGACTGGCCGCCAGGAGCTCTTGTTAGAGTCCGTTGTGAAATAATACGACTCTTACACCGGCCAATTCTCGGTGATGGCAGGGGTCCGAAGTATTGCGCATCCATGGATGGCTCTTGCTGTGGTCGATTCTAAACATTCCAGCGCCACGACGGGCAGCTGCGACCCATGCTCGCGGAGTCTAACTGCTCCCATGCTCTCGGTCGCGCGAATTTCTCTCGTCCAACGACCCGACGCTGCCCGCGTCTTCCTATCCGGCCCAGGGTCCCGGATCTTTATCGAGATAAGATGGGCAGTCCCTATATTGCTGGCTAAAGGCTCCAGCGCCCAACCTAAAAGCACATAGATCCCCTACTGTTTCGCGACGGCTTCATCCTCAATATCCATTTGGCTGGCTGTTACCGGTTCTTCCCTTTGTTACCCGCATCTTTTCCTGCGTTCGGCCTCGGGGCATGCCAAACATGTGTTTTCGGCCGAGACATCCATCTCTGCCCCCAAGGTCGTAAAGGGCACTTTGCCCACAGATTATGACCTAGCGGGGCACATATAGTAAGCCAGCTAGTATTTCTCGGAACGGACAGGTTCCTGGCACTCTGAAGGACTTACCTTGTGGAAAAATACCAGTCAGAGATATTCCACCTGACATCGCGGCGAACGTCGCCCAATATCAACAACAGGAATTGATCCCTCGCCGAAATCCCCTCTCGCTTTTTCCCCGCCGCCAACCCGGTCTGCAGAGACTCCCTAGCGCCATGGCCGGAACGCTAGGACTCGGAGAGATCCCGCAACTCACACACTATCGCGAACCTTCGGACCGGAACACACTCGCGGATATCCAGCGTGCCCGGGCCTCGATCTACATCCCCGATGACCTTGTTGGGCGCATACACGAGACGCCGGGGGACCTGACGAACCTTTGGGATCTCTGGTGGAAACACGAGTCCCAGCAGCTGCGCGAGGACCTCCTCTACCCGAAGCACATCAAGCTCGGCCTGCTGGCTCTGCACCTCCTCAGCGCCGTCAACTGCCGCCTTTACGGGGGCGCCCTCGTCTTCCTCGTCGGGGTGTTTTACCCAGTCGAGCCGGGCGCCATGCGCATCCTGGCGCTCTGCGGTCTCGTCCGAGTATTGACCTATGCCGCCGTGGCGGTGGCCGTCAGCGATCAAATCGAAAAGAAAAGCCGCAATCGAAGAGATCTGTTCAGGGCCGTCGTCTGTGTACAGCGCATCGCCGTGATCTGCTGTGTCTGCGGACTCGGTGCTCTAGTCGGCGGTGTCGGCACCGAGGAGGCCCCAATCCACGGGCTAGATCCTAGACGCCAGGCAACGGCCCGTTTTGTGCTTTTCGCTTGGGTCCTTGTCTGGAACATTGTCGAGAAGATATCGGCGACCATGAATCTTATCCTGGTTGGCCGAGACTAGAATGTGCAGCTGGCCAGGGGTCCCACAGGGCCCAGAAGATGTCAGTGGCTGTCTCCATTTCGCAAGACACAAGACCCGGGATCCGGATGTTGGGGATGGCTACTAACCTTGACCGCCACTACCACAGTGATGGCCACTCGGATGAACCTAATCGATTATGCAGCCAGAACGACGGCATCCTTTTCCTTGGCTGCCACGGCGCTCATCCACCGACAGTGGGCCGGCTTGCTCCCCTTGACCTTGGCAGCGACCTCACTCGGCGTGGAGCTCTGGTTGATAGGCTGGCTATTCAGCAGGCTGGAGCCTGATCTGAGGAGGCCCATGTCTCTGCCCGAAACTCCGCCCACCTTTAACCTCAGGATTTACGCGCCGCAAGATGAAGAAGCAGCAGTAAGCCCAGGCCATATCCCGATGAGCCCCCTATCTTCTCCCAGTGGGCCTCCATCAACGACTACCTCGGTAGGGGCTTCGAGAGAGGAGATAGAGGATCTAAACAACCATCGGAAGCTGGCTCGGCTGAACTTTAGCGGCCGCTTCGCTCGCCTGCTGCGGCACTACACACCCTCTTACAAGTTCTTCTTCAGCCAACCCGCCGGTTGGGCATCGTTCGCGCTTGCGATTCTTTCATGCAACCAGTATTTCTTCGCGCACTTCTCCCACCCCCTGGTAATGCAAGACCCTCACGGCACGGTTCGGACCGCAATAGCCGTCACGGCCCTTGAGATTCCCCTGGGAACCTGGGTCGGCCCTTGGCTTGTTGACAAGCTTGGGGCCAGATTGAATGGAATTCTGGGCTGCTCACTTCATGCAGTCAACATGGGGCTCGCCGTCTACCTGCCACCGGTGAGGACGAAGCTTTCACTCAAGCCCAAGGACGCGCTCCTGTGGCTCCGTTCGGGTCTTGGCGTCAGTCGTGCCGGACTCGTCCTGTTTGACCTGGCAGTCCGAGATATAAACCAACGCGTGAGCGCATTAACATATCTCCCTCCCGCTTGTCTCATGAATGTCTGTTGGCTGACTTTTGTTTTCATATGCTAACTTGGCTGGGAGTGGGCCGGGTATAGCTGATCAAAGATAAAGATTATGTTTTATTCACGACGGCAGAGATTGCTATAGCCAGCCTCTTGGAAGCATTGGGGCATTTCCTGGCAGTCCTCGACTCTTTTCTTGAACAGACCTTACCGCCCGACTTGCTAATGAATGCGACGCTGGCCGCATGTATCTGCTCGTTTGTTGTTTTCTCCTCGTACGTAGTCACCCAAGCAGCATGGGTCTGCATACGGCGCAAGAAAGGTAAAGGGAAGGATGCTTCAGGTCTGAAGGGAACAACATAGTAACGGGTAGTAGAGGCAACGGGGCACAGTAATGAATGATGGGAAGCAAGAGATCACAGTGAGTGGGCAAGAGATTCAACGGCCAAAAAAACATCCGTTCTTGCCACTCACTCCCGCAAGCAGCTAGGGCACATGAAGAGGGTGTGGTCACGCCATTGCCGATTGGATGGGTTGGCTGCAAGCAGCGACCAAAGGAGTGAAGCCGGCAGGCGTCACCATGCGAATAAATTGACAGGGGTGGGGGGCAAAAGACCAGACAGACGCCCCGCAAACGGCTTGTGGTGGAATTCCCTGCACCTGATGGGGGATCGTGGTGGGGCGCCCGGGCCCACATCCATGCCAGATTCTTTGCGAGGTACGCGCCATTCACTACAGTCACTCGACCTGGACCCAGGTACCGCGCTATCTGAACGCAGGCTGGTCGCGGCAGCCCCCCTGGTCAGAATCTTTGGCCAACCTACAAAAGGCGCCGTGCTCGCCCACGAAAAATGGCCCCCTTTTGCCTTGCCCACAAAGCCGCAGGCCTCTTATTTTGGGGCGCCCAGACCAATCACGGAACACCTACGCAACCACCAAAAACTCCCGACGGGCGCCGCTCACTCGCACAAACCCACCCGAAGTTGAACCTTGAACCACGGCCCCCAGCCCAGCTTCCTGTTTGCTGGCTGCTTACAGCTCTGCCAACCTGCCTCGTCGCACCACCTAGCCAACACACCACACAAACACGGACAATCAGCTTCCCGTTCGTCCGTCCTGAGCATCCCAGGACTGTGTGGTTCGGGGTTCCCTAACCGGGGTCATTTGTGTTTATTCGAAAGTCTGGCAGTGTTGCCGGCATTGGTTCTCTTTCTAACAAGGCCCGGGCCGTTGGGCCACAACATACTCCCGTAAGTTATCTCACGCCACCATCATGTTCCTCGTGCTGTCGTCATCTGTTCTTTTCTTTTTCTACCCCATTATTCTTATTCCCTACTACCACGCGCGTCCCCTTTTCTTTCAATCCGAAAGCGCATTGCAACCTGCGGCGCCTTTGCGATCAAGGCTTTGCGACTCATCGGGTTGCGCCTGCCTTACAATTGGACCTCTCCCCGTCGCATTGGCGCGCGACACAACGAATGGATGTGGATCCAGGGGTCGGCTTCTTGCTCTCGCTTATCAGACCGAGGATTACCTTGGAAGGCCCACCTATCTTGCTTTTCTCGCTTCTCTTTCCTTTCTCCGATCTTTGTACTTTCTATATGCCCCTTCCTGCCCAGTCTCCTGTTCTCTGGTAGCTCAATTCTGCGCGCCGCCCCCTCTTTTGTTTTCTCCGAGCACTATGATCTATGATCCAATGCTCAACCCGCCACGGCGTCACTTGTGGCCCAAGCTCCTGACCTTCCCCCACCCATGTGGGTCCGTCAGCCAAGACTTACATGAACTGGGCTCGGCAAGCGCCAGAACGTCGGAACCACCTCGCAATTAAAATCCACGCCCTGTCCGTCGCGTCACGACAGCCACCTACTGCATACAACCTAAGACGCCTTTTATCCTTGCAGCCAGCTGAACAAACCACACCGTCTCCTGCAGAACCGATGGGTGAGGACTCCAGACGGGGCAACAAGATGTTGTCCCTGGGCTCCCGCCCAGCATATCCCATCACGATAACGAAGCTGTACAAGTCCATCGGCGATCGCATCAAAAAACAGGAGCCGCTGTTCCAATACTCGTTCAAGATCTGGGGCGAGCAGGGTAATCAAGAGACGGGCGAGTACGAGCCCGTCCTGAAGACGACGTTTACGGAATGGCCCTGCCCCGCCGACGGCAAGCTTCTGAAATGGCACATTCGCGCCGGCGAGGTCATCGGTCGCGACCGCGAATGCGCCACGGTCGAGGAGGACTGCACCCACGAGATCCAGTTCCAGGGCCTCTGCGCCATGTGTGGCAAGGACATGACCGAGGCCAACTGGGCCGCCGATAAACTCGACACGGAACGCGCCCCTATCAACATGACGCATGACCAGACTAGATTGCTCGTCAGCAAGAAGGCCGCTACCAAGACCGAGTTCGAGCTCCAGAAGAGGTTGCTGGACCAGCGCAAACTGATCCTCGTCGTCGATCTCGACCAGACCATCATCCACGCCTGCATCGAGCCCACTATCGGCGACTGGCAACGCGACCCGACAAATCCCAACCACGAGGCGGTTAAGGATGTGAAGAGCTTCCAGCTCAACGACGACGGCCCTCGCGGACTGGCCTCGGGCTGCTGGTACTACATCAAGATGCGTCCGGGTCTGGTCGACTTCCTCGAGAAGATCGCGACCATGTACGAGCTGCACGTTTACACCATGGGCACTCGCGCCTACGCCATGAACATTGCCAAGATTGTCGACCCGGAGCAGAAGCTGTTCGGCAACCGCGTCATCAGTCGAGACGAGAACGGCAGCATGACGGCAAAGAGCCTCCAGCGCCTCTTTCCGGTCAGCACGAGGATGGTGGTCATTATCGATGACCGCGCCGACGTCTGGCCTCGCAACCGGCCCAACCTCATCAAGGTGGTCCCGTACGATTTCTTCAAGGGCATCGGAGATATCAATTCTAGCTTCCTGCCAAAACGGGAGGACCTCATAGCCCCAGCTGCACAGCCCCCCAAGACTGTCTCTGTCAACGGCAGCAAGTCGGCCAAGCCGAATGGCGGCGGCGCTGCGGCGGCGGCTGCTGGCAAGAAATCCACACTCGAGGAGCTGGCCAGCATGAGCAGCGGCGAGGGCGCGGCGCTCATCAAGAAGCAGACCGAGGAGCAGGAGAAAACTCTTGAGATGCAGATAAAAGACCGTCCTCTGCTCCATATGCAGGAACAACTGGACAAGGAGGACGGCGAGGCTGCGAGCAAGGAAGAGGGTGCCGGCACCGATGCCGCCTCGACGACGACGAGCCATCCACGCCACCATCTCCTCCTCGACGACGACAGCGAACTTGCCTATTTGGAGCAGCACCTCACACAGCTGCACGAGGCGTTTTATCGCGCCTACGATGCCGAAGTGGCAGGCGAGCGTGGCGACAGATCAGTCGACGACCAGACGAGCCCGCCCGACGTTGGAGATGTCCTGGACGGCCTCAAGTTCAAGGTCTTGCGGGGCACGAGGATTGTCCTCTCGGGCCTGGTTCCTGTGGGAGTGGACGTCCATATGTCGGAGATTGGCTTGCAGGCACAGAGCTTTGGCGCCACGATTCTTAAGAAGGTATCGAAACAAGCGACGCATCTGGTGGTCAGCAGCAGCCGCCCGCGGACGCTCAAGGTGACACAAGCGGAGAAGATTCCAGGAATCAAAATCGTCAACCAAGACTGGTTGATCAACAGCCTGAGCCAGTGGAAGCATTTGGACGAGGCCCCCTACGCCATGGGCAAGTCAGCAGCAGAGCGAGCGGCAATGGCATCGGCAAGTACGCCTGGAGAGAACACAGACGCCGAAACGCCGTCGGATGGCGAGGCGGGCGGCGGCGCGCGCAAGGCAAAGAAGCCCAAGTCAGTCAGGATCGTCGTGTCGAATCCTAATGGAGCCTCTAATGAGGAGGACGGTGAGGATTCAGACGATGAAGACGAGGGACCGGACGATGGTGTCGATGACGACTTTGACGACGATTTCGACCTGAACGGCGCAACAAGCCCTGTCGAGCAGTTGAAGGATTTCGACTGGGACAAAGCCGACGCCGAAATGGCCGATTTTCTCGACTCGGATGACGAGACTTCAGCGGACGGCACCTCAACGGCAGGTAACAACAGCGAGTCCGAAGAAAGCAGCACTCTGGTTCTGGGCAGGAAGCGTAAGCTCGGCGGCAACACCACCGAATCGGAGGATGAGTCTAGGCTTTCGCCGGACAGCGGCGGAGCAAAGAAGCAGCGCGTGGGGACGGTCCGAAGTGCTTCGAAACTCCGCGTGGTCCGCGTGCCTGGCGAAGACGACAAGGAGAACAGGACCAGCCTCCCCACGCCGCACGGCACGGGGGATGAGGGGGATGCGACGCTTCCCAAAAGCAGTCAAGCGTCGGCGGTGGACGACGACGACTTTGACGAAGACCTGGAGGCGGATCTTATGGCAGAGTTGGAGGCGGAAGAACTCGAGTCGGCCGAGCAGGAGAAGGGCTAGATGCCGAGTCCCGCAGCTGTGTCTTTTGTTACTAACTGGTATGCCTTCTGATGAGCGACGGCGCATGGGTTTATCGAATGAACTAGAGGGGGCGAAGAGCAGCCTTTTTCTTGTTCATTTTTTCTGAATTCTTCACTTTTTGTATGATTCGTTCTTCCTCTTTTTCTATAGGATTGCGTTTCAGCGATAAACACTTTTGTTAAGCAATCGAAACGAGGCATGCACTTGATGCCCTTTGAACTTTTCATTCAGAAGCACAATTACCAGCTGTAACTGTTCGCGTTCTTGCAAGGGAAGCAATGCCAAGGCAGGAGCCTGGTCGATGTCTCTGCGGGCCAACTGTAGTAGGCAGCATCTATGGCGCAGATACTGTCACTGGTCATGCTGCTTTGACACGGAGCAAGCAATTATTATTGAATGGGCCCGCCTAATCTGATTACATAATCACACGCAAACTGTCGGATTGGACCAATGAAAAGCCCCCAATTCCAATTAGCTATAGGGAAGCCTGCTCGAGGTGCGAGTCGCCAAAACACCAACGTCAGACAATCAAGACCCCGCGACGTCGACGGCTAACCCGACCCGACGCAACGAAACCCATCGTCCCGACCGCTCCAACCCCGACCGCGGCTCCCCGTGTGAGACCACACAATCGGAATAACGAAGGCGACCATTTTTCCCTCGTCGACCGGCAGATAGCCGCACAGGCAGGATCATAGCCCACCATGCCGCAGGACATGCCGCCGGTGGGCGGCTACGGCGCCGTCCAGTACAAGGTCCGTCCTACGCTTGTGAGCGTCCAATGAAGGAGGTCTGGGAGAGGCTGAGAGGCGGAGAGGGAAGAAAGCGGGCAGTGGGGGGTTCAAAGGAGCTGGGGCCAAACAGACAGACAAACAGACAGACGGCGAGCTGACAGGCATCCCAAAAACAGCGAAACCTCCCCTCGCCCGGCTTCCGCGGCGCACACCTCCTCGTCGGCGTGGGGCTGGCCACGGTGTACGGGTGGTACAAGCTCGCCAAGGGCATGCGGGAGCAGAAGTAGGTCTTGTCCGCCGTAACAAGACGGAGAAAGAGAAAAAGAGGCTGACGAGAAGGCGAAAACGAAAAGCGAGCTGGCCCGCGAAAAGATGTGGGCGCGCATCCACCTCATCCCCGTCCTGCAGGCCGAGGAGGACCGCGACCTGGTGCGTCGCCACATGGCCGACCAGGCGCGCGAGAGGGAGCTGCTGGGGGACAACTACAAGGTTTACAACTCGGACAGGTATGTTGCAGCTCACATTCGTTTTGGTGTAGCTCCAGTGTGTTTATATGTGGCGTGTGGTTGGTTGCTAACTTGCATTTCGTCATAGATATGTCCGGCCCACGTTCGCGGCTACGCCGACACAGACCAAGGAGTAGATGGGGGAGAAAGAGAGTGCTTAGGGGAAAGGGGCCGACCCCTACCTAGATCTTGGGTGTCGGACGGATATCTGCGCCGAAGGACATTCCAGGGACGCTGGCGGGTGGAGGTCAAGGCCCTGCAGGCCATCATAGGGTGGCTGTTATCGTGTGTTGTAAATATTCTAGATGGGGACGGTGGGTGTACTTGAACCAAGACCACCCGGCGGAGATATCTACCATCGTTTGTCTCTCGTCAAATCGTGGAATGCGCGCGCCAGAGCAAAAGACAAAACTCTCATTCAGTCCATCATTATATCATAATCATAAAAAAAAAATCTTCCCGAAAAAGAAACAGGCATATGAAACTCATACACCAGAATCACACCTCTCTGTGCCTAGATATATGCAAAAAGACAGCTCATCCCATCCGGCAACCCACCTAGCCAACGCCATTCCCAAAAGCCACACCACCACAAGACATTAGAGACAAATGGGGTATCGAGGACAACAAAATGGCTCAAATGATAGTGAACACAGGGGCCTACGCAGTCGCCTGGACCATCTTGAACCCCTCCGAGACCAGCTTCGCAATGTCCTCGTTCTTGTGCTGGAGCAAGCCGAGCGCGAATGCGACGTCGTTCCACTGGCGCTCCGTGTCGCAGCGGGCCAGACGGGCCGCCAGCTTCTCGGCCAACTGCTTGGCGTGCTTGTCCTGTTGGTGGTGGCGAAGCCATGTTAGTGAATTGTATGAGAAGTGCAAAAAAGGGAAAGGAAAGAAAAAAAAAAAATTACCTTCTCCACAAACCCAAGTAGAAACTTGATAATACGCCGAAAACTCTCCTCGTCCAGGGTCTTCTCGGCACTGAGCAGGCTGAACATGTCGACAAAGTGGTTGTAGACGGCATTGTCCTTGGTGGACAGCTCGGTGAAGAACATGCGCGCCAGGTCCGCGATGCGCTTGTCGTCGTCCTCGAGGCACTTTGCCATCTCGCCCAGCTGGCCCTTGACCTTGACCTGGCCGGCTAGGATCAAGAAGGTCAGCGTCATGAGGCACGTCCGCTTGACCGACGGCTCCGGGTCCGCGAGCCGGCGGTACAAAAAGTCCGTGTTCTCGTCGATCAGGTGGTTGAAGCACACGGCCATGTCGCCCAGTGCGATGACGGCGTTGCTGCGCACCGTCGCGTCCGTCGACCGCTCCATGATGGTGATGAGCAGCGGCAGGTTGCTCTCGCAGTACTCGGCCGACACGCACATGAGCTTGGCCAGGCACAGCGTCGCCGCCGCCTGCAAGCCGCGGTTGCGGTACGTCGTGTTGTTGGCGCACACCTCGCTCACCAGCGGCCCGAAGAGCGCCAGCAGGCTGCTGGGCCCGTACAGCAGCTCGCGCTCCCGAATGTGTGCCATGGCCTCGGTGAAGTCGTCCTCGGTCGTGCCGCCGATCAGGTCCAGCTCGTCGGCCGGCTCCTCGCTCTTTTGCTTGTCCTTCCCGCCCGCCCTGCTCGCCATCGAAGCCCTGCTGACCTTACTGCCGCGGCGTGCCTCGGCTTCCTCCGCCTCGGCCGCCGCCGCCGCGCTCTTCTCCTTCTCCTGCTTACGGCGCTTGAAGTCGAGCTCGCAGGCCTCGAGGTGCACAATCTGCTTGATGGCCACGTGTCCCACAATGAAAAGCAACTGTGAGAGCGCCACGGCGTTGTCGCGCTTGGGTTTGGATGATGAGGAGCCGTCCGGCGCAGCCGGGTCCCCGTTCGCCTGGCCAGTCTCCTCGGCTGTGCCATTAGGTGCTTCAACCTCGCCGCCAGCGGGGGCAGCCTCGTTGGCGTTGCTTCGAGATGACGTCGGGCGGGATGACGACTGGTGGGAGAAAACCTGTTTGGTCTTGTGGCGGATGATCTCGGAGCAGAGGACGTCTGGGTGCTTGGATATGGCATATATGGCGTTGATAGCCTGCTCGGCCACGCCGTACCACTCCTCGTTGCTGTTCGATGGCACGTCGGTGATCGCGGCCAGGCGCGCGAGGACGGCATGGTCGTTTGGTAGGCGCGAGAACTTGACCAGAGAGTCCTTGGCCGCCTGGCGGCCTGTTGGGTTGATGCGGCGCAGAGCGACGCAGGTGTATTTTGCCAGCTGTAGATCCGCGCGGCCGAGCGAACCCAGTCCCGTGCGCAGCATAGTCTCTATCTCCCCAACCACGATCTCGGGGCTCGCCGTTGCCAGCATGCCAAGCACGATGATTGCGCCGCGGCGCTGTGTGCGCGAGATCTCGCGCTTCTGCACGCCGTAGACCTGCCACAGCTTGTGGATGACAATGTCGTGGATCATGCCGCCCTTCATCATGGTAGCCAGCAGCTGCTCCAGCGACGTTAGCTCAGCCGGGGTTGCTCTAAAGGTCAGGCTGATCATGTTGCGCGCGATGTAGTTAGCGGCGTCGTTGGGGCTGAAGGAGCCGGGAGCCTCGAAGAACAGACGCTTGTAGCAATCGATCAGGTGCGTCTGCACGCCCTTGCCCTCGTCGCTGTTGCCCTTGGTCCAGATAAGCCGCAGCATGCGCCGAATCCCGACCTTGTTCTCTTCGATGTTGTACGCGTCTCCGATCTCGAAGAAGTCCATGGCCTCGATCACCTCGCTCTTGTTCTTGGATCCCAACAGCTGGCAGATGGTTCCCGTGGCCTCGTGGATCACATTGATGAAGCGCAGCGCCTCCGTGTAGTACTTCTTCTGGAGCGTCAGGTTGTTGATGGCCTCGCTGGTTGCTGCCTCCTGCTGCGCCTTCCGGATCGCCTCCACCTTTTCCTCGTCCGACATGGGCTTCGGCCCCGCGTCCTTTCTCGGAGTCTCCAGCTGCGTCGCATCGTCGAGCAGCGCAGTGTCCACCGTGGTGTTGGCTGCCTTCTCCCCGTCAAGTCCAGGCGCGTCCACTGGCGGCCTTAGAGCATCCAGCTCAGACTGCACCCGGTCTAGCCGAGCCTGCCACTCAGTGCGGTTTAGCTGCGCGCCGTGCACGGCAGAGAAGGGGTGGGTCTTGATCAGACAGCCCAGCAGCTTGACGGCGTTACGCCGTACGTTGCTGCTCTTGTCCTCGAGGCTCTGCGCAGCCAGCTCGGCCACCTTCTGCCGCCGCCTCGAGAACTTGTGCTCGAGATCACACAGCTTGACGTACACCTGAATCGTCCTGCAGCGGCAGTAGGGGTTGACGTCCAGGAAGCGTTCCTGCAGGATTCCGAAGAAGGCATCCAGCTGCGTCTTGTGGTTCTCTCCGCGCTGGTCGAGTTTGCTGAGATATGTCACCATGTTGCCGCAGACCTCAATGAGGGCGCAGCGTAGGGTGTAAGACTCGCTGTCCATTTGCTTGATCAGCTGCGACACCTGCTTGATGACGAGCCTCGGCGCCAGCTCCGAAAGCTTCGTGATGAAGGTGGACACCGACTTGGGCCCCTTGGTGTCTTGACTACTGAAGGCCCTCCCGCTCAGCTCCACCATGATCTCGGCAGCTAGCTGGTCGTAGTCATACTGTTCCGAAAGGATGTGCAAGAACTCGGCCATGGGCTCCGCTAGGTGCTCGAAGTAGGTCAGATTTTGAACGATGGACGTCTGCGCGGCGTACCCGTGGCCATGGTGTTTGATGGCCATGCAAAGCACCTTGAAGACGTGCATGCGAATAGGCGTGCTCTTGACGCGCTGCTCGCTCTCGAGAATCAGATAGACGGGCCGGCAGATCAACAGGATGAAGGTATCCCGTTCAGGAGTGGTCAGGAAGATCTTGGATAGCTTCAGACGCAGGACCTTGCACATGGTATCAAGGGCGGTCTGTAGCTGCATAGCCGAATCCCAGCTCCCGTCCTGGTCCGCGGCAGCGGCAGTGGCCTTTTTGCCCTTGGGCTTGGCGCCGCGACGGACGGCAGGGGCGGCCGACGACTTCTCGGCCGCCTTTGTCTCGACACAGGAGATAGTCCATTGCAGTAGGAAGCTGTAGATCTCGAGCAGCTGCTTGTGGTGAGCGACCAGATCCTGCTCGTCGGACTCGAGGTCGTTTGCGACAGCGTCGGCCTCTGCGGCCAGTCCCGAGGTGATAAGGTCGAAGATCTTGCTCAGCGAGTGCGCAGGCAGAAAGGCCGTGTACTTGAGCAGAAACTGCAGCGAGTCGAAGTGCGCACTGCGCGTGATAGCCTCGGGGTTGTTGGCCACGGCATCGACGATGGGGTTTAGCACGGGGTTTATGACGGCGTTGGTTAGGGCCTCGGGGTCGTTTTCGCAGTCGAACAGGGCGCTGTGTGCTTCGGGAGTTGGTATGCTGGCCGGGTCGCTCATGTAGTGTTTGAGCGCCTCGTTGATGTCGAAGCTGATGTGGTTGTCCATGGCTGCGGTTCTTGTCTGCGCTGCGGCGGGCGCAAAAGAGGGGAAAGGGGGGCTGCTCGTTGCCCTCAGTCAGTCCGACTGGTGCTTCCTCCCACTTTCAGGGGATTTTCTGGTGGTTTCCCGTGATGTGCGCGTCGCGCTAGGTGTCGTAGGAAGATGACGAGTGCCAGCGTCGACTTCGGGGAGGGATGGCGTTGTGTTGTCCGCTCGCATGTGCGCGGCGAAAGTGTCTTTGGTGGAGGAATCGTCTTTTGCGGTAAAGCGGCAGGCCTGCCCCTCCAATGCCCAGCAACTGTTTGTTTTTGTTTTCTTTCCCCAAAGCGCCGCTTCGCTGCATCGCGCCACTTAACCCCTGCTTGAATGTGCGCCCCACCTAACCCCCACCACCTAAAAGCCCAAATTGAGCGCGTCGGTTTGTCGCCAACCGCGGTATTTGGTTTGTAGCTGGAAGGCGCAACCTTGGGACAACCAACTGCAACAGGAAACAATCCATTGGGCACGTATTCGAGCTCTAATCCATCGATTGGCGCGTCTATCCTGCCTCTCCACCGTTTTCTCGCGACTAGAATTACCAAGGTACCTAGCCAGCACGGCGTGGGCTTGTTTCGTCCCAGGACCCCGAGTTCCACTAGCTCTTTTATATACCGGCCCCTTGTTTGGGCGTGTACAGGGAGCACGTATACTCGCGCGCGTACGCTGCCGACATGACAACGACAGTCCGCCGCAGACGGGAGGGCTCCTTCGAGATATGTGAGGACATTCCGCCTACCGAGGATACTCAGATGGAGGAAGAGATCCATGTTAGGCATCACCCCCCTGAGGAGTACGATGATCCAGAAACAGAAACCCTGGACCAAGAAGAGGACCCAGCCGCCGCGCGAGTACGAGAGTATTACAGGCGGGCACATCGAGAGCAGCAAGAAAAAGAACGACAGACCGCACAGAACCAAAGACCACCGCCCCAGGAAGTGGAGCAGGTACATGAAGAAGTGCCCGAAGAAGAGGAGGAGGATGAGGAGGATCTCGACGGTGACGCGTCCGATGAGGACGTCATCGAGGACTCGGTCCAGCAGGACATGGCCAAATTGCAGAACGCCTTCCCCGGCTTCCGCGACAAGTACCGTCTAATCAAGCGGATCGGTGAGGGTACGTGACCGTGTTGCTTGGTTCCCCCGCCCTGATATGAGCAGTATCGATGCTGACCTCGAGGACGATCCCCAGGCACTTTCTCGACCGTCTACAAAGCAGAAGATCTGCAGTATGACTTTTACGAAAACGCATGGGACATGGACAGGGAGAATGAAAAATGGGCGCCTCTGCCAGTGAGGAGTTATGGTCTCACCTCGCCGGAGCCACAGATGCCCCGGCCGCGGCGCAAGGCAAAGTATGTCGCTATTAAAAAGATTTACGTCACCTCGTCGCCCATCCGCATCCTCAACGAGCTGGAGCTGTTGTTTGCTCTCAGGGACTGCCCGGGCGTCTGCCCCCTGATCACGGCCTTCCGGCAACACGATCAAGTCGTGGCAATCCTCCCCTACTTTCGCCACTCGGACTTTCGTGACTACTACAAAAACATGACGGTCCGGGACATGTCCATATACCTGCGCTCGCTGTTCGTCGCGCTCAGGTCGGTCCATATGATGAACATACTGCACCGGGACATCAAGCCGACCAACTTCCTCTACGACCCCGACACCCAGCGCGGCGTGCTCGTCGACTTCGGCCTGGCCGAGCGCGAGGGTGCCGAGGGCTCGTCGAAGCG
>GL876968.1:527615-537690 GCA_000193285.1 Magnaporthiopsis poae ATCC 64411
CGGATGGAGAAGCTCCGATTCCTGCGGGTTGACATTTGCTCGTTCAGTGACCAGGAGAGCAAGACGGTGGAGAGTTGCAGATACGAGCCTAACCTACATGTTTGCGTTATCACTGGTGCGCTCTAGGGGTGTAGAATGGATGGCAACGATGGCTGTCAAGTGTGAGATCAAGTCCGCCCGCTTTCAGTGGTGGTGATCCAAGCCAGTGGCTCAGGGGTATTCCACGAGACAGGCGGTACAAGAACGGTAGCAATGGCCCGATCCACGGGCAATGCCCAGGGTTGATGCAGCCTTCCTGACCTGTTGAGGGAAGCCCTAGCCGCCCACAAGGTGTCTGCTGATCTTGGATAGACCAGGGAAGGTCCAGACCTCGGGCTGTTGCAGGATCGCGGTGCTATGCGGTTCACAGATGACGAACACGGTCTAGATCGCGAATGAAACTCTTTAATACTAAGGCAAGGTGGTAGGCATAGGTACACAGGTGCGGGTGAGTGATGAAAGATGGACAAAGATGGGGTCTGCTACCACTCAAGCCGGAGCAGCACAGGGCTATCTTTGAGTTCGCAGGGTGGCAGCCACCAGCTCCCACCACGCCACGGCATGCAATGACGACGGCATCGGGTCACCCCCAAGTATCTGGTGCAGTCACAAGAAGAAGAAAAAAAAACAATAAAGCATTCTAGGCCTTTAATTTTCGGGCCAGCCCTCCAAGACAGACGGCGCCAGGGTGACACCTTTCTTTTTTTCCCAATTGGGCCCTATGACGGCATCCCGAGCAGTCGCTGCTTGCGTCAAAAGCCGAAACAGCGGGAATGACATCATCGGGGTGGTCCCTGTCTCTTCGTCCGATGCCCCACGTCCAATGGTGGGGCGATCGCCAACAGGGGACCCGTAGGGTTGAGCTATCGACGTTCATCACTCCCATCCAGCAGAAAACGACGGGTATGCAGAGAAAAAGGGTTTAAGCTACGTGCGTGCATGAGGTTATCGGAGGTGACCAGATGTTTCCTTTACACATGCGTAAATAGATACAGTAAATGAGAAATGGAATCTCTCGCCCGCGAGCCTCATGACCTAAAAGACAAAGACGCTTCTCCTCCAACAGGCTATGAAATACACAATTTGTCGTCTCCAAAAAACACGTGTGGAATCGTTTAACTCGTAGATCTTGGAACATTTCGAAACGAAGACGGTAGGTAGTGGTGTGATATCATATCTACAGTATCCTTACGATTCGGGTCCTGGTGGTCTCGTACAGAACGGGCACGCCGGCGTGATGGCTGGCCTTGCTCACGTGAGGGCTGCTGTGCCTGTTGCTATGGTGGCTCTGCGACGGGACCGAGGCGTGGTGATGGCCTTGCTGGTGGTGACGTTGCGACGAGGCCGAGACGTGGTGGTTGCCGTGCTGGTGGTGGCCTTGCTGGTGGCGGCTTTGCTGGTGGTGGCTTTGCTGGTGGTGGCTTCGCTGGTGGTGGCCGTGGCCCTGCTGGTGGTTGCCGTGCTGGCGGTTGACGTGCTGGCGGTTGCCGTGCTGGTTGTTGCCATGCTGGTGGTGGTACGGCCTCGCGGGCACAATCTCCTCGCGGTAGTCGTCTTTGGAGGACTCGGAGATGCGGAAAGATCTCAGCATATCGTTCTGCCACCCTGGTTTACGCCAGCAAGGCTACGCCATACTGCATGCACTGGAGCCAGGGGCTGTACTGCAGTGCGGCCCTTATCCCGGGTCGTCTGGTAAAACCTGGCGTTTTCATAGCGAGACACATCTGCACAGCAGCACGGCAATGACTGGTTGCGGGGGAGCCACCGCTGACGGGTGGTAATGCAGAGGACGAACGGGGTCTCCAAACAGGCCGGGTAGGGCGGCTATGGATTATTTCGAGTATAAGAACCCTGCTTTTACGGCTGCCCACACCCGGATATCTCAGCCTAGCCACCTGTAGGCGTTTTCCACCTTGGTGTCCCACGGAGACTTCATACGACGCAAGGCAGCAAACGCACAGTAACAGGGTTTCTCTCTTCGCGACGGATGGAGCTTGTTAGTTCTTCGGGGAGACATGAAATAGGCCCGATGGGGGTGGAGATGCATCGTCCAATGGACGTCACCTACTCATGAAGCTCGACCTGCTCGAACGGGGGCTAAGCGCGGCTGAATATCAGCTACCACTGCAGGCGGGCGTTGCATTGCCAATCATGCATCCAGACGCATGCCAAGCGAGAACACCATGTCGATCTGACCCTTCGCGTAACCCAACTCGCAGCTCCGTCGGGCACTTCCTGCTGGGCCGCCGAGCCTTGTGATTCCGTTCCCAATGTTCAGTGACAAGTTCGCAGACACACAAACACAAACCTCAAAAATGCCATTTCTTTTTGCTTCTCTTATCGCTTTAGACGTGGTATTACATGTACACCAAATGAAATCTGCCATCCATCCTTTAATACCCTTCACCTGCCCTGAAATTTCATGGCCTATTTCTTGTTCGCGAACTGGGTATCGATCAGGCCGACGGCCCAGGTGAGGACGAAGAGACCGAGGACGCTTGATGAGATGACGATGGGCTTGCGGAGGCTCGCCAGGAGCGGGTAGTCGTACGACACCACGATCTCGCGGTCGCGGAACTCGTCCACCAGGTTCTGCGCTGTAATAACGAGCGACGTGCGTCCAATCGTGTCCAGGAACGACTTGTGGGTGCCGATCTCGGTCGAGATGATGGAAGAGCTCGGGATGGACGTGTGAAACTTGACGTTCCTGTGTGCATCGTAAGATTAGCGGACCAGCCGAGATAAGGCGCCAGGCGCTCCAGTACAAGCACAAAATGGCAACGGCAGACACTTACTGGGCGCCCTCAGGGAGCAGGACCCGCAGCTTGATCTTGGCGTACTCAAGACCCTCGGGCTGCTTGGGGCCCTCCAGGAAGGGCACGTTCAGAACGTAGCCGGTTCCGGTTCGGTGCAAGAAGTTCTTGGCGTCGGAGTTCCAGCCGATGGTAAAAGGGAACTGCCAGCCGCCAAAGAGCGGGTAGCGGGGCTTAATCTCGAGCAGGGCCTCGCGCTTGCCGCTGCGGAAGCGCGAGGTCGACACGTTGCCGATGACGTCGTAGTAGTAGGCGTCGGCGCTGCCTGCGCGCAGTGGGAACCTCATCTCCTTGAGCGCGTGCGTCGGCGAGTTGTGGTAGCTCTGTTGCGCCCACTTGACGCGGTTGAAGAGCGTCGACAGGTTGGCGCCGCGGTGCTCCAGGTCGTACCGCTCCTCGAAGGCGACGTTGCCGCCCCAGTGGCTAACCTCGACGTCGCGCTGGAGCAGGGACACGTGGGTAACGGGCTTGACGAACTCGAACCGCACATCGACCGGCTCCGACGCGCCGGCGGGCTTCTCGCCAAAAGGTCCGTACACAAGCTTGGTGCCCTGCTTGGACGGGTTTGGCTTGTCGCCATCAACGCTGGGCAGCTTGGTGTAGTCCGGCACGTTGGTTGACGCAACCTTGACTTCGGTCTTCTGCTTGGAAGTGACGTAAACCGAGGGGCAGTAGGCCGAGAACGAGTACGACAGGAACTGCGGCGCATCCTGGGTCACAAATGCGGGGAGCGGCGTGTAGGCCTTGACGAAGTAGTAACTGATGCCGAGCGTCTGCTGGCCGCCGGCGGGGAGAGGCGCGGGGAGGCGGATTCGGTAATACTGCTGGTCGCTGGGTTGCGGCAAGCGCGGAGGCCGTGGTCAGCGAGCAGCACGGATGCCATGGCCCATCTCCCCGCAAGCCGGACAAAGGGACGCTAATCACCTCTTGGGGTCGAACTCGACTGCTTCGACGGTAAAAGGGCCAGCTTCGGGGTTTTTCCTGTCCTTGACCTCAATGCCTCCTATGCGGGACATCTGGTCGGCGGTAAAGGGGATGAAGTATTCCTCTTGGGGCGCGGAGGCGATATTCTCAATCAGGACATTGACCGACTCCTTGACGTAATTCTTCTCGAGCGACACGACATGGACGAGGTTGGCGTTCTTGAACACCTGTGGGGGCTCAAAGGTCGACGGGAGCTCGACGGAGCTGGCCGCCGCGGCGCCGAGGAGCGACAGCAGGGCAGCTGCCACGAACCTCATTTTGAAGGGAGAGGACGAGCTCCACACACGTCTGAAAGGAGAGGAAAAGACTAGCAGTGAACGAGGTTGTAGTAAAATCGCAAAGGAAAATGGTCGTCAATGGCCGAGGCTGGATCAACTCAGCTCTCGTAGCTCGCTGCTCAGCGCGTCTCCACCGGTTCTGCCGTCGAGACAGCTTGCCTCAATTGAAGCAAGCCCGTTTGGGCAGGTGTAGCTTACGTTGCGATTTCGAGCATGCGCCACATTGGCCGACAGGGTTGACACAAGATCCGCAGTGCGCCACTGATCCGTCGTTTCTTTTTTTTTTTTTTTTTTTCTGTCAATGTGCTGAGGCACGTGCAAACAGCCTTTTGAACAGCACCTAATTAGTCACTGACTGTCATAGATTGGGCCTGATGGCCCAATTCTAGGTGAACCTTGAAAGACTTCCTTTGCCTTCTGGCTTGTATATAGGCCCCGGCATGGCCTCGTGCCTCCGCCAGTTAGATCCTTTTCCTTTTGTTAGTTTTATTCATCACCTTTCCTGGGCCCCAACGTACCCCTACCTTGGACCACTCTATTACACTGACTGCCCTAGAGGATCGATATTCGAACCACCAATCATCAATCGGTATCAGCTCCAAGCACCGTAAACACCAGCTCGTCATATCCAACCCACACGGCGAGTTTCCCAGGTTCAGATTTCGAAAAGATGGCCGACGGGTGTCAAAACTTCACCCGCGAACTCGCTCGTTTCGCGAATGATCAACGCGAGCTCGTGTCCCGACAGGAGCTAGTACCGCTTTTGCAAGCGATGTTCGACGACCTGAAGCAAAACACGGCGAACGCGATCTCCGCAAAGTACTACTCTATATATTCTTGTTAAATTCTTACATTAAGTTTAACGGGGGGGTTTTTTTTTCTTTACTGACACTTTCTATTCTAGTATTGACAATATGCTCGCCCGTGCTGTTAATGTACACGTCACCTCACGGAACGAGCGTCTTGCTCCTATTTTCTCAGTCGTCACAGGCGAACGCATTGAGGAAACCGGCAAAACGATTAACGAGCTGGCGGCATTGCAAGGTATAGTTTATTTACCTTCCTTTCCTATTTCATTCCATCCCCCTTCCTTTTTTTTTTTTTTTTTTTTTTAATTACATTAAACACTGCTGATTTGTGATTGTTCGTCCGTAGTCGATGCTTTGGACGATCTTCTTAGGACCCTAGGTCTCCCCACCACCGGATCCTACAGCGATAAAAAGCAGCAACTCAGTCGGGCAATGGGCTTGATTGAGTACCTATAGTGCTCCAGGCCGCAAACTGCGTTACCCCGCTTTCCATTTGGGGATGGCCTCGAAAAGGGAGCAGCGTACCAGCAAGTACCAGCAAGGAATTGAGAACGCGGGGCAGGTAACTTGGCGCTGAAACCGAAACTGGGATCACAAGTCGTCAATGAATATACGCTTGCATCATATTTGCTCTGTAATGATAACCTCGACCGCAATCAAGGTGTGTACCCAGGTACCTAGGTACACTTCAATTGCTGCCTCGCTCTCTGCCAGGGTAAGCTCCACTTTGTCTGAATAAGTCACTCCCTACCTAGGAGGAGCTGGCTCCAGTGGCATGCACGGCCATTACAATTGCTTGTTTGTTGCTTGACGGAGGGTGGCAGCGTGGGCCCGCTGGGATCTATCCAACCTTCCATGACAGCGATGAAGCTAGAGTAGGTGGATATTTCGTCACTCCAGCTGTGGAATACTCGAATCTCTGCGTCAGATACTGCCCCACCATAACCGAGTTCCAACGGTGACGGCCTGCCCAACGTCAACGGCCACTCCCTTCCGTCACCGACGCCACGAACAGTGTGGTGCTACAATACCGCTACTCTAGTATCATCAGCAGCAGATAGTATGGTTGGGCTGGGTCCCAAGAAGCCGCCTGTCCGCAAAGGCACAGGTACGTGTGCTAGCAGCTTTTCCAGTTGCGTCTCCTATCACACCTCCAAGAAAATACAAGGCGCCGCCTTGGCCGAGGACCTCCACAGTGCTGCCGCCTGACCCCCCAACTGAAGGTTACCTTCCACCAAATCGGGCCTCCTCCACAATCCAACCGGGCGCTTTAGTCTTTTTTGACTTTTTGTTTTTTTTCTTCATCGGATACCATGGAGGGCCAGCTGCGAGAAACTTGGTGTGCCTAGTGGCGTAACTACTATACCCCAAAATCCCGTCTCGTTATCATCTTTGTGTTCTCCCCTGGCATTATCTTATCCCTTCACCAACGCCCCTCGTCCTCCCTTTTCCTCCTCTTGTGTTCCCCTTGCGTTGGCCACGCAGTCAAAGCAAACGCAAACATTCATCTGTCCGACTATCGGCTTCTTTTGCTTGATTCCTTGCTTGCCCACTTGGACAAGGCACTCGGCGAGTCTTGGCGCGGCGGAGATCGCCATCCTTCCAGACTGGGCCAGAGCCCACGCGACATGCACCCTTCTGCGTCCGACGCTACCCAAGGGAGCTGAGTGAGCGGTTGGAGACAAGCGGGACACAGTACTTGAGGAGACGGCTGCCCCAATCCTTTGCCCATACCTACCCTTGTCAAGACTGGATTGGATCAAAACTGCCCTTTTTGATTGCATCACCACCTACACACCCCCCATTTTGGCTCCTCTCTAAAAGTATTTGGCGAGCTGCCGTGCCACCGGGCCTGGTGCTGCCACTGTTAGAAAAAGAAAAAACATAGGCCCGATAGCCGGCGGGAGCTACTGCCAGCCCAGACCGAAGCCGCATCCATTACCATCCATACCGGACCTACTTACCCCTCACTTGGCAGCCAGGCCTCGCGAAACAGCAGCTCGAGTTCCCCTTCCTGCCGCCTACGCTGCTGCCGTCCGCCCGCATCGGTGCATGTGCATCCATTAGCCACGGTCCACTCTGTCGCTCTTATACGCAACTGGTAGGTATCAACCAGCGCTTTCCTGGGGGTTGCTGCCGCCACCGTCACGGAAAAACGTGCTATTTCGGGATCATCACATTTCGACTCTTTACTTTAATCCTCCAAGTCCGAAGCCGGGCAGTCTTCGTGCCGTCGCCACCGGAGCCGTTCGTCGCATCTGACCTGGCCCTTTCCGCTTTTTCCCATCTTCTCCTTTTTATTATTTTTTGGATTGCCCGACTTATACCCTCTAGCCAATCCTCAAGTGGGGGAGGTCTGCAGGCTGCCTCATGGTGGTTTGACTTCTGCAGTTCCTCTCACTTCCCGCCGCCCTGCTTGTCTTGAGCGCCTTTATTCCATCTTTCCAATTTCCTCCTCCTTTTAACCCATCTCCCGCATAAGCACGGGGCGAGGCTATCTTCGTTTCCGCTTGCGAAACTCAATCATCGCAGCTATCATTGAGCTTCAATTTTACTCGACACTTTGACCTCTGAAGCACCCAACACCCTGGCCGTCAACCCTATATACCCAATTATTGCTCGTCTGCATTTCCATATCGGGAGCAGTCCTCCATATTTCCAGTTCCCTTTTTCTGAGCCACGGCAAACATGTCGTATTCGGTCGAAAACGGACGCTTTCTACCCACCAGATGGCGTAGCAACCACTCATACCATCACCATTCCCACACCTCAGGCAGGGCCCGCCTTGATCTCCGTGTCTTGGATGGCAGGGACCCTCCTCGCTAACCAATCTTTGGCGAATCCAGGCACCATGACCGACATACCTAAGAATCTCCTCAAGGAGATCAAAACCCTTGAGGAAATGTTCGCCGTCGACACGGCCAAGCTCAAGGAGATCACGAATCACTTTGTCGGCGAGCTCGAGAGAGGTCTGACCGGCGAGGGCGGTGATATTGTGAGAAAATCGCCTTATTGACGGGTCCCGTCCGCGTTCCAATCGCAATGTCGGGACCGACGCTAACGTACATGACCCAAGCCCATGAACCCTACGTGGGTCATGTCCTTCCCGGACGGCCACGAGACGGGAACCTTCTTGGCTCTGGATATGGGAGGCACCAATCTCCGTGTCTGCGAAATCACCTTGACGGACCAGAAGTCTGAGTTTGACATCATCCAGTCCAAGTACCGTATGCCCGAGGAGCTCAAAACGGGCCAGTCGGACGAGCTGTGGGAGTATATCGCCGACTGCCTGCTGCAGTTCATCGAAACCCACCACGGCGATCCGAAGAAGCTTGAGAAAATCCCACTTGGCTTCACTTTCTCATACCCGGCAACACAGAACTATGTCGACGAGGGCATCCTGCAGCGCTGGACCAAGGGCTTCGACATAAGCGGCGTCGAGGGTCACGACGTCGCCCCGATGCTCATGTCGGCGCTGAAGGAGAAGGTAAGACGAGCAGGCTGCTCGGTCTTGTGTCTGGCCGCTGGGCTGTCAGATAGAAGCGGCCCACTTACTGACGGATTACATGCTCTGACCAGGGAGTGCCCGTCAAGCTGGTTGCGCTGATCAACGACACTACGGGGACGTTGATCGCCTCGGCCTACACCGACACTAAGATGAGGATTGGCTGCATCTTTGGCACCGGCTGCAACGCAGCATACATGGAGAACTGCGGCTCCATCCCCAAGCTGGCGCACATGAACCTCCCGCCCGACACTCCCATGGCCATAAACTGCGAATGGGGTGCATTCGACAACCAGCACAAGGTCCTGCCCAGGACTCCCTACGACGTCAAGATCGACGAGGACTCGCCTCGGCCCGGCCAGCAGGCCTTCGAGAAGATGATCGCCGGCCTGTACCTGGGCGAAATATTCCGGCTGATCCTCGTTGACTTGCATGACAATCACGAGACGCGCATCTTTGCCAACCAGGACATTTCCAAACTGCGCAGAGCCTACACCCTCGACTCGTCGTTCCTTTCCGCGGTTGAAGAGTATGTCCCACAGTCCCACGGCTCGAGGTGGATTCAACTTGCCAGGAATTTGCCCTGCTCACAATTTTTCTTTTTCTCTAGCGACCCGTTCGAGAATCTGCAGGAGACCTCGGACCTGTTCCAGTCCAAGCTCAACATCCTGCCTAACAAGAATGAGCTCGAGCTCATCCGGAGGACAGCCGAGCTCATCGGCACTCGGGCGGCGCGTCTCTCCTCGTGCGGTGTCGCGGCCATCTGCAAGAAGAAGGGTTACGAGTCGTGCCACGTCGGCGCCGACGGGTCCGTGTTCAACAAGTACCCCAACTTCAAGGCGCGCGGAGCCAAGGCGCTGCGCGAGATCCTCGACTGGCCCGAGAAGACGGACCCCAAGGAGGAGGACCCGATCGAGATCCTGGCGGCCGAGGACGGGAGCGGCGTAGGCGCCGCACTCATCGCCGCTCTGACCCTGAAGCGCGTCAAGGAGGGCAACGTGGCGGGCATCCGGAACACGGAAAACTTCAAGTGAGCGCGCCGCGCGGCTGAGATGTTCTCTTTTCATGCGTCGATAGAACAGACCTAAGGATCTCTCGATCCGGAGGGGCGTGTTCGCGCCATAGACCATGAGCAGGCGTTGCGAGCTTTGGACGGGTGATTATGCGTGGCGCTGATGGGTGCTTGTCTGGATATGTATAGTCTCGGTATTTGGCTTGGCCACCAGCCGACCAAGTTCTCATAGTCAGGACAAGGCTTGATACTCAACCCAAAAAGGTGCACACAGGCAGTTGATATTCTTTAGAGAAAACATGTTAGCTTCCAGGAACAAGGGTCGAAAAGACGCTGCATGATGTAATTGATATGCCGGTGCAACAAAAAGACTCACTATCGAGAGTCCAGTATCTCCTCTTGACACCCTCCCACTCTCCGGCGCCGGCCTCGCGCATGCGCTCCATGTCGATGTCGACAGAGATCCAGTCGACGTCCATGCCGGCCTCGGAGAGGTGCATGTCGACGACGCGGGTATAAACGTCATAGCAGACCTGCCTGTCGGCGCCGAGGCCGTTGAAGAAGCCGAAGCGGCCGTGCTGGTCCAGCAGCCCGGGGACCAGGTCGGTGAAGAAAAGGCGCAGCTGCGCGTAGTC
>GL876968.1:544762-555594 GCA_000193285.1 Magnaporthiopsis poae ATCC 64411
GGCCCTGCGCGTCGGTGGCGGCCGTCTTGAGGGCCGAGCGGATGAGGCGGTAGGCCTCGCGCACGTCGTCGCGCGACACCTCGGGGCTGAGCCGCATCTTTGCGTGCGCCTCGGACAGCCGGATCATGGACTCGAGCTGCCGCGTTGTCGCCGTGATGCGCTTCTCGGCCGAGCGTACGTCCTCACCCAGCTTGCGCATCTCCACATACGACTCCACCATCTCGCGCCCGGCCTCTTCGCTGATGGTCGGGTGGATGTTGGCGCGTGCGTATGAGATGTACGACGTGAGAAATTCCACAGGCTGGTGTTGCTCAGTCAGTAGGCAGGTCTCTAATACTAATATGTTCTGAATCGGCAAGAAGGGAATGCACTCACCAGAATCTCGTTGCTCGAGTTGGCAGACTCGGGCTTGTCCTCAAGGTACATGGACAGCAGGTGCTTGGCCAGCCGCCTGTCGTTCTTCTCGTCGACCCGGTCCAGAATCAGGTAGACCAGGTCGAAACGGGAGAGCAAGGTAGGTGGCAGGTCGATGTTCTGAGGGACCGGAAGATCCGGGTTGTAACGACTGCCGATGGGGTTGGCCGACGCGAGGATGCTGGTGCGCGCGTTGAGCGTCGTGATGATTCCCGCCTTGGCCACCGACACCGTCTGCTGCTCCATGACTTCGTGCAGCACCGACCGCGTCGCGTCCGACATCTTGTCGAACTCGTCGATACAGCACACGCCGCCATCTGAAAGGACCAGCGCGCCCGATTCGAGCACGAGCTGCCTTGTCTCCGGGTCTCGCGTCACGTATGCCGTCAAACCAACCGCCGACGAGCCCTTGCCGCTCGTGTAGATGCCCCTGGGAGCGATCTTGTGCACGTACTGGATGATCTGCGACTTGGCCGTCGACGGGTCGCCACAGAGGAGCACGTTGATGTCGCCACGGTACCGCGGGCTCCCGCCCTTTTGGAAGCTCTTGTTGGTGCCCCCAAAGAGCTGCAGCAGGATGCCCTTCTTCACGTCGTCCATCTCGTAGATCGATGGAGCCAGCGACCGCGACAGCAGCTCGTATATATCTGGCCGCGCTGCGGTCGCCTTGATCTTCTCCTCCTCCTCAGGAGACACCTTGCGCGTCTCCTGCATGTGGTTGCCGCCCTGTTCGCCGGCCTCGTCCTCGGCCATGACCGTCTCGTCGTCCTCGGCCGCCAGATCCAGCGTGGACGGATCGATTCCCATGCGCTTGTTGTCGACCTTCTGGATGTGCAGCACATCGACGTACGTCTTGTGAACGCTCTTGACGGCCCGCTGGCGTGGGTTGACACGGACCGGCATGACCCTGAAGACGCCCGTGAGCTGGACGCGGTCGCCGGCCTTGCAAAAGTCGACGAGCTCGTTGTAGGCGCACACCGAGACTGAGTGCGGCGTCTGGCCTGCCGGCACCTCGTCGGGGGTCTCCTGCAGTTTGATGACCTGCTTGTCCGTGAAGGTGCTGCGGTTGTGCACGATCTGCATCGAGTTTCTCGACTGGCACATGGCGCGGGGACACACAGTCGGCTCCGCAATCCGCCCGCGGTCGATGCTGACCGTGACCGAGTGGTTGCAGGCGCTGCACTTGAAGAAGGCGTCCCTCATGTCCGGGATCACGGGCGTCGTGCGGATCACCAGACCCTTGACCGCGATGAGCCGGTCCATGTCTGCGGGGTTGAGGTCTCGCAAGTTGGTCGTCTTCTCCAGCCCAAACGGCCGCACCATGTACGTGGTCTGCGCCACTTGGTCCTCGAGGTCGGGAACCTGGTCGTGGTCGGCCGCCCGCGGCGTGGCCATGGTGGCGGGCGTACCCACATCGGAACTCGGGAAGGCCGGCTCGGAGCTCTGCGAAGCACTCGGCTGCGGCCTGGCACCGCCGGCGCTGCTCTGCGACCGCTGCTTGGCCATCTCGGCCTGGGCAAGGTCCTCCATCATGTTTGTCAGGGCCTGGTCCATGATAGGCACCAGCTCCTGCGGGTACGCCTGCACCTGATGCCACAGCTTGACCGTCCGAGGATACGCCTTAAGGTCGCGCAGGTCGACATACAGCCGCGAGCTGCCCAGCAGCAGCATCGTCTCCATGGCCTCCATGTACGGTCGTGACTCTGCGTCATCCCTCGCGGCCGTCTCCGCCTCGCTCAGGCCGTCGAACCAGAGGCGGTACTTTTTTGTGAAGTTTCTCGCAAAGTCCTTGAAGGATGCGAACGTATCGTCGATGGAAACCGTCGTTCCCCAGATGAGACCAGCGCCATCACCTCCGAGCGCATTAGCCTCGGAGGTGTCCGGGTTATTGTTTGCAAAAGAGGGTGCGTCGGACGAGAGGTCCTGGATAACCCGGCCGGCGTCGTCGAGTATCACGCGGCGATCTCCCCGCCGGGCCCTCAGAAGACCTTCGGGGTTGATGTCGCCTCGCCTAACGCTACGAGCCGAGGACCCAGCGCGAGAACCGACGAACAAAGCGCTGCTATCGCTCCGCAAGTTGTCCGAGTGCATGTTGGGAGTGCGCCCAGGGCTGGAGCTGGGATCATAGCGGACGGGGGAGGACTCTGTACGAGTGGGAGTTATAAGGCGTTAGCAAATCCAAACCTGCACACCACCACGTCCAGCAGCGAGATACCTGGCCCACCTCCAATGAGCCGGCTGCCGCTGGCCCTCGGCGTCCGCTCCGGGTCATCCTGGCTGTCCGTGTTCTGCCTCAAGGGCGAGCTGGGGGCATAGTTGTTGCGGCCGCTGCTGGTGGACTGGGAGTTTGACATCTGGCGCAGCGGCGATGAGGGCGGCATCTGTCTCCCGTTGCTGTGGGCGGGGGAGGACTGGAAGAACATGGGGCTCGAGGCCACCTCCGAGACTCGGGGCGCGCGAGGCGTCCGCGCGGCCGACGCCGGCTCCTGGCCGTCGGCTCCGGCACCAGAGGGGCCAGCCGCGGGGCTTTGCGCCGTCTGGGAGCTGCGAGTGTTGCGTCCCGGCGTCGCAGACTGTGCGTTTCGGGTCCGCCGACCGGATGGGGTAGACATTTTGCTGTTTTGCTTTTCTTGTATGGCTGGCGAGGCGTCGTAGCTATGTCGGATCTGGTTTTGGTTGCATCGATCGCTTCGTGGGGTATCAATGTGTTGGAAAGGGCGAGATGCTTTGGGCGCTTGGACAGGTTGCGGTGGTGATGGAATTGAGGGGGAACAAAATTGAGGGGCAGGGATGCTTGATGGACAGGGGTTAACGCGTAAAGTGGCACTACCTGAACGCGCCTGGTTCGCGTTGGAGGCATGTGCCCTGCAAGTAATCGAATGGCGCCTCAGGCATGAATTTCGCACCCGCTGATGTCTTACCCTAACCCCAGGCTGCAGTGAACAGCTTGGCCATTGATTGAAGCTCGGCGGGGCGTTGGTCGGCCGCATAGCAGCATCTGAGCACTGAACATTAAGCACCGAGCACCATCCCGACGACGCCAACACCCTACCCTCTCCGCACACGCACTCCCACCCTCAGCTGAAGATGGCTCCGGGCATGTCTTTGATGTCGATAGAGGCCATCCTCATCCTCGGCAACGACGCAACGAGAATATTCGCAAAATACTACACCGCACCCCACCATGCCCTCCCCGGCGCCGACCAGGCCGGTGCGTTTTATCTCCCTACCGTCTCGAGGAGGGACCAGACGAAAAGAGAGTTTGTTGACCAGGAACATACATGACCAGATTCCTCAATCGCCCCTCCCAGCCCTTACGCCGACGTGAAGGCGCAAGAGTCGTTCGAGAAGGGCCTGATCGAAAAGACGGCCAAGCAGACGGGCGACATCATCCTGTACGACAGCCACATCGTGCTGTACAAGATGGAGTCGGACGTCATGATGTACGTCGTCGGCAGCCTCGAAGAGAACGAGGTGCTGCTGTACAACGTCATGCTGGCCATGCGCGACTCACTACACCTGCTCTTCAAGTATGTTATGCTCCGCCTCTCTGCTCTGTTTGTGGAATCAGACAGACAACCGGATAACTGATAATTAACTTCCTCTTTCTTCTCCCCTTCCCTAGGACGACGGTCGACAGGCGCACCATCGTCGAGAATTACGACCTGGTAGCGCTCGCCATCGACGAGATCGTCGACGACGGCGTCATCCTCGAGACGGACCCGACCATCGTTGTCCAGAGGGTCAGCAGGGCTCCGTCCCAGGACACGTCCAACCTGAGCCGCATGGACCCTTTCAGCGAGCAGGCCGTCAACAACCTCGCACAGATTGGCAGGGCGAAACTGTCGGATTGGCTGAGGCAAGGGCTTTGATTTGGGATGCTGTATTGGTGCTTTTTCTCCTGTCTTTTTTTGTTGTGATAAACGCACAGAATCGAATATCGTCAGAAAAAGAAGAAAAGACTGGGGGTTTGGGGTCATTGGGTGGCGGTGATAATTGCCAAATACCCATGATGGTTTCCTGTTCTACCATTTCGCCGTGCCCTTTTTTTTTTAGAGTCTAATGTCGTAAACGCCCCCTTTTAAAAAGACCGAGCCCAGACGCTCCGCAGTCACCTAACCTCAGAAGCCGCCTTCCGAAGCCTGTTCATAACGGCGGCGGCAATGTCGTCGCCGTCGCCCACGCCCTCGACGAATATCACCTCGGCGCTCCTCGCATCCATCTCCCGCAGGGCCGAGAAGAGACCCTGCGCGACATGTCTGGGGTCGCGGCCCAGGCTCGTCTCCAGCACCGTCATCGTCACACTACCGTCCGCATCCCTCGTCTCATGTTCCAAAAACCTGGGCTTGCGGCCGCCCATCTCCCCATTGGCCGTGGTAGCAGTTCCATCCTCTGAGGGCGACGACCGCGTCCTTATAACGCCGATCCTCCGCCCTCTCCCAGCCGACGATGACGGCCACACACCCTCGTCAGCACCGAACCCGTCCTCGTACAGCACGACAACGGCGCGAGGGCTATAATGCTTATACTTCATCCCCGGCGCTCTAGGCGCGGCCGAATGCGGCGCCGCCGCCTCGTCGCGATACGCCCTCTGCACGCCCTCCCACCCCTTACACGCGCGGATCTCCTCGATCCCCACGCCTCCCGGCCGCAGCACGGCGGGCGGGCCTCCAACCCCAAGATACATAACCAAGCTCCTTGATGGACCGTACGGACTCGTCTTAATTCGTTTCTCCCCAACGCAGGGTAGAAGTCGCTCGCAGTCTAATCTATGCGCTTTTAGACCAGCCTCGGGCTGATCAGCACGCTGATGCTGTGGTGCGCTGCCGCGTCGCGTCCGGCGCCGGAGGCCGTAGACGGTTTTCGGGTCGGGAAACGCACGTCGCTGCTCCCCAGCCGCTCTGCCGCCCGCCGCAGCGGTTCGAGCGCTGGGTTCTCGTCACCCCCGGATCCAGCAGAGGATGATGGGGTTGTCAGCTCCCACGATGCCAGGTTCTGGATGGGCGTGATTTTTCGTGTGCTCCTCTTGCTGTTGCTGCTGCTGACAGTGACGCCGTTGCCATTGCCGTTGGAGAGCCGCGTCTCTTCCTCGGCGGCCACCACCTCCCTGAAGCGGCCGAGGCTGGCGGCGGCGGCAGCGTCGACCTTGACGACTTCGGTCTTCATGGCGGCTGCGACGTGCCGTCGTCGGGCCTTGATGCGACTCAGATTCAGGGGAGCGCAAACGCGGACGAAGGCTGCAGCAGTTCCGCTCCCGAGGCTGAGTTTCTGGATGGTGCCTGCCAGCTTCGGCCGAGAAAATAAGTGTATAACTGGACGTGACCGCAGGTACTCCTCGAGCCAGCGAAGTTTTTGCTCATTCGAAATATCTCATCGAACGCATGGTTCCTCCGGCCTGTAGCGCGCAAATCATGGTTTAGAAGGGCGGGAGTGCTATGCGGTTGATATCATTGCCACTGACTCACAGTGGGACAAAATTTTCACTGACGGCTGGGAGGCAGTTTCGCTCACCCGAGCCAGCGAATGATTCGTCTCCTGTTTCCGACAATGACATTTTGGCTTGGGCATGGATATCCTAAATACATCCAATTCTGATTACTGGTAGCTGGCTTCTAAACAAGATTAACGCAAATAAAGACCATATTAGTGAGAAGAAAAAAAAAGAAGAAAAGAGCAAGAAGCAGCGCAGGTTACCTGGTATCTAGAACATCGTAACAGCGTCCTTGCCTCTAACCTAAAGGGTCCCATATCCCATTGCTCATGCAACGCCCTGCGCTGAGCCGTTACGCGGATTCGACTTTTCAGTGGTTTATACATCAGTCCGACATGGCTCGGTCTTCTCATCAATCTTCGGTCGCAGGCTCCAGCCTGCCGCCTCCAACGCCACCACCACCGCCACCCGAGGGATTCCTCCGAAGGATGGGGAGGTTTAAAACGTGCGCGTGAGAGAAGCTGAGATGCTCCTGGAAACTGGCCAGCATCCGCTGTAGCTCGTCGCTGGCTTCCTGCTGGCTGCAGACCCCCTGCATCACCCGCGCCGATGGCGGCTCAGGGAGTGTCGGCATTTCCTCGACATCCTGAATGTGTTGCTGTGAGAACTGCTGCTGCTGGCTCATGTCATACCGTTGCGGCATCTGCCCACCCCCACCAAGGTTCTCTTGCGTTTCCCTCCGGTGATCCATCATGCTGAGGTAGTCCGCGTCGAGATACTCCCCGCCCGGATAGCCGCCGTCGTCGTACGAGTCGGGCCTCGGCCTGCGTTGGGAGTCGGACGACCCGACGAGGGAACCGCCGTTGCCGTCGTTCAGCACCAGGTTTGGCATGCTGGCGCTTCCTTCTTGCTTGCTCCCGACGGCAAGCCGTGCGAAATCGGAGTCGTCCGATACGTAGATGGAGGGCTCTCTGCCGCCGAAGCTGCCGCCGCCACCACCGCCCCGAGGCGGGCTACTCACGTATATGGACGCGTGCCGCTCGAATTCGAATGGGTTGGCTGTCGTGCCAATGTCAGAGCCAGTCACACTGCCCACATCCGAGTTGGCAGTGGACGGACGGGTGAGTTCTGGCATGCTATCGGGCAGACTCTCGTCGAGGTCAATCAGAGAGCCCACCGAGGTTCGGTTGTCGGGCGCCCGGGGTACCGATAGCTCATTGTAGGCCTGCGACTGCATCGCAATTGGATCCGTCTGGTGGTGGAGCAGCTGCGGCCTCCCCTGCGGCGGCGGTGAGGGCTCCGGCGTCATGCCGAGATCGTCATGGAATGAGAAGTGCGATATTTCGGGGTTGGCCGACAATGGGGTGGCCTGCACCGAGGGGAACTTCCAGTCCTGTGTACGACGGTTGTTATTCATGTCTGCTGGATCGCTCAGCGGCGCTTTGTTGAAATCATGGCTGTCGTCCATGCCGTAGTCCAGATGGCTGTAGTCCACACCTGACGAGGCATGCGAGTTGGAGGCTCTGATGGTCTCCATGTCGGTGAACATGGACAGGCGGCTCCCGTCGAGGGACATGTCCAGGTCGATCAGGGACTCACGGAGGGTGGAGTGCAGCGAGTCGTCCCGGAGCGGAAGATCCGAGGCAGTAGGAGGCGGCATGGGTCGCCCATAATAGACCCGTGAGTTGTCCTCGTAGTTGGAGATGGTGTTTGGGTCGAACACCTTCTCCAGCGGTGCCTTCAAGACTGGCAGTTGCGGAGGCGGCCGGCGCCGTCCCTTGGCCTTGGATGGCCGGGTGGTCTCGTCGTTGAATTCGGGCAGGCCAAGGTTGGATCCGTAGACATCATAGACCGCTTGGTTGTCCGAGTCGTCAAAGAGGCGCTGGTCAAATGCCATGGTCGTGCTGAAATTCCACTCGTCGGCTGCCAGGGCGGTTGAAGAGAGGTCGCTTTCGGACAGGCCGTTCAGACCCTGTGCGCCTCCGGGGTTGAAGAGCGACTTCCTCGACCCTCCTTGAGACTCCCAAAGCCTGTAAGCCCTGACTAGCAGCGCCAGAGACGAGGTGGGAAACCTTTCCTCAGTTCGAAAGATGTAGGGGTGCTGCTGTATGGCCTCGATCGGCGGCCTCTTGGTGGGGTCATCGACAAGGCAGTAGGCGACCAGGTCCTTGAGCGCGTCCGAGTACTGGTCGCCCTCCAGTCTCGGCGCCTGCTTCTTGATGAAGTTTCCGAGCTGATGGAAGGCCATGCCGGAGAGGGCGTTCGGGGGCAGGCCCGAGGCGACCTCAAAGACGAGGGAACCAAAGGCCCAGATGTCAACCTCGGTGCCGTACGAGTTGGAGCCGTCAAACAGCTCCGGGGCCATCCAGTTAGGGGTGCCGATGACGGTGGTACGCTTGTCGAGGCGCGTCTCTATGACGCCGGCGACGCCGAAGTCGCACAGCTGGACTCCGCCGGCCTCGGTGATGAGGACGTTTGCGCACTTGATGTCGCGGTGGATGATGCCCTGGCGGTGGACCCAGAAGATGGCCTCGGCGACCTCGCGCAGGATAGGGATGATCCACTTCTCCTGCAGACCGTTGGGTGCGGTAGGCTGCATCAGCGTGGACACACTGCCGCCGGCGCAGTACTCGGTGATTATCCACATGGACGACTGGACGGGTATGGCCTCGAGGACGACGTTGACATTGCGGGCGCCGCTCTCGCTCAGCAGCTTGAGGGCGCTGATCTCGTTCATGATCTCGCGGTACGTGTCGGCCAGCTTGGGGTTGAGGGTGTCGCTCTCGTCGATGTCGATGATCTTGACGGCGACGACGCGATTGTCCTTGGCGTCGCTGGCCTTGTAGACACGACCATAGCTGCCCTTGCCGATGAGCTCCTGGAGGACGTAGGGTGGCGGTTCCTTGCCACTCTTGGCGGACTCCTCCACGATGTGCATCTGCATCTTCTGGGCATCTTCGAGGGCTTTTCGCTTGGTGACCGACTGGTCGGCACCTCGCACCTGGAGACTCGCCCTTGGCATCATTGTGTCCGGACCTCCCTAGAGTATGTTCCACGAGAATGGGCAGCTACGGTATGATGCGCCTGGTGTTCCGTGTGCAGGTCACGATAGCGTTGATGGCCAGAGATGTCCACCTAGATATCCAAGCTTCTCCCGATGCAGGTTCTGAGTGGCGATCTGTCCGCAGCCTGAGGCTCGAATCGGCAAGCACCCCCAAAGGGCCTTCACGTAAGTGAATGCAGCCTTGGCAGGTTATGCCATGGATCTTGTCAAGGCAGCCAGTCGAATGGGCGCATATAGCACGATCGATCCGCAGAATTGCCAGCGCTCTTTGGGGCAGACACCGGGCACCTGGCCTTGTCGGTGGTGGTGGACTAGCTCGGCTCAGTGAGCCGCGGGCCAAATCACCACTACGTCGTCTCGTGACTTGGGGCCGAGACGACTCACGACGCCCTGACCAGAGAGAGCTCTCGTCCTGGGAGCCAACAATGATCTTGGCGGTACCTAGGTAATCCTGAAGAAGAAGAATAGTGCAGCCTGGCAGTGATGAAATAAACCTGGAGAATTGACTTCTGGTCTAGCGCGTATTTGCTAGAGCTTCTGGGCCGTGTCGGGCGAAGTCAGTTGGGCCTTGCCAGCCTCTGTGTGGCAGAAAAGGGGGACGTGCTCCACGCGCCGCGGCTTTGGGTTGCGGGAATGGACCCCAGCGATACCCAAGAGGGAAAGACCGGGGACAGTGTATTTAACCAGTGTGAAAGCGGGCCGGGTGCTTGGACTGGCTTCATCGCCAAGAGATGAGGCCGTTTTTTTTTTTTTTTTTTACTGCACCTAGACATCCCGTCCTGATGGGGACGATACACAGAGGAGATAGGCACTTGAAGCCAAGCTACCGATACGTGCAGGCCTTCATTCTCCACCCTTCTAGATGCCATTTCTGGCAGCCGCGCGCGCGGATGATGTGAACGGCGGGATTCTTCGTCAGCCCGGCTAGCCCCGCCTATCGCCGCTGCCTTCTGGCGCGAGGCCTTTTTACTGGACAATACCGCCAAGACGCGCAATCCCTAGGAAACATCATGACGCCCGGCGATGTAGGGAGAGCAGCCGAGTGGCTTCCCACCACACCCTCTCCTCTCCTAGAGGCGGCTTGTCGGAATACTTGGCATCTATCTAGTGCTTTCTCAACATGTAGGTTGGCGGGTCGGCATTAGTCGGTGCTAAGAGGAGCCACTAGGTGAAGCTTGCAGCCGGCTTGTGCTCGCGCTCGTCTTGAGCGGAATTTCCATGCCATCGTCCCGCCGAGGTGGCGCACCAAACGGGCAAAGCGGCGAGCTCGGCGAGCTGTGGATGACGGTAGGGAGTTGTATAAAAGGCCTTGGAAGGCCCATGAGAAGCTCAATGGCGTTCTCTGTCTCTGTCTCTCTATAGGTCCAGATCATATTCCTGAGCCTCAGACCAGCCCCTGTTCCTCACCCGCTTGTGGCAGTCTTCTGTGAATCTCTTAGACCATCTATCTGCTATACACACTCTCAGCACAATGCGCGCCGTCCAGACGTCGTCATGGGAAGAGGGCCCGCGCCAGGTGACGCTGGGCGAGCCGCCAGCACCCTCGGAGACGCAGCTGCAGCTGCGCATGAAGTACGTCGGCCTGCACAACGTCGTCCGCTCGCGCGCCTCGGGCCAGCACTACTCGGCGTCGACGCTGCCGCACACGGTAGGGCCACTCGACGGGGTGGGTCGTCAACGAGGCGACGGGCAAGCACTACTTCGTCATCGGCATGGGCCCGGGCTTCGGCACCGCCGTCGAGCGCCTCAACGTCGAGCGCCGGCCGCCGTCCCGCTGCCCGAAAGTGCCGATGCCGCCGCGATCGCCGCCAGGGTGAACCCGGGCATTGAGCTCGTGGCTCGCGCTCAAGCTGCGCACCGCCCGGCCTGCAGCAAGGGTTCACGGCCCTTGGTGCTCGGCGACCCCAAATGCCAGGGGGGAAG
>GL876968.1:565904-576497 GCA_000193285.1 Magnaporthiopsis poae ATCC 64411
ACGAAGCGGCGGATCAGGCCCAGGTCGTGCGAGTGGATCAGCTCAAAGGCCGGGGACCGGTAGTCGCTGGTGCGCATAATGTGGCCCAGCCCGTCGAGCGAGAACAGGATGGGCCTGCGGTCCGGCCCCTCGGTCAGCAGCTCGGCCCACAGGGCCCGGAGGACCGGCCAGGCCTGGTCGGCCTCCCTGGCCGAAAAGACGAGATCTGCTAACGTGGAGCTGTGGGGGACCAGGTCCGTCGAGACGTCGCCGTGCTTGGAGAACATGGTCATGCCCCGCAGCACCTTCTCGCTGGTTTTGAGGAGCCGGCGCAGCATTTTGAAGGCATAGACGTGCTGCATGTACTGCGTCGGCTGCGTGCCTGGTATAGGCGCGTACTCGGTGCATGCCGTCGTGAGCTCCTGGGCTGTTGCGCAGACGAGAGAGAGAGAGAGAGCCAAGTCAGCCATCATATTCCCCTCAAGCCGGCCTAAAGGCACATGTTGGCGGCGACGCTATGGCGGCCTCAACTGACCTTCCGGGATGTGGAACACGACCCAATTGTCGAGGAAGGCCTTGGACAGGGCCTGTAGCAGCAGCGTGCTCTTGCCCGAGATCTTGTCGCCACTAATAACAAGCCGCAGAGTCTCCTTCTTGTCAGCCGCCTGCTGCATCCTGCGGCCGAGCTCGACCGTCTCTGCGCGGACGAGGACGTGTGGCGCGTGGAAGAGCCCCCAGTTCTGGGTGGGCTTGAAGGCCTCGACGGCCCGCAGCTGGTCGACCAGGGTGTCGGGCAGGGCGCGCATGGTGGCCACGCTCGTCTCCTCGGTCAGGCTGCGGCCGGTCAGCGGCTCGAGGCCCTCGACGGGCAGGGCGTTGTTATTGCTGAGCTGGATGCGTTCCGGAACGCCTTCCTCTCTCCCGGCAGCGGGGATTTGGCTGGCGGTTTGACGGCCTTTTTCCTCATCCTGAAGGTTGGTGCCTTTTTTATAGTGTGATTTGGGTTTCCGATCCTGTCGGCCGCCGCATTGGCGGTTGCGCTGGTCGAGAAGGGGGCACTCGTCGTCGTCGCCGCCGTCGACACCAGCCCCGGCGGCTTTGCAGCCACGGCAGCGGCCACTCGACCGGGGGCTGCGAGTGCCGTCGAGGGCCTCAGCAGGAGGCACCTCCAGCAGTTTGGCGTGGGCATTGTTCCGGTCTGCGAGGCTAGCGAAGGGCCAACTGCTGTCGTCAAAGGCCCTTGCCGGGGATTGGGGGTTTTATATCGTCGTCTCCTTCGCCGGCCCGCATCGCATAGAAAAAACTGCTGGCATAAGCTTCACCTGCGCCTGAGCGGGGCATTTCCCCAAAGCGGGCACAGCCAGCCAACCAGAGCTTGAGAAATCCCCCGCGATTGCGCGATAGCTTGGGTTAGGGTTAAAATTTCAATGGAAAAAAGCTGGAGAAGCTTCCTCCCCGATCTGCTCGCCGCACCACGGATTCTTCTTCTGCGACAGCCTCACCTACTCCGAACCAGACGCCGCGCTAGAGTGTCGGATATTTCACGCGCAAAATGGCAGCCTCTGACTCAAAAACGAAGCTGGCGGTCGCAGTCGAGAAGCCCACCCCATACAATTTTGATCTCGGTCAGCGCCAGTCCAGCCCGTCCTCGATTTTCACCTTCTAACTGAACGGACAAACCTCCACAGGCCTGCTCCTCGCCAACGATCCAAACCCAGTAACCCTCGACCGCGCCGACCTCGAAGGCTCCCTGCGCTCCGTCGCGCGGGACGGCGCACAAGCGCTCATCAACCAGCTCCTGACCGCATGTCCGATTCAATCGACCCCGGCGGGGGTGCTCCTCTCCCTCCCTCCGCAGCAGACGCCCCTGCCGCGCGAGAAGCCGGTGCCGGCGGCCAAGGAACCGACGAAATGGGAGCGGTTCGCGGCCAAGAAGGGCATCAAGCCCAAGACGCGCGAGCAGCGGCGCAACATCCGGTACAACGAGGAGAAGGGCGAGTGGGAGCGCAAGTGGGGGTACGGCGGTGCCAACAAGCAGCTGGAACGTGACTGGATCGTCGAGGTCGACCCGGCGAAGGAGGCCAAACTAGCCGAGGGGGAGACGATCCGGGGCGCGTCGAGGAGGGAGCGCGTCGAGCGCCAGAAGCGGAACGAGAGGAAGATGCGCAAGAATGAGCGGGATGCCGTGCAGAAGAGGAAATAATGGCGTCGACCCCATTTTTTTTTTCTTCTGTATATGTCGTCTTGCTTTCTCTTGTTCCTGCTGTTGTTGCGCTATACGACGCCGCCGCGCGCCGGTGGTGTGTGTGAAATTCGTCACCCCCGTTTCCCAGATGGGAGCTTTCTTCACGATATTCTCTGTGGTGTTTGGCGTTTGGAGGGGTATATACACGATCCAATGAAGATCTATTCACGGCAGAGTCCGTCCGTATCCACGCCACAAGGCATCAGCAGGTTCATATACGGAAATTGCCACATGAAATCTAGGCCCCGCGGCATATGGGCATCAGCGGCACACAGCACAGCAGGGCGTCTAATAATCTTCTCTGGATGCTAGATTCATACACCGGCCCGAGCTTGCTCATGCGAGTTCAACAACAGCTTGACCTAGCCCCGTCACGTCCCGGAAATAAGGGAAAAGATGTAGGAAACAGAAAAGGCGGTCATCAGGATACGTTCGGATAACAGGCGTTCCAATCAGCCTCGTCCGAAATGCGGATCTTTTGAATATGCGTTAGGCGCCCGTTCTTCGACACGGCGCATCCCGCCCACTCCCGTGTCCGCATGCCCAGTCACACATATTTAGGTACCTAGGTAGGCAGCTAGGCAATTCCAACAACACCAGCGCGACATAGACAAACCACAACACAGTTAGCTATCAAGGCCAACCAAGGCTCATAAGATAATAAGGTATAATTCCATCAAAGCGCCGAGCTGCGTCAGAGGTATTCAAACCCAGGAACGTGAGATGCTCCAAGCCGAAAATTGTAAAAATCAAAGGAAGCCCCAAACAAATGGAAAATAATAAGCTTAAAAACAAAGAACACGAGTGAAGTGTAAGGACAAAAGGGAAAAAGACGAAAAGAAAAAGAAAAGAAACAGCCTGTCCATGCCTTGGGTTTTTCATGCGTCTGGAAAAACGAATGATGAGATCGTCACGGAATGCCGAAGGGGTATAACAAAAGTTCTGAAAGTCGGAGAGGTTCGTTTGCGAAGAGAGAACAATAACAGAGCTTTTGTTGCAGGAAGAGAAGAGCGAGACAACAAAGAAAAGAAAGAAAAAATGACAAAAGCCCCCCAATGATATGGTCCCCAGCCCAGAATTCTATCACCGTTGTATGGGTTCCCGAACAGGGGTCCTATGCCCCAGTATCGCCAAGAATCTTGGACGTGTAGTAGTAGTAGTAGTAGTTATTGTGGTAGTAGTGGGAGGGACGAGTGGGGTTTGCTCTACAAGACACGGCATCAGCACGCAGGGTGATACCAAGTCGTGCAAAGGGTGATTGATGCCTGTCATTAGGATGTCAGGTGTAGGGAGGGTGTAGGGCGTAGTGTTTTTTGTTCCTTCTGCAGATGACGGGATTTTGCGGACACAGGACGGTGGCCTAGCAACTATTGGCCTGGCCCGGAGCGTACCGTTTTTCAGCCCTGGGATGTCGGAAATCCTAGCTCCGAAGTGCTTCGTACCGTTAACGTCACGTTTCGCTCATCCACGCATAGCTCCCGCACAATAGACTGTACTAGAAGCCCAAGGGCGACAGCGGCTTTATCGGCGACAATGGCCGCATGTCCCCTGACCTCCTTGGTGGCGTCGTCTCCCGTGGGTTGCTATCGATGGTGAGAGTGGGTATTGTCGATGTCGATGTCGACACCACACTACCATTATCGGTTGGCTGGCCCTTCTTCTTGAGACGTGACTTCGGCGGCGGCGGTTGCTGTTGCTGTTGCTGCTGCTGCGGTTGTTGCTGCTGTGCTTGCTGCTGCTGCTCGCCCTGGTTGGAATGACTGCTGCTGCCCGACGATGACACGAGGCGTATATCCTGAACCGGCCCACCCGTGGCAATGTCCTCAGCACGTGGCGTGGCTTTTCTTGACGAAGGCTCTGACAAACCTAGCGGCGGTGGCTGATCAAAGAGCAGGTACTCCTCCTCGATGTACTTTGCCTCGTCTTTGCAGCCCTTCCAGCAGTCTCGCCAATCGCAAACAAGGAACTTGAAGCAGAAGGCATCGATCTTCATGCATGGTTGGAAGCAGATGCACAGATTGCGAAAGTCCATCTTGTTCTTGTCTGAGTGGGCGAGGAGCAGACTGAGGTGGCATGTGATGGCGAAGAGGAGGTAGTAGTTGAAGGGCGACAGGTTGGAGAGCTCCTCGATTAGAAGGGGCGGGACCTTATCGGCGCCGGCGCACTCCTTGGCTATCCTCTCCTGAGCCTCTTTCGGAAACAGCTCATCCGGGAGCTGGCGGAGCCAGGCCTTGAGCATCGAGCCGATGATGTTGATGTCGTACAAGTCCTTCTGGTTGAACAGGTCGACGTCGTATTCTAGCGCACGAGAACACAGGGGTCAGCGTCAGAGGGCCCGAGAGGCATGTCAGGGGATGATGGTAAAGCATGCTCACCTTCGTCGAATTTACGCTGCCATTTCTTGATTTGCGGGCCACTTCCCGGAACACGGTAGAGGCCCTCAACCTCGGTGCCCTTGTAGTTCAAGTAGTCGATAGCTCGCCAGGGAAACGCGGGCATCCAGAATTCGGTCTTGTCGCGAGAGTCCTCCAATCGTTTCGAGATGCGCGTGCGCCGAACTTGGTCGCGCAAAGGCAGGTTCAGCACCTTGAGCTGGTAGTGCTCATCGTCCACGACGGGCTCCTTCTCGGTTGTGCTCCCACTCCTCCCGCCCTTGCCAAACAGGCCCTTGCTTATGATATCAGCCGCCTTGCTCCCCGAGTTCTTCAGACCACTCAAAAAGGCAGAGCCTCCGTTCTCGCGAGACGTCGAGGTATGGGTCCTGCCATGATGGTACTCCCTATCGCGGGTGCTTTGGTTCTCCTTGTCGCGCCCCGAGTCGCCACGTGCACGGCTCTTCTCCGCCCTGTCAGCCGAGTGATTTCGTACGGCCGAAGACATCATGTCGCGGAAGCTGCGGTCTGATTGTGCGGGTGCGGTTCGTAGCGGGGCTGCAGCGGTATGCGCCCGTTCTGGTTCGGCCGGAGCCTCGGGCGCCACCGGTGCGTCCTTCTCCTTGGGGCTTGTGTTTTCTTTGTCCTGAAGCGATCGCTGGCGGCCAAGAAGAGCGAACGGTTTCGGTTTTCCCCGCTTCGATGATGTCGTTGGTTCGCCTTCGGTAGATGATGCCAACGACACTTCGGATTTTGAGGACAGCGAGGCTATTGGCTTCTGGATGTGGTCTGCGATGTGGGATGAGTCTATGTGTTTCACAGGCCCAGGGTCAGCAACAAAGTATGCGTCTAGGCTGAGAAGGGGGTAGAGTGAGTGGCGTTGCGCCGACCCAAACTTTAGTCATACCCCCTGGTGGTTTCCTTTGTGCCGCCTTACCGGAATGTTTGTGACTTTGTTTCGCCGTCTTCGAGTGCTCGGTGCCTTTCGACATGGTTTCGCTGCGCCTGGTATCGGGGGCAGACCGCGAGGGCGTGGGCTTGGCAAAATTGAAAAAGAATCCAGACTTGGGCGTTTCGAGCGGGCGCTGCGAGGGCATCTGTGGTGGCAGTTGGAGGACCTGACCACCTTCGGCTGGCTGGCTGGAGTAGGCGATGCCCAGGCCCTGCGGCTCACGCACTTCGGGCAGACCCTGGTAAGGCTGTTCCAGCGCCGACGAGATGAGAGGATATTGGCTCTCGTCGTGGGGGCGGTACTGTGCCTGTGGTGTTTGCTGGAGGTGACGTTGGGGCTGCTGGTTCTGTGCCTGGATTTCGGCGGGGGCCTGCAAGGAAGGCGAGGTGCTAGCGATGGGGGACTTCTTGTGGGTGAAACGGAATGGCGAGCGCGGGGACCTGGGCGACTTTGGAGACCTTGGCTCGGTCGGAGAGTCGGTATGCGGTGTTTCGCCTGCCGAGCGTTGGTAGCTGCCCGCAGCAGCAGCAGCACCAGTGGTGTCTGCAAGCGTCAGCGGCACAGGGGCGGGTTTGCGACCCATTGTGGCCGTGAAATGTGTTGGGCCACTGGTCCAGCGGCGCGCCCTTCTTCCTGATTCGTAGTTTTGCCGCAGGAGCAAACCCAGGCTTTCGCGTGGCCCGCCTCCGTATCACAGTGTCGGGGGCGCAAATAGGCAGATTTGGGGCCTGCGACAAATGTGGGAGGGGGTGTGGGAGGGGCCCAGCGCGAGAACGGTCGGGGTCGGGGGTCGGGGTGGGCGAATGGGCAGTACCGGTACCTCGTCGGTGGAAGAAGTGGAGGACACGACAGACAGGGTCGGGGGTGGTATGGGGGCCTGGTGGGCAGACCAAACGACGAAGGCAAGCAGGCAAGCAGGCAGGCTGGTTGGCAGGCAGGCTGGTCGCTGGTACGGAGGTGCAGGGTGCGTTATGCACCGGAGGGAGGCAGGACGGCAGAGACCTGCTACGTTGGTGGTCAGAGAAAACAGGCAGGCATGTACTCGTACTCGGCCTCAGACGGCGGCTCGTTGGTGACAAGCGGAACAGCAGCTGGCGGGCGGCGATGGTACGTGTCCGCAGACGCAGGATCAGCGGGCTGGGCTCTGATGCCTGCTTGGACGGGCCAAGCGACAGTGCCGTATGCAATGCGGTGCCACCAAACAATCCTTCCAGGCGGCTCCAGCAGGGTCAGGGCAGGCGCCAGGTATTTTCGGTGCGCGCGGGCTCAGACAGGTCCAATGGACAAGCCGATTGCCTGTTTGTTTTGTAATCCGCCGTCGTGGCTCTGAGGAAGACGATTCGGGTGGGAGAAAAGCATGGATGGAAGCAGGGTCGTGTTCCCGTCGGTTTGGTGCGAGCTAAGCGAGGGTGCTAGCCGTCAGGTGTCGCTCAGCTTTAGGTTGGGTGTGCCGGTTCTTTACTTTTTTTTTTGGGTCCAGCCACGCTCGGTCGCTCGGCGCCGTCTTTTCTGCGCTTCCACCCGCACGCCAGACTCTGCCTGTCTCTGTCCTCTGTCTCGTCTGGTCTCTTCCTCTCTTTTCTTTTTGTCAATTGATTTTTTTCTCTCTTTTCTTTTTCCTTCCTTCTTCGCCAGGTGCCTGTTTGACAAATTCGGATTTTGCACGGTTGCTGGCACGAGGCAAGTGCAGCTTGGAAGGCTGCAAGCGGGCAGCTCCCTATGCATGCACTGGAAACCCTAACTGGAAAAGGGCTGGGGTCAGTGCTGCCCTGGTTGTGGTGTGGTCGCTGTCTAAAGGTGACGGTGTGGCGTGGTGCACGTCGCCTTCCTAAGCTCGATCAAGTCCAGTCTTTGGCGTTTCGCTCGCTGGCTGGAGAGCTCGGACTGTGGAATGCGCAAACCAGAAGGAAGGACGAGGAGGACGACAGGCAAGAAATCTCCGTCGTCCTGTACAGCTGAAGACTGTTGAGGATGGAGCCCACTATCAGACGGGACCTGCCTCCCTCTGCTACCTAAGGTTGTCTTGATGCCATTCATTCGTATTTTGCTCAGGGCCCCGAAAGTCACCATCTTGCCTGCCCTCTGCCCTCCATCTGCTCCGTCGCTGTGTGACCGCCAGGTAGCATTCGTGCGGGGATCGAAGCCCCTTGTCCCATTGCCCCTGCTTTCGCTCCGCCATTGATTGCATCATGAATTGCGATGATCAGCGCCAGGTGAACCCGGCCCGCTGCAGGCACCAGGTTTGGTCATTTTGTTCCAGTGGTTAGCCCTCCCCTTCGGTCCAGGTTAGGAATGCAGACGCTGACATATACCGTCACCCAAAGAAGATTAGGCGTCCGGAATATTGGCGTTAGGCAATTGCATCGCAAAAAAGAAAAAGAAAAACATTCCGCGCCCCTTTTCTGGTTAGCGCTAGGCAGGGAAATATCGATTTTCTGAAACGTGTTGCGTGCGCATCGCCAGGGATTCGGATATCATCCAGGGGCAGGGAGTGTTGGGACGGTTCTCATCTCTATTGTGCACGCAAAGCCTGCGATGTTGGATGCCTGAGGCGCACGGGCACACTGCCCGATTGTGTCCGTCCGTGTTATTGAAGCTGTCACCAGAAAGCTCCACTACCAAAATGCACTACGATGGGCTAATGGGAGATAATAGTCGCGCCGGACCTTCTTGTCTCCCTCCCTATGTACTGTTCACATGGCATGGCTGATAGTTCAGCAAGTCATGAAGCTGCATGGAGACGGGGCGAAAGAGTAGCACGATGCTATTCATTGACCTTGGTTCCGGGCGCACGAGCACAACAGCAACAGGCAAGTCACACTTGGGCAGCTAGGTTATCCTCGCTATATCACGACCCACGATATCACTCCCCAACAGCCTCGCCCCCGCCTGCCCCAGGTGCCCACTGCATCCTTTTTATGGCTTTTTATGGGGCCCGTCCGGCGGCGGTGATCGGGGACTTTTGAGAGGTGCCCGACCTGCGGCGGCGGCGGTGAAGGGTCGAGTACCACAAAAGACCTGGAATCGCCACTTTTCAAGGTGGCTGGCTCCCCACTTTCAGCGGACGAGATGTGATTCGGGGTCGTATGGAGGCAGGTGCACGGCCTCTGCGCGCGGACGATGGGGCTTCAAGCCAGCGTGAGATGGTGCAGCCAAAACCGGCAATGGGCATCGGAGCACACGTGAAGTGAAGTGAAGCAGGAGGCGACCGGCGCTCACCAGATAAAGGAAACACGGCCATGCCCGCTCGACGACAGGTCCCGATTTTTACTGCGCGACCTTCATGCCGCTTTGCTACCGGATTTGGCATGGTTTGACTCACTCGCGGCCCCCCTGTCGCATTCGTCTCTCACCATGCCGCATCAACACGGCGGTTCCAAAAACAGCCTAGTTCAGGAACACAACCCGAGCTCTGAAACCCGGAGGCACTTTTGCTGGGGCACCATTGGGCGCGACCAGCTGGCAGCCTAGTTTTGCCGCGTGGGGCGAAAGTTGGGCGGTCGCCTATCCCTTCCCTTGGTTTGTCCGTGTGCTCAAGCTTCCCGTGCCTTCTCGTGGGTGGGTGTCACTTCTACGATATGCTTTTCAGCATGGGTCACAAGTCAGATATAATGATCGGGGCCCAAATGTGCACGTTTGTTAGGGTGTCTTCGGACGGCAGTGTTCAAGGACCCCAGGAGCCTGTGTTTCCCAAAGGTTCCGTTTGATGGCACGAACGTCGGGCACGCAGTCTTGTCAATGCAAAAACTCGAACAAAGTACCGAAACATGGAAGATGGGCAGCCTGGAAAGGCATGACCGTGTTTCTCCCCACCTTCCGCCGATCAGGGTGCACGCTTGCTGGACGCCTCCTCCTTGACGTATCAAGCCAAGCGCCGTGTCGGAGAACACCGATCGACGCTACTGTCCCTGAGTATCGTACCTCGGAAGTCGGCTGGTTGCTGTGTCGTGTGACATGCGATGCTGTGGCTAAAGATCTGGCAAATGATCTTAAACTACCAGAGGTCCTATCACTTAACGACAATCTATCATGGGACTATGCAAGCAAGCTCCTGAGCATCACACGATCCATGGTTCGAAATGGTCGGCTCGGCAGACGTGGCTGCGCGGAAGCGGAAGTTGACATCCCCTCCTCTACCTATCCAGCACCGTCCCTAGGGGCGGACGGAATGACGAATTCCAAGGGTGCACTGCGCGGGGCGGGGAGCCATGCATCACAAGGGGACGGCTGCTGACGTAATCTATGACCCCGTTCACAACCTCGCCCGAGAAAGTTTCCTGGCCGAGGCCCCTGAACAACAGCCCTTCACCAGGGAGAGAAACACACCGCCGGCGCCCTATATCACCCACATCCCTCCCGCTGGTCTTCCCTTGCACCTGATCCTATTGGTTTCCGCCTGTCATGACCTCGCCAGCCGGCGCCCTTCCCGACGAGCTCCGCCTCGCGACGGAAGCCCACGTCAAGTACATCCAGAGTCTCGACACAAAGAAGGAGGACTACGACTACTGGTTGACTGAGCACCTCCGGCTGAATGGTGTCTACTGGGGCCTTGTCGCGCTTCATCTCCTGGGCCACCCGGAAGCCCTCCCGCGAGATGCCACCATAGACTTCGTGCTGTCCTGCCAGCATGAGAGCGGCGGCTTCGGCGCCGCCCCGGGCCACGATGCCCACATGCTGTCCACAGTCAGTGCTGTGCAGATACTGGCCATGGTCGACGCGCTCGACGAGCTAGACAAGAGAGGCAAGGGGAACGCGGCGCAGGTGGGCAAGTGTGAGTCTCCCTTCTGCTGCTGCCACCGCCGCTCCCGTCGAAGCTGAAGTCGGCTTTCGGTTGCCTCACAAGCTTACCGCGTGCCTATATCCTTCCCCATTCCCGTTTTCACTCCCCGCCCTGCGCGACAGTCATCGCAGATCTCCAAGACCGGCAGACCGGCACCTTTGCTGGCGATGAGTGGGGCGAGGAGGACACACGGTTCCTGTACGGCGCCCTCAACGCCCTCTCGCTCCTGGGCCGACTGGACCTGGTCGACGTGGATCGGGCCGTC
>GL876968.1:576917-593808 GCA_000193285.1 Magnaporthiopsis poae ATCC 64411
TCGGGTCAGATCCTCACGTGCGTGGCGGCGCTCGCTATCGCCGGCCGGCTGGACCTGATCGACACGGACCGGCTGGGTCGCTGGCTGAGCGAGCGGCAGGTCCCCGCCGGAGGCCTGAACGGGCGGCCTGAGAAGCAGGAGGACGTGTGCTACAGCTGGTGGGTACTGGCCAGCCTCGAGATCGTCGGGCGCACGCACTGGATCGACCGCGACGCTCTCGCCGCCTTCATCCTTCGCTGCCAGGACACCGAGAGGGGTGGCGTGTCGGACAGACCCGGGAACCAGGTTGACGTGTGGCACACGTGCTTCGGCATTGCCGGACTCTCCCTTCTCAAATGGCCGGGGCTCGAGCCTGTCGATCCCGTCTACTGCATGCCCAAGTCCACCATCGAGCGGGTTCTGGGCAGGAAGTAGGCGCAGTCGAGAGGATGGCCTCGCTTGTTAGAGCCAAGTTGATCGCCTTCATGTGGCAGAGGGTTCACATTTCATTCAGTTTTCTTCCGTCTTTATGTCGTATCCGGTCGCGTCGATGGGTTTTCCACACTGGGTATCAGGACCGCTCCACTTTGCAAGCTGTAATGGAATACAATAGTACCCTCTTTAAGTCTAAAGCAACCTCCATTACACAGAAGTCTTCGGGCTGCATGGTTGTCAGGATACCGTCAAATTGTCTTCACTGGGACTCTCTGAGGATATCGCCATGACATATCCGTTCTTCTGCTCTCCACTACCATTCGATGTCTCCTCTCTGCATCTGTCCTCTAGTCACCTCCCTCTGATGAGCATCAATATCTCTGCATCATTGTTACCTAGGTGCATGGGTGATATCTATCTAGGTAGCCAGCCTCGCGCCTGCCCCCATTCGCTGCAGTTTACGTCACACATCGACGCCAACACACTGTCTGGCAATGGCAGGGCTAGGTAGAGAGGGTGACAGAGGCCATCGCGGGCAGTGGACAAGTGTCTATTTGGCTTGCACCATGGCGGGTTTGGTCAGCGGTAGTTAAGAAACTATCGTGCATGATGTGCAAAAGATGTGTACTCCGACGAGATTCTACTCAGAGGAGACTGCGGGCGAAGGTGGAACGAGAATTGGCTGCTGCTCCCAAAACGGGCAGAACCTCAACCCTTATCCGCCCCAGGACTCCATTTTCCTCGTGATAAATGCGCGAGAAGTACCTTCGTACCGACTTCATCCCCACCCCAAAGAGCTGCTAGCTCACCTCGCTGAGGGGCTGCACGCTGCGTCTGATCTTGGGCGATCGTGAAAGAGCGGCGGCATCTCGTTGTGGGTCCGCCTGTCCATCTCTGCGGCCGAGACGCGTCCAGTGCCCCGACAACTGGCTGGCGTCTCTCTCCAGTTCCATCACCATCTCCGATCCCGCCAGCCTGGAACCGGCGGAAATTTTTTATCTGATATTTTGTCGCTCGTTGTGCGTGACTCTAGACCTGACCAGGCAACGATTGGCGCGCTTGTTTTTTCTTTCTCTCTCTTTATATACCCGGTCATCTCGCCCTTCGACGAGATCGTGGCTTTCCGACACTCCACACAACCAAACCGTCGACGGCATCTGTCCTGACCTCGAATTGGCCCTCTTGTGACCGCTCGCAACGCTGTCCATCCCGTCCATTCCTTGACCGAAGGAGCCTCTCGCAAACGCCAGTCTACAGTTGTCGCGCAGATTTTCGATTACCTTGTTGCCCAAGCACCCATACAGATTCTCTTGGAGAGCCTCTCCAGACTCCATCTCGATTCCCTGTCGTCCCTTGAGCCACAAGACCACGTCTGATACCTAACCCGGTGAGTACACTTTGCCTCATCTCTTTCCTTTCTAGCGTCCTGTGCATCGTCGGAAGTTTCCACGACGTCCTCCATGTCTTCTTCTTCTCTCCCTGACAGCCGTTCACCCGATGTTGTGTTTTCTCGCTGCAGGTCCTCATTCTCTTCCCATCCTGTCTTCACTTCCATACCACCCCGTCCAACTCTTCCACACCCACTTCGGCTTTGGTCCCATCTTTTCCCGCATTTCCTTTTCAGGTTTTCTGATCTTTTTTCTTTTGTCAACCTCGCGCTAACACAGCCTCGCAAATAGCCTCACAAGAACGTTCGCCTCCTGCTGCCGAGACGACGCTGCCGAGCGAAGACCGACCTGGGTGCGGCTACCAGTACGCGCCCAGCATAGACCACTCGGCTTCCTCCGACCCTCGCCCTTTGTTGCAAGTACGTCTTTCATGTATCTGGCCTCTGTTGCCCAGGCGCCGCCCTCACACAAAAGTTCGGAGGGCCTTGTCATTCCCATACCACAACCAAGCCCGCTTTTCGAAACAACGGCGATTTCGGATGTGGCGGGCTATTCGAAACCCACTCGAAAGGAACCAGGTTACCCACCGGCTTTGAAGAAACACCTCTGACATTTCCCTGACTGTTCAAATTTAGGGCCGGGTTTTACATTCAACCACGTCCAGAATCCAGTTTATAGCCGCTTTGTGCGTTGCCGTCGGGCCCCTTTCGGGAAATACTCCCAACCTCTCCGGCTACACCGTCACATAAGGGCCAAGCCTGCTTTTCCTCTAACCATCGTGATCGGCTAGGGTTTTGAACAGGTATGAAACTTTTTTTTCTTTTGTTGCTCTTTTCCCCTCTTCTTACCGGCGGCCTTTGAGCCTCTAAGGCCGTTGCGGGAGTTCGTTTTTACAACCTGGAATAAGGGATTTATGCTTTTTCCTCTCCCGTCATTTTTCTTTTTTTATATGGGAGTCCGGACTTACCCCTTCGCTTTTCATCCTTTTGTCTTTACCCTTCTGCTCTTACCCCTTACTATTATCCCTCGTGTGACTTTGGGGCCTGTTGCTTTGCGTGTTTGTGTTACTACTTCGATTTTACACTTTTCTTTACATTTACCCCCCTTTTTCGTATTCTGTTTCTCCATGTATTTCCTAGGAAACCAGGGCTAACTTTCCGCAGGCAATGGCTTCTAGGGCTTCCTCCATCGGCGAGGACTCGATCCCGCTTTATTGTGCGCTTTGCCCGGAGCGAGAGAACTTCTCCGATGTGTCTCACCTCTTGACACACATATCGTCCAAGAGCCATCTCTCGCGAAAGTTCGATACAGAGCTGCGCGCGCAGGGTGACAATGCAGTGTCTGCTGCTCGCCTGGCCGAGTACCAGCGTTGGTACGCGACGCACCGGATCGGTGATCTCCTCCAGCGGCGTATGGAGACGAAGCAGCGTCGTCGTCAGCCCCGCCGCGAGCGAGCTGCACCCTCCCCCCTGCCAGTAAGTATCACTCAGGGTTAAAAATCCTGAGCCCAAAATCGCTTTAGCTGGGCCGAATTGCTTATCCGTGCCTTTTCACCTTTGTGCCAGACTCGAGCTTCTCGAGCCCCTCGCTCTGTCCCCTCCCGACGTCCTCCCAGCGTAAAGGCCGAGCCTCGCGAAGACAGCGCCGATGTCTTTGATCTGCATTCACGAGACTCTCCAGCTGGCACAAGCCATGGAATTCTTGGCCGGCAGACGGCTGGCCGGTACGACTCTCCTGGCAATTTCAACGGTACGCCGAGGTACCAGACTCCGACCTCCGGACGGGGTCGTTCGGCTTTGCCTCCCAACTACGCCGGAATTGGCAAGTTCGAGGCGGAGGGCTCCGAGGCCGATGGTTCGAGCTTCGACGGCACTCTGAGCTTGGAGAATTTCGAGCTGGAGGATGACGACACGGTGAAGTTGAAGGGAGTCACGTACCCAGGCATGGCTGGTTTCGACGCTGCTACCCCCGAGCAGCGCCGCAAGCGCAACCAAAAGAAGGACAAGTCTGTCGTCGAGAGCATGCGAGAGACCTCGGAGTCTATCGAGCCGCTCGAGTACATCTGGGATGGCCTCGGCAACTTTAAGCGAAGCCGTGACATATATGCGTCGCCATCCCCGGAGGGAAGCCCCGTCCTGAAGAAGGCTGAGCTTCCGGCCAAGAGGAAGCGGAGGCAGACGAAGATCGCGAGCCCTACCGCTAACCGGGTGCGCCCAGGTGTCACGACTAGGGGAGCGGCGAGGGCCCAGCGGCAAGCTGCTGCGCGCCAGAGCCCCATTGCTGTGGCTACCAAGCAGGATTCAGACGACGGACACGACGACTCCTCGTGGACGACGGGCCACGGCGGTGGCGACATGTTGCGACCTGACGACCATCACATTCCGAGTAAGTGGGATTTCTCTCATCTTATTGGCCTCGGGGTTCGAAGACGGCTATGCGCATGAACTAATATGGTTCTACTTTCGTTTGTTCCCTATAGATCGGATGAACAGCCCTCTTGACCCCGGCGGGTAAGACTGTTTGCGTTATATAATAACCTCTTTTCATTTTTCTAATATTTTTGACACCCTTTGGATGCTGGGTTTTGGTTAATCTGTGTACCTTTTTCTTTTCAGATTCCAACTGCATCACCGGGGGGCGCTGCACCATCTTGACAACAACGGAATGATTGGATCCCACGAGCAGAATGCCATTCCCAAGCACCAGCACTACCCCTACCCGTACTTTGGCCAGGCCAGCCAAGCGAGGAATATGGGCGTTATCGGGAACCAAGACTATCACAGCTACATGCAGCCCCACCAGATTCCTGGAGACGCAAACTTCAACCCCCTAAACCTGCGAGGGGTGGCGGCTTCCTCGTTTTCCACCATGCCCAACCGGCTATCGAACCTCATGCCTTCGGCTTACGACGATCCGAACGACGTGGTACAATCGACTACTTTTCAGCCCATCAACGCGCGATTCGGCACCAACCATGGTGGGCATCATGACAGCCTCGGCCGGGGGGCTTAACTCGGCGCAAAAAGGCGAGTTCGCTTCTGACAGTTTCTATCGGTCTAGGCGATTCCCCGTCCCAGTTCCCGGATGCGAGCTCCCACCTGCCGAAATCTGGCTGATCGATCTGTCCAACCCTGACTGCCAAGCCCGCCATCAAACCGCCCCTACTTTCATGAAACCCCAGCACCAGCAACCGGATTCCCTCACTTCCCATTTCAGCGACATCGTGCCGCCGGACCATCCCGCTTTCAACTTTGGACGTATTGCAATACCAAGGCAGCACCCCAACAAGCAAAGTGGGAACTTGGAACAGGCGCATGGTGCAATTTTTCTTTCCTTTCCATCCTTTCCTAATCGGTTTTCCTTTTCGTTTCCATCAACCGCCACGTCACATATGCACCAAAAACCGCGCGGCCACGGAGCTCATGGTTATTAAGGCCTCTACCACCGCAGAGATCCGAACGCTACCGCACCTACAATACCGCCACCGGAGAGTTCGATCTTCGACAACCTCTTCGTTCCATCATCACCCAGTTATGCACCACTTCATCATTCCTCTCCTTGCCCACGAGTCCATCGAATATTCACTTCCCCGACCCAAATTCTCCTTCTTCTTTCGTTTTGAGTCCATTTGTTTTTTCCTTCTTTTCTTCTTACCAGCTGTTTGGACGGTGAGATTCTTTTTGGTCGCCGGCTCGGGGAGCTGGACGAACAAAGGTATCAGCCGATTTTCAAGTCGGCAGCCTATGTGGCTCCAACAATACTGCTAGAGATCACAAGGCGGTTGCTGAAGAAGCAACAGTGGTGGCTGCCGCCACATCGAAACTCCCTGGTTATCATGAACGTGGAGTGAGACCCTAGGGGTGGCTGCAGCCACATCAAAACTCCCTGGTTATCATGAACGGAGTGGGACCCGACGGGTGGCTGCGGCCATATGAGAACTCCCTAGTTATCATGTACGTGGAGTCGGATCAGAGGGTGGCTGCCGCCACGTGAGGACTCCCAGGTTATCATGTACGTGGAGTGAGAACAAGCGGGCGGCTGCAACTACATGAGGACTCTCAGGTTATCATTTGTTTGCAGCGGGAGCGGAGGGCTAGCTGCAGTCATATCAGAACTCCCAGGTTATTCATGTGGATGGGATGGGAGCAGACGCGGATCTCGCCTTGTCTGGACGTAGTTGGGGGTTTCACAGGAGTGGTAGGACGACCTTCTAGCATGTGTTTGATTAGATCCCATATGGCAGAGAGGCAAGTACTTGGTGCATACACTGGCTACCTCCAAATACAGCAGCAGTTTGCACCTGGTCCGAATGTTGCATTGTGGCCTCTGGTTATTGTGAAAGAGCCGAGGTTTTTGGTCCGGAAGCTGTATAAAGGGAAGATGCAGATTGTTGGCGTTCCCTGGGTATTTATCGTTGTTTGATTTCCGCGGCAGGTAGGTGGCTTCCACGGGATTTTATCTCATGTCATTCGTCAGTGAGCACTACCGAGTTCATTTCCACACATTCTACCGTTATCCTTGGCTCAAGGACAAAGTTAGATCACCTTCTTCCTGTAGGATCTCTCTATTCCGGGGCCTTACGGACTGCCAGCCGCGTTTATACGGGTTAAAGCCGTACTTGGCGGCAGTCCATCTGTGGCTGGCTTTGCATGGATACATATATGGGACTGGTAACCAATATACGACAGCCGTAAGCATTCCATCAGCTAATCCATCATGATATTTGATTTTTGTTCGTCTTATAGCCCCATGGCATGGTCATCTCGAAGATGGGATGCCTGGGCGTTTTTGGGATGGCAGTGTCGTTTGGGGGCCGAGCTGCCGGTCTGGCCGGTCTGGCCGGAATCACGGAATGAAAAACTGAGATGAAAGCCAAGCAGACGATTTGTTTTGGCAGGCAGTGAATGAGCTTTTCCCAAAATGAATCCTTTGACCTGGGTTGTGAGTGAGGGGAGCGAGTGGAGTGGAGTTGGGCAGGAGGACCGGAGATATCCATACCCCCCGGCCATAGGCAGGGAAAAAACAGCGAGCCGAAAGGATGAGAAGGGCCGTCGGCTTAATAATTAAGCATGTTGATGTGTCTCGGCAAGATCAACGAGGTACCTGGTTACAGGTGACTGGTGTGGGTGGTGTTTTTTTTTTCTTTTTTTTTTTTTCCTTTGTAATCACAGCCCGTCTTTGTTGGCGCTGCCCATCCCGGTCCTTCCGTTCCTAGTATTGGCAAACTATCTAGGCGCCCTAGCCCCCAGATGACTTGTCTTTTTGCCTGCTAGGGCTGATGCCGGGGGCTTCATTCGAAGGATCTGAACAAGCGAAAAAAAAAAAAAAAAAAAAAAAATAGAAGAAAGGATTCGAATTCCGCCTTTTCGTCACAGTCTGCATGCATGCAGATAAAATGCCAACAATCACTTTCTTTGTCGGGAGCGCCAGACCAGGATTGGCAAAATCCCCGAGTGGGTAGGGGTGGTAGGTGGTGATTGAGACGGTGGCGGCGGCGCATGCACCCGATAGCCGCCTTGGGCCTGCAGCAGGCGCGAGCCCTTTTTGTGGAGGGCAGGGGAGGGTGTAACACATACGGCCTAGTCCTCGTTTCCGCTAGCGTTTTCGGTCTTTTTTTTTTTTTTTCTTGCTTTGTAGGTCTGGGCGTGGGCGGTAAAACAACAAAGCAAACGGGCCGCAAAAAAAACACATGCTGCTTACATATCAATATTCGCTACTGACGACCGTTTGCGGCAAGTGCCCGACCGGGGCGGGCATTGATTAGACCGATTTCCACTCTCGTCTTACGGACGTTATGTATGTTACCCATGCACTCACTGCACGGTCCCCACCATTTGCCAACGCCGCCACGCATTGACGATGGGGGATAAGATTTGAGCGCAGGCGAGCAGGTCTTTGCCAAGAGAACCGCAAGCCGAGGCATATTCGAGGGTGGCACGTCAAACACAGTAATATGGATGGGGTGTTGCATAACGGGCGGGTGGTTCGTTCGTTGCGTCAATTTAAGCTTGGATTAAACAAGTCTGCCTGAACGCTGGCTAAGCCCCTGACAAATTGCAGTTCCCTCAGTCCAGCAAGCTTGTTTGGACTCCTTCCAGAACGAGGGCCCCATCCCCATCGCCACACGCTTCTGGAGAGCCCGCCTCTTGGTCCCTGGGCCCTCCACTGAGACGCCGCCTGTGCGGGTGCCGTCTTTGATGGATGGCTTCGTGGTGTTTCCTCTGGAGATCAGGTTCATCGTTGTTAGCTTTTGATGTGACATGCCTAGCAGTAGCAGTAGCAGTAGGAGCACTCACCATGTTGTCAACTCTGCTAAACTTGCGCCCGCACCCCTCGGCGGGACACTCGATGTTGGGGTTATGCGACCGCATGTGCCGCCTGCAGTCCTTTTCGGACGAGAAGCCGTTGTAGAAGCGCGGGCAGCCGTCGATGCTGCAGAAATGGCTCTTTGTGTGCGCCCGGTAGTGCTTCCGCAGGTCGCACGCCCTCAGGAAAGTGCGCGTCGACCCGCACCCCGGGTGCGTGCACCTCCAGCTGCCGCCTGGCCCCGTGGGCTGACATCCCATCTCGCGCACGTCCTCGGGCATCCAGTCCGGCCCTGCCCGTGTGCGACCTGCCGACGACGAGCGCCCGCGCAGTGCGGCTGTGGAGGGAGGGGAGGACGTGGTGGTAGCTTTAGCGGCCGCAGGTAGTGGCGGAGACCTTCCTGAACTCGCGTCCGTCTCTGTTTCTGCTGGCGCTGCTCTTGCTGTTGACGGCGCCGCCGTGCTTGTGTTGTTATTGCTGCTGCTACTGCTGTAAATCCCGGCTACTTGGGCGGCTGCGCTCGTCGGCGCTGTTGTGAAAAAGTTCCCCGCCGAGGCGAGATCAGGATCCAGCAGCTCCGGATCCCACATCCCTGCATGCGAGGTTCGGCATAACACCGGCTGTATCTTGTCGGTCATCTAACAGTCGATTCGGCATTTCTCCCCTTATACTCCGTTCGGAAACTCACTGTCTCCAAGGTTAACCAAAACCTCGACCGCCGCAGCGCATGGCGTAATGCGCTGAACGAGTCGCTGTGCTGCAGTCGCGGCGGCAAGAGCTCCGAGGATCGGCGCTCGCTCTGCTGGCCGTCCTCAAACCTGAACACGGGGTCGACCCAGGCGTCCTCGAAGACGGTTGTGGCGTCCAGCGAGTCGGACAGGACCAGCCTCGGGGTGGTGCTCAGCCTGGATTGTTCCGCGTTTATTTCAGGGGAAACTGCGAGGTGCTGTTGCTGAGCCTGTGCTGCTGCTGAGCTGGCCGTCAAGGAGGTGATGTCGTGCGCGGTGAGGGTTTCTTGTGGAGGAAAGTCCCATTGCTGCAGCTGTTGGAGGTAGTATTGGGAGTGTGCGTTTTGCGTGTATTGTTGCTGGCGATGTTGTTGGTGTTGGTGTTGCGGCTGATAACTCCTGGCGTGATCTCCTTGCGTGGGCGCCATGGTGTGAAAGTGGTCTAGTGCTGGGTCGATATTGTTGTCAAGTAGGGAGAGAAGCCGCTGCTGCTGCCGTTCTTGGAGCGTCGGCTCCTCGCTTCCCCACGACAGCCTCCAATCCTGATTAGGCATGGTGCCATATGCCTCGGACAACCTGTCTGTCTGTCGGACCGGCAAACACCCGAGCATTGTGAGATGTTTATAGAGCGGCGCGGCGAAGGTGGGTGTAGAAGATCTCTTTTGCAGCGCAGGAGTGATGTAGTGTACAGTTGGTCGGAAGGAATGCTGATGCCGGGGCTATGTGGTAGATAACGGGCAGAGAGAGGCCACGGGAGGCAGGTGAGAGGATGCCCAACTTGCTAAGTATTCGGACATAACGGTGTCATTCTATCTATTAGTGGTGACCGTGGCTGGACTAGGCCGGGTGGAGGGCGGGCAGGCTGGTGACCCCTCCCCCTTTCTGGGCCGTGTCCCGCCTGGCCCTGGCCCCTGACCCCTGGCAGGCGGGATCGGCGCAGGTCGCGCCTTGCAATCGGCACCCACAAACACCACGGTGCGCGGTGACGAAGGTTGAGCCAGACATTGCCACGGCCAAAAGACGCGGATTTACTTTGGCAAGCTGCCCACACGATGGAGCGGAGATACGCATTAAACGTCTAGGCTCCGATATAGCCCGCTCTTGGGGGCTGAGCCATACGATATTCCCAAACCAGCCAGGGCCGACGAGATGCTACTCTGGGCTCACGGTGTCCCATCTAAAGGATCGAGGTTTGGCAGGCCAGGCCTGTTGACAAAAGGCCCACGCAGAACAGACCCCTGGGTCGAGCGGTTCGGGCGAAAAAAAAGAAGGCGCGTGAATGGCTGGAAAACGAGACGAGGGGTGTGGTTCCGTGTGGTGTGTTCCATGTCGTCGTCCACCCATGGAAAGAGAGACGGGCAAGCGAGCTACTGTTGCCGACGTGCAGAGGTCCCGTGCCAACCCGGCTTGGCCTGGCTCCCGTCCGTCGTGCGTGCCTTTCTGCATCTTCTGCCGGCTGGGCCTGGGATCTTTGTGTTACGTGTGACGGATGTCACCTCTTCGCGGGGGGGTGATTTTGGCTTTGTGGTCGTGCTTTCGGGGGCGTCAGCCTGCCAGGTCGCGTGGAGAAAGGGTGCCCTTGCTACCGTTAGGACACCCCACAAATCCTAATCCCGCCTGGGACGGGGAGAAAAAAAAAACAAATATCAGACAAGCTCGTCCGAACATGGCAATTCGTACATGCGTGGAGAAGCCAGAAGCTCAGACCCCTGGCTGAGGCTCAATTTCTTGGGTCGTGAGGTGTGGGACCAAATCAGCAGCGTCGATTGGCCAGGTCGTTTATTTCGGGCTGCCATTGGCCCAGCGTCTGCTGCCTCCCCCACTCTTGCCCTCCCACCCGACGTTCGAGATGTTCCAGCGGATGTCTGCCGTGGAGGGATGGATTCGATGCCGAGACGCACAGTCCCTCAAAAATCTGACAGAAGTGAGATGGTCTGTGTTCATCATAATGGAGCCATCCACATGCCCCCCGGAGCAAGGCTCCGACCCGACGACCGTCATATGTCCGACAAATAGCAATCACCGCAAAATAGGACGTGCGAGATGCGAAATGGACCACCTCAGGCATGGATGTCCCAGCAAGCCTGCAATGGGGCAGACCCAGCCGGGAGCGCCCTCTAATGGGCCAGTTCGCTTGTCAAGCCAATCCTCCGCCTCCAGCATTGCCCACAGGCACCCGCCGTTGACCTCTGGGTGTGGGTATGTAGGTGGTCGCATCGTTATTTTTGTTTGCATACCCTGTTTTTTCTTTTACTTTGTCTCCTCTCCTCCTCGCCGCACGCGCAACACATCCATATTCTCAACGAAGCCCTCACCTGTGCATCGCTTCCGACGCTGCAATTTCACCGTTGCCGTCCTGCCTATTTGGGGTGGGGATCTATCAACCGACACTGCCTGCTTGGCTCGGCTTGGAAATCCTGAGCGTGTCAAGGACCCCACCACTGCCCAGGCGGCAGCGGGTTTATCTTGCCATATCCAGTAAGACGCCGGTCGCTATGATTCACACCTAGCCGCCAATCCACCACACCGAACGGGACGAAAGGATTTCTTGTAATTAGACCAATGGGTCGAGGAGCAGAGCAGGCAGAGCAGATGGTACTCTGAATCATGGCGGCGCGTAGGACAAGCACCTGCATGACATGGTGTTGCCTGTCAATGTTAATTCAGAGTTTGCCTGCCCCGGCCCGGCCTCAATCTCGTGCGGCCACACTCTCAGCCCTAAACGGGCTTTGCACAACCGAGGCTGAGCAAATTTGAGGACGTGGCGCAAAGGCCTCTACCCCAGCCACCGTTCGTGTTTATTTATAAAAAAGGTACCGCCCTAGGCAACATTTGGGACAAGGTTCGCGTCTACAGTACACAAACGGCTAAACCCTGAAAAGGATCCCTGCTTAAACCCGAACGCGGGGAAAGACTTCCACCCTAGAAACAGAGAGAAAAGGTAAAAAAACTAATCTGGGCGTGGCAAGACTCGAACTTGCGTTTCTTCGGCCACAACGAAGTGTACTAACCCCTATACGACACACCCTGTCTTGTTCCCGACGAGCCTGCTGCGCCACTCGTGTTTCTCTTACGTTTGGTCGTGGTGTGGTGCACTCGGCCCGACGCGGGGGTTTTCAGCGCTTTTCGCGGCACGCATGACGCAATTTGCTTCGCAGCTTTCCTCGCACATGTGAGCAAACTATGAGGTGATGAGGTACCCATGCCTGCCAGCGTATACCACACAAATGGTTATCTCTGCCTGATGTATTGTGTGGGTGGTGATAGCAACACGATCCGTTGGCTGGTTGCCTCCACCACATTCGTTGAACGTATACCTACGTACATCCAAGAAGGACAAATTCCTCATCTTTTATAGTATCCAAGCTAAACCCGGGCCCCGGCTTTTCACCCTCAGTATAGCAATATTGCCCAGTTAGCATCAAGGCTTTGATAATAGCCTCTATTGCAAGAGTGTTGCTGAGTGCTGGCCTGGAAACGTCAGATGTCAGCACTGCCAGATGCCGGCAAAGCCCACTCGCCACCACCGCACCTGAAGGAAAGAGGTGTGGTCGGACCCAGGAAGCAAGCGGGCAAATGGAATATACATCAGGAGGATTATTGCCCAGATACGGGCGGCTACCTGGCCCACCCGTCCGTCCATCCGAACCGGCTCGGACTGGCAGGCGGGGTCGTCTCGCTTCGATGCGAACGTACATCTAGAAGTATTCCCACCACGCGGGGGATCGTGAGAGCCGTCTCCATGGGACGAACGGCCTTGTAAACTGCACGACATGTATGCTTAAACTTCTGAGGTCATCAGGGAGTCCCGGTTCTCGAGCCCGAACCCAGACCGTGGCGGACCGGGCCGTCGTCAAGCCGACCGCCCAATCAGAGCCATGCGCTCGTATACAAACACCGAGCTCCTTTCCAGACGAATACCTAGGTATCCAGGGGCAGCTCAACATGGGCGCGTTGCCCGCAGACCCACCAATCCTCGGACTGACGAACAGATACGCAGCTTCCCCAAGTCCTGACTTCTTCATTTAGAGCGCCCCCGCAGCACACCTTCCTTCCTTGCCCCTGTTCCACTCGGCACAACGGATAAGACAGTATCACGAAAGCGGCTCCTGCCGATCAAGGCAACTTCTCGCCCTTTCTCGTGGCCTGCCCAACCAGCGAGTTGGTCGTGTCCTCGGCGTACCGCTTGTACACAGCAATGTACAGCTCGTCGTCGCTCCACGTGTTGGCAACACATGGTCGGTTCACAACAGCGTCGAACCAGATGCGCCAGCGCCGCCACACGGATCCGTCGGCGTCGCCGCTGTCGCCCTCCTGGGCCCCTCGGCTGGAAACCCAGTGCCGCCGGTCTTGTAATGATCGATCAGCCAAAACCTCTTGGCCCAGGGCGCCAAGCTGACGTCGACCAGGCTGAATTGGCCGCCGAGGAACCAGGGGCCGACACTGCCTCCAGTGCCACCACCCTCGGCCGGCGCCATCTCGCGCACGAGCGTCTTGATACGGTCGTGAAGCTCCTGGCGCGCCTGATCAAGGCTGTATGGCTTTTCGGCCGTGTGCTGCAGCAGCTTGTAGTAGCTGGGGACGATCTTGTTGGAGATGTGGTCGATCCAGATGCGACAGCGAGCACGCTCATAAGGGTCGCGCGGCATCAGGCACGGGCCGTGCTGGGCCTCGTCTGCGAAGGCCTCGTCCAGATACTCGCAGAGGACGATACTCTCGTACAGCGGCTTCAGCTCCTGCTCCTGCTGGCCGGCGCGCATGGCGGGCCGGGGAACGGCCAAGGTGGGAACGAGGCCGCGGGGGTTGAGGGCGAGGAACTCAGGGGATTTGTGATAGGGGTTGATCTCGATGTACTGGTACGGGATGCGCTTCTCTTCCAGCACCATCCAGGCGCGCTGGACAAAGGGACAGAACCAGCCCGAATACAGCTTGAGCGGATGCTCGGCCGCGTGGGCTTTGACAAGCTCCGCGGCCCGCCCCGTGGCATATTCGTGAATGGAAGTGTCCACTTGTGACATTATGAAAGCTTTTGGCAACCTTCAGCTGCTGGGTTGGGAAAAACAAAGAGAGAAACACAGGCCAGGGAATGCCAAGGGATAACGTATGTATACCCGGAATTTGGGCAGGCACGGCTGAGGTCGAGACGTCACACAGACGTAGGCGGAGTGACGTGGCGTCGTAAACGTCGGCCGATCGGGCTGCCCGGATTCCCCCGCCTTGCCAAATGGGCCCCGTCGGTTGGTTCGCTCCCGCGGGGTATTGGTCCCCTGGAGTCTTGGGTAAGGGTAATTTGGCCGGTGCGGAGTATTGGGGACCCCTAACCTCGAGCACAAGCACAGCAGGCCGTGACCAGGCCAAACAGGGTCTTGCAAAGGTTTATGGGCGTATGAACCATGCAATAGGCGTTGGTGCACGAGCTGGTCCGGTGGGCGCCGCGGCGGCGGCGTCCCTTGGGGAACGTTTTGTTCTTTAATACCTGCGGCAGCCGGGTGCCCGAGGCTTTAGGGGCTGTCCTCGTCGTCGTTTTCGCAGTCGTTGTCGTAGTCGTCCAGGCGCGCCCACGCCACTCGGGATGTCCCATGTTAGTCAGTCCAAGTCGACGACGGGTGTGGCCTGGCTGATCGGTTTTCTGAGCGAACATATCTGGGGGTTGGATTCTTATCATTCTTAAAGACCTCCCAAGAACGGTCGGCTCTGCTCCGTGTGCTTCCGCCAGGCTTTAGCAATCCACCATTCCCGGTAGCGGGCCCGCACTGCATGCAGGGAATGTGAATTCGACCCAGATTCGGCGATCCAGAACCTGCTGAGCTGCAGTCTCTGCAGTTACAGCCTCAACGGAAGCTGGCGACCCCGCTCTGCCGATGGGCGATGCTTGGATGAGAGGCGCTGCAACGTTAGCGCCATGTCGTGCTGGTGCATCCACTGGCGTATGACATTAAGCAGCTGGAGCTTGGTTCAGAGACCCCACACCAGCCGCAGATTCAGAGCCCGCACTGTACGAACCACTTTACGCGTCGACACGACGCGGTTTGAATGTGGCATCACCAACAAAACGTCACTCCCAGCTCTCAGGAACAGGACAGCCTCCTCTCAACCCACGAACCCAATCGAGACCAAGAACCAGAAAAATGTCCGACTTTGAAGATGAGATGGACATTGACGTCCCCGCCAAGTCCAAGGATGTCACCTTTTCAGCAGAGACCAAGGGGAAGAGGAGTGCGGCAAACCTGCCCGTCGAGGCCGAGGACAGCCTCCCATGGTGCGCATACACACAGATATAAAATAGATATGAGGCATATAAGACTGACATGCTCTTTCCACGCCATCCAGGGTTGAAAAGTACCGGCCGGTGAGCCTCGCAGACGTGTCGGGCCACCAGGATATCCTCGCCACCATCAACAAGTTCGTCGACAGCAACCGGCTGCCCCACCTCCTGCTCTACGGGCCCCCGGGCACGGGCAAGACGTCGACCATTCTGGCCCTGGCCCGACGCATCTATGGCGCCGACAACATGCGGCAGATGGTGCTGGAGCTGAACGCGTCGGACGACCGCGGCATCGACGTCGTGCGCGAGCAGATCAAGACCTTTGCCTCGACCAAGCAGATCTTCTCAATAGGCCGCAGCGCCGCCTCATCATCATCAGCAGCAGCAACAGCAGCCGGATCCTCCTCCTCGGCCCCCTCAGCCGCGCGCGGGACGGGTACGATGGCGTCGTACAAGCTCATCATCCTGGACGAGGCCGACGCCATGACCAACACGGCGCAGATGGCGCTCCGGCGCATAATGGAAAAATACACGGCCAACACGCGCTTCTGCATCATCGCAAACTACTCGCACAAGCTCTCCCCCGCGCTGCTGTCGCGCTGCACCCGGTTCCGGTTCAGCCCGCTCAAGGAGGGGGACATACGCGTGCTGGTCGACCGCGTCGTCGACGAGGAGGGCGTCAACATCGTGCCCGAGGCCGTCGACGCCCTCGTGCGCCTCAGCCGCGGCGACATGCGCCGCGCCCTCAACGTGCTGCAGGCCTGCCACGCCTCCAAGCACGCCGCTGCGCGAAGCCGGGCGCGCCTCCTCTGGAACCCAACGAGAAGGTGGACAGGGACGTGGTGACGGTCGAGTCCATCTACACGTGCATCGCAGCGCCGCCTCCCGACGCCATCAAGGAGATCCTCAGCACGCTGCTGGGCACCAGCGACGTCATCCAGTGCCTGGGCACCATCAACGCCCTCAAGGTGTCGAGGGGCCTGGCCCTGGCGGACATCATCACGGCCCTGTCCGAGGAGGTGGTCAAGCTCGAGGTCAAGCCCGAGGTCATGATCCAGTGGCTCGACGGCCTGGCCCAGATCGAGCACAGGGTCGCCGGCGGCAGCAGCGAGGTCGTCCAGACCGGCGCCGTCGTCGGCGTCATCAGGCAGGGGGTCGAGCTGATGGGCTGAATGGGAGAAGAGCCGGGGGACTTAATTTGGTTTTAGGCGTAATGATATCAATGATTAGATAGATACAAAGACGTGTAACTAAAAGCGAGGAACGATGAACCCGTATAATCTCGCCCTTGCAAGTCCAGCTTACGACCACTGGTAGACCACGTATGCATGCCGTCCTGATCCTTCACTTTTGAATCAGCTGCGTTTGATGAAATAAATATTGCCTCCGAGCAAGTAGAATAAAAAGCACTAAGCGGCGCGCGCTCTTAAAAGCATCATTAAAGTCGTATCATCTCTATCTATTACAACAACGTAAAAAAAAAATTAGTCGAAACCACCAAACAAGAAAACTGTCCACAGCAGCCTTTAGAAAGGATATTATTGATACCGGCAGTATAGCGTCCGCCACATCAAGCCGCATTCGCGGCCGGCGGGAGGACGTTGCCGAGCGTCGACGTGCTGTCCATGATCTTGTTGTCTTGGGACTGCGACCCGCGGCCGTTGAGGGTCGCCAGGTCCATCTCGCTCGACTGCGCCATGATTGGCGCCACGGTGCCCGCTCGGCTACTAGTTGGCCGCCGAGGCCGAGACGCAGCCTCGACGTCGTCGTCATGATGAGCGTTACCGCCG
>GL876968.1:594115-620573 GCA_000193285.1 Magnaporthiopsis poae ATCC 64411
AAGACGAGCGGCGCGCCGTAGCCGGGGGACATGCCCCAGTAGCTGAAGTCGAAAGGAAAGACGGAGCGGCCGACGCCGATGTAGGCCATGAAGATGGCCAGGTAGGCCAGGCCGAGAAGCAGGCGCGACACGAGCGCCCACCCGGGCCACGGCGTGCGGCACAGCGCGAGCGCCCGGAGGTCGAACAGGGCATCCAGGGAGAGGACTATCACAAGGGCAACTGCTTCTGGTCTAAAAGAGCAAGGGAAAGGCGTGTTAGCCCCAGGATGTTTGCGTATCGGGTCCGGGCCGTCCTATAGGCGCCTGCCTGCTCGTGACACAAGTTGAGAGAGAGCGGGATGCAAACTTACGACATGGCGCGGTACCACCTCGACGAGGTGGCGAGAAACGAAGACATGATAGCCAGCAGCATCACTACGACGGCGAGGTGTGACACGCTCTCGGTGAGGCGGAGGACCAGTCGGACGGCCGAGGCCCGCCGCTCCTGCGATTCGGATCGGGAGGCGCCGCTGCCGTCCTCCTCATAGATGGAGTTGGCCGGCGTGTATTCGAACAGAGGCGTTTCGATGAAGCGAGAAGTTCGAGCGCCGCTCCCGCTTACCGGGCGGTTGGAGAAGGAAACTGGCCTCCCTGGGTGGGGGTATTCTATCGGCGTGAGACACGGCGTCATGGGAGCGCCTGCGGTGGCGGGCATCGTAGGGTCTTCGGAAGGGGGGAAAATCGTGGTCGCGGTCGACTGGGTGTCGTCATGGCGCTCAGGGGGAGTCCGGGCACGAACCGAGGGCTCACTCATCGTCCTGGTGAGGGGCAGCAAACTTGATTGTAACATGATGTTGCGATTTTTTTTATTTTTTTTGCGACAGAGCTGGGGGCTTCTAGAATGCGGACGGAATCTCAAAGATGACGGAGACGAAAGGGTTGGCGGCACAGTTGCTGGCTGCCACCCTTTTTGTTGAATGCGTGTGGACCGCGTCAGGCAGGCAGTGGGCAGGCGCAGGCGCATTCAACGATATCTCCAGCTACAGACGAGACATAAGACAGCCGTGGTGGAAGCTTGCCTCAGCCGGATGGAGCAACGAGCGGCTACATGTGCGGCGTGTGAAGGGCGTGCAGTGGGGTCACCAAGGCGGATATAAAACGAGGGGCAGTTGGCGTCCAAGGCAACGGCAGGGGCTGGCTTTGGGACGAGGAGACCCAAGTGGGAGGGGGGCGTGGTTCGGCGTTTATGTTGTGGGTAGACCAGGCCGCCTTATCTCGGACGGCAGGGCGAGAAGAGACGGCCAGACGACAAAGAAAAACGGCCGCACAGGCTGGGCAGAAATCACCCCTCAAGTCTCATCCCATGCCGGCCCAAAGCCTAAAGGGCGCCGATAGAGAGCGTGGGTGACATGGCGGCGGGCAGGCGCATGTTGGAACGGGCAGCTAAAGTGGTCGAAGGATCCAGGTCGGGCTGGTCTCGAACGTCTTTAGAGTCGGAGCAAGAAGGCTCGAGCCCCGGGGCTGCCGATCCGCTAGAGCTGCAAGCTCGTGCATCAGATCGGTGATCCCAGGGGCCACTGAAAGCACATCCCGGTGGAGTAGAGAGCTCCAGTAGACAGGGGTTAACTGGGGCAATCAAGGCACATGACGGCGTTTGCCGACGCGGCAGGGAATGCGTGGCCAATGTAAAACAACCGCGGCTCGACCAACGGGCCCAGAAAAAAATAACAAGTAACCAGATAAGAACAAGTTTGGTATCGAGCAACTTGCAATAAAAACAACACCCACCGACATGTCGCTGCAGTAGCGAGCGAGCAGAACCGCCGGCCCGGACGCAAGCCCACACAAGCCAACACGAGGAAATCAAACACACAGTGCAGTGCAGCGATGGGAGCCCGTGGGTCAGTGCGCCCAGCCAAGGAAATGCTCCGACACTCCCGGCGCCCCTCCTATCGTATAGCCAATACCCAATACCACCAGATGAGACAAATGTGACGCCTAGTCTCCCGTCCCGCGTTGCCATGCCGCTCGGCACTTCTGGCGCTGCTGCACGTCCTGTTGAAGCTCAAATCTGAGTGGTTGGGATTGAGAACACAACTCTTGCCGGCACGGAACTTGGGCAAAGCGGGCTTGTGTGTGTACATAGTGTGTGACGTGCCCACAAGATAAACGAGCGCCTTGTGCTCCGCCATCGGGGAGATCCGGCGCGGCAGCCGTGACACCGGCCGGGCTGTGCACGCAGGAACATGTGTGCTGGCTCGAGGAGGAAACGCCATTGCGTCAACAAGGCTGTCTCCAGAGCAGAGCGACCCAGGCTTCCCCAAACAAACAATAAAGTATAACGCCGGCAACTGATCACTCGACCGGCCAAACACATGAATAGGTAGGTGGTAGATATGGTGAAAAGTTCGTGTCATCTAAACATACCCGCCACGAGCAATCGTCTAGGGCAAAGAAGAATTATGGGATGTGGTCGCGCACAGAGCGTCGCTATTATATGCCGGCTCAGACTTGCCTTTAACTTCGTCACAGCTCTGCGGTGGCTCGACCGGTGCTCGTGCGACAGTCAGCAAAGGGTTTCGACACGCCGAGGCGGGCCGAGACACACAGTTGCAGATATGCCGAACAGCCCGTGTCTGTTTTAACCCCCCGGCTCGGAAGTATCTGATTCTTATTTCTGTCATCATCGCCGGGATCTCGGGAGCAGGGGAGCTTTGTGTGCGTCACAAAACGGGATCGACAGCCAGCCGGCGGGAAACGGCTACAACGAGATGAGGGTAGTGCCTTTGACCTTGCTGCTCTCCATCTTGGCTGTCCGCGAACCGAATTGTATCTAGTCGCGCAGTCAGCGGTGCAATTCCTCATGGAAGCCTTCTCACAAGGGCTCAGTCGGGCGTTGTGCTTACCGCCCGTTTCTTCTCCCGCGCGACACTGGTCATTCCCAAAGTCATTGCCAGCAACCGCAGCACCCTTTTTGCAGGCTCGATATCGGAATCATCACCAGGGTGCGGCGTTCCTGCCCTGCCGAAGTCGCATTTCTGCCAAACCGGCAGTTCCACGGCCCATCGAACGAGCCGCTCGTCCAGAAATGGGAAGCGGACTTCCCTTCCCCAGTTTCCCATGACCCTGTCGTCTCGGCCCAGGTTGCGCTTTCCAAGTCTTCCCACATCTAGCAAAAGCTCCTCCAGCAGGCCCTGGTAGCCTCGCCGAGAATAAGCTGTCGCATGACGTACATAGCCGCCGAACAGCTCGTCGGCGCCGAGGCCCGAAAGTAGAATGCGGGCAGGCGTAGAGCAATTATTTCGGCTTCGCAAGCCGGCCTCCTCGGCTATGTTGCACTTGCCCTCGCCGCGAGCCGCAAAGTAGAGCGCGTACGCAATGGACAAATCCATCTCCGTGTTGTGTGGGTGCATCAGTGAGATCACCTTGTATCTATGGGCAGTTGCCTCTGCAAATGGGATGTCAATCTGTTGCATGTTAGCCGCTAGCAGCACACTCAGGGGACCGCCGACACCCACAGCAATGAACCGCCAGGCTCGCTCTGGGCAGACCCGGAGGAGTTCCGCAAAGGACTTCCTTCCAGTAACCCTGTCCGGGCAAGCCTCGTAAAGGCTATCCAGGTCCTGTGCATCACGCTTCTCTGTTTGAGAGGCGATGCGAGGGTTCTCAAAGGCCACATTGAGAAGATCCATCCCCTGTGTGGCCGGCAACAAATCATGGCACAGTCTGGCCAGAACGGTACAGTCCAGGCCGCCGGAAAATAGGACGGCGACCCTCGTGTCGATACCCTGGTCAGTCGAAGGCGGTTCTGGGACACCTAGTATGCGAAGACGAAGCGATTCCGTCAAGAGATTCCGCAGCGCCGGGACCGCAGCAGCCTCCGGCCAGGCCGACGGCTCAGAATCCGAATCTTGAGGTATCTGAATGTTGAACACGCCAATCCCGGACATCCCTTGGCTCAAGTCTGGGACTGCAACCCAGGGATGCCGTACTGGTGCGGGAGCAGAAGGGGAGAAGAGCATGTTGAGGTCAAGAACGTATATCCCGTCAGCCTCTACCTCTACCCAAGAAGGGTCGGGTTCTTCAGGAATGCTCGAAAGACGAAGCGAGCCATCAGCCTCGTCACGCCTCGTCACCAGAGAACGGCGACCGAGGCGGTCTCGCGCATAGAAGAGCTGGCCAGAGGGCTTGTCAAAAAGAACGAGCGCGAACGGACCCTCGATGGCGCGGATGGTGTCGAGGATATCTGTGTCTGGCTGGTTAAAAAGGGCAAACAGCTCCGCGCCATCGTTCCCGTGGACATTGCGGCCATCGATCTTCCAGGCCTCGCCGTTCCAGCAGAGGACCGAGCCGGAAGATGTGTGATGGAATGGCTGGGTGGTAATGGTGGAGCCTCGCAGCGCGAGAACTGTCGAGGTGAAGGCCAAGATCGCGTCGGCGAAGCGCGCCTCGACGTGGCCGATGTGATCAGGTCCGCGGTTGCGCAGCCGGCGCCTGAGCAGGCTGTCGATTGGGTGCAGGGCCGAGGAGGCAGGCTGAATGGCAAGATGGATGCCGCACATGCTGCCTCATCTCTCGGGCTGAGTCGCGAGTGGAAGTCAATGGAACCCAGTGCCGTCACCCGCAGAGATTTGAGGTTGAGAAAAGCGAGGTCAGGTGGGGCTCTGGGGCTCGCTCCTTCCCAACTCTGCGGCCCAGAAAAACAAGGGCGAGGGGCGCACGCAAGCAAGAAAAAAAAAAAAGGAGAGGAAATAGGATAGAAAAGGAAATAGAATAAGAAAGGAAATAGAATAAGAAAGGAAATAGGGAAAGGAACAAAAACAACCACCAGCTAAAAAGGTTGTCGAGAACTTGATTGGTATAAGTTGGAATGGTGCTGGGTGCCCAGGTGTCGCAAAGAGTGGCAGGCAATTGACCAGCACACGCGATAGTGGGGCTCCGGGCTCCGCTGCCCCAGAAAAAAAATGCAACGGGTCCGCATCGGGCAACAACAAATGGATGGGGATCAAACAGGAAGAAGAAAACGTCGACCACCAGCTAAAGAGGTTGTCGAGAACATGATAGATATAACCACAGTCAGTTTTAACACGATTCTCAAAGTTTACCGGCCACCCTCGCTTCCGTCCAAGGAAAAAATTAACTAGCACAGCAACTCCCGGATCCAAAGACCCGACTGGCTTCTATGCAAGCAAACAGTAGCCCAGCAACTTTCGACTCCCATCCGGATTCAAGCATCTCCTCACGCTCCATCTAGCAAAAGCAACCTAGCAACTTTTGGTTCCGATTCAAAGACTCCTTCAAACAAAAACTTACTTAGTGACTCTTGGTCTCGATCCAAAGAGCCAGAAATATGCTCGATCTAAAGACTCTTGCATGCAAAAGGTTACTAGCAACTCTTGGTTTCGATCCAAGGACCTCCGGGTACCAGAATATAGGAGTTTATCCCCTAGTATGAGCCCGGCGCGCTTCCCCTGCGCCAAGTTGCTTGTATGAGCTTTGTGTGGGAGTTGTGCCGAGGAGTTTGGGTTATCCCTTGCTGAGCCCTTGTCTACACGGCTTTCCCTTTGGCCGAATCACTTTTGTTTTCTCGAGGATTAATCTGGGATCCCTTTCCTCTTCGGGAGCTTGGGAGTCAAAGGGATAAGCCTGGCGCGTTCCCCTTGCGTCACGTTGCTTCCATATGTGGACCCTCAAGTGAGATTTGTGCTGAGGAACGCGGGTGAGTCACCATATACACCAGGCAGAAAGCTGCAAAGGTTTGGCCTCCCCAGCTCGCGCCAGTGGCGTTGGTAATGCGGTAGATTGTCTCCCGAGCAAGCCCAGGCAATTCTGCGCACCCCAAACCGACGGATATAATTAACTCTAGCCTCGCTGCCTGGCCTCCCTCAACGCCCAATAGTGTTTAGCATGCAGCGCAGAGCATCCATGTTGGCTACATTAGCTCACTGCCTCGTGGCTTGTGGGGGTGGGTGAGCCAGCCAGTGCTGTTGGCGCAAGGGTGCCAAGTGCCAGTGTTGGTCGCGGAGGCGCAGCGATTCGGACCGCACGGCCAGGCTGATTCTCGTAGCTGCGAATTCCGTGCACAACAGCATGAAACGGACACGACGGAACAAGAGCACTCGGAACCCCACCCAATCCCGCCCGAAGGCTGCAATCGTAGTTAAAGGGATGTAGGCTGCTATTCGACGTGCAAAGGGTCTCGGGCATCTTCAAACCAAGCTGATAGACACAGTACCCGCTTTCCCTTCGGTAAGGGTCTTGCCGGTGCTGCGCCGCTTCTTGGCCGCTGCTACCAAATAAATTCTCGCTCGCTGCACACTGGAGCAGATGCGCAATCTCGGTACAACGACCTAACCGCCAATGTTTGCCCGCGCCGCAATCCACTTCCAAGCCACCGAGATGCCTGGTAGGTATCTATGTATTCGGTTTAGATAGCGTAACACATTGGTCGAGGGACACGGCAGGCAGGAGGGCGGTTGGTGTATAGCTGGAGGTCGATCATTTAAGCCGTTACCCAACTGGCGAGATGCTACTCGGGCGGCTTGGGAACATGACCTCGAAGCAACCATCGTCACCGCGCAAGATTGTCGTCACTCGACGCGCAGGATGGCAGATACGAGGAATTGGGGGATTTCCACTGATTGGTCACGCGGCAGCGTTTTGGCAAAATGAAAGTCTGCCAGGCCCATATGTGCTGCGCGTCTGCTGCGCCGCTCGGAAAATCCTACGCTGCTACCCTCCACGCCTCCGCCACCCAATTGAGGGCAAAGGGCAAAGAGTCCCTTCCCGTCGGTGATCCGCACCAGCTGTGCTGTTGGCGTTGGCTCGTCCCTGTTTTCTCGAGCCACTATCGAGCACTACACCAATAATAGCACTCTCAAGAGCCGACAGGCACACAATCGGACTGCCGAGACTCCCCTGTTCGAGGCGATGCACTCGCTGCCTCGGGCGTTCGCAGCAACACATCACATCACATCAAAATGGCAGTGCTTTAAGTTTATAATGCGGGGGCGGCGCATCGTTCTCGGACTAATGAGGAGTGGCTCTCGCTTTCCTCTCTCCCTCTGTACATCGGAATAATAATCCTTTGTATATCAGCTCTGTCGCTCGTTTGCCATATGCGGGTTGATTCTTCATCCTAGCATTCACGATATACACTACGTCTTACTAGGTTGTCATATCTGCCCTGCGGTGCATCTCACGCAATATTGGACGGATCACGCAGGTGACAGTACATTTTTTTTGTCATGCCACCGCCCTCGCTACATCTCTGGCCGCGCGATGGATCCCCGTCAAGCAGCCAAAATGCATCTCAACCGGGTGCAGCTTGGATGATAGCACCCATCATCTCTGCTACGATTCTCATAAGCCTGGTCCTCGTGTTTGCGGTCAGACACGTCCTCCGCCGCCGACAGAGCCGCCGACAGCAAATCCCGACGACAGACAGCCCGTGCAGCCCGCGCATCAACTTCAGGAGGAACAGGAAATCCGGCCATTTTGAGAAAAGAAGCGAAGAGGAGGAGCAGCGGGCCATGATTATCCGCAAGTCGCTCGCTGAGCGGTCGAGCAGAGCCAGCGCGCACTCGCGAGACGAGAGTATCTCCTCGCTCACCAGCATGCTTGCGCCTTCCATCAACGACAAGAGCGGCGAAGAATCGGACTCTGACGGCGAGGGCGATCTGCCGGCGAACAGTAACAACAACAAGAGGGTCAGCGGCGGGCTGCGGGACGACTGGAAGGAATTCGAGGCGAGAGTCCAGATGGAGAGATCATACTCTGGGGAGGTCCACCCCGCAGTCCACCCAGCCTTTGCCAGGCAGTCACCATACCAGGACCTCTCGCTGCCGGAGAGGACGGTGACGCGATCCCGCTCTTCCAGCCAATGCTCCCTGCCAACCCAGGACTTGCCGCCGCTCCTGCCCCACGCTGCGGCTGGGACGCGTGTAAACGAGCAGCCCAAAGAGGATGCAGGAACCAGAGTGGCTTGGAGGGACAGGCCGAAGAGCGAAATCCCAAACATCACAGTCCATCAGGCGAAGTAGTGTAAAAAGACATCTGCAGTTTAATTACCAGGATTAATACCCATGAACGCCTTGTTAGGGGCTGTGCCAGAGTGCCCGAGGCTTGGCCAAGATGCTGTGATTCATTCTCGGTGGCACAGACGGATATAAAGAGGTCGAGCAAACCCTTCAAAATCACAATACTCCATTCAACTTTACCGCCGTTTTTCTTTTGCTTGTCGTTTTGTGGAAGGCTGCTTTTGAACGGGCTGCATACAGTTCACTCGGATTGCTTGCGCAGGCGCCATTTAGCAGAAGCCTCCAGTTCCTTCGGGATCTGCCGAAGTATTTTTTTCCTTTGTTCTTGACAGCTGAGTCAGCAGCAGTGGCCACATGGACTGACTTCACGCCCAAAATTGTGCTGCCTGGGCTCGTAAATCTGGATTTCTTGCACGTTCCGCTCCGACCGTGCTTGTCGGCCACCATCTCTCGTTCATCCTCCATCCGTTCCACGCGCTGTTCGCCGTCGAGGTCATCGTCGAGACTCTCGTTTTACCAGTCTCTCAAAGTTGCGGGCCACTTTCACGAACGGTAGCCTTGACGATTTCCGCCCGGTGCTTCTGGCAACTCTGCGCTCTCCCAAAGGTCTGGCCATTCTCTGCGCACGAGGCGAGGAAGCAAAGGCGTACCATCTTTCTCCGAAAGCATCGCCCGACAACCATTTAGTGTGCGCTTTTGAGAACCTTTGGGCGGCCGCAGACGGAGCAACGCTTTCTTCGCTGGCCGCTTTTCCCATTGTCTTCGCTTCGTAGCTTTCTTGCGTCTGCCGAAACACGCTCTTTCAATCGGCCACTGCAAATTCCGGAATCTGCCTTTGTCTGCTTCTCGCCGTGCCACCGCCAAATTCGTTTTGACTGCTATCTCTTTCACGTTACTTCAAGACCAACGGTCGTCGGCCTCGACGACCCAGCCCGTCGCAAAGACGCATTCGCCGCTCTTCTGCGCACTTGCTACAACCGTCCTCAATACAAAGACAAGCATTCCAAGCCCGCGCATCCGCACGGCGATCGTAAAGAAGCGCAGAGACCTCAGGACCTCGCGCAGGAACAGGAGCAAGCGAACCCGACAGGCTCCCCGCGAACTTTGCAACACTCCGTCCGCCAAGAAATCGGGCACAGGCGCAAAGATGGCGACAGCCGGCGGTGGACCAGACGTGTCGCCCTACGAGGCTGATCTGAACAACATCGTCCAGTGCAAGGACTGCGACGCACCCACTGCTCTGATTGAGGAGTTCTCGTCTGGAGACCTGATCTGCTCGCAGTGTGGTCTTGTCGTGGGTGATCGTATCGTCGACACCCGCTCCGAGTGGCGTACGTTCGCCAACGACGAGGGAGGCGACGACCCGTCGCGTGTCGGTGATGCCGGCGACCCGATCTGGAACGACAACTCGCTCGAGACCAAGATCGACACCAGCCGCGGCCAAAACGCCAGCGGCAGGACCATCGGTCGCCTCAACAACGCGAACAAGAAGACACAGAATGATCGCGGCCAGGCAGGGCTTCAAGCGAGCTTTGCCAAGATCAGCGAGCATGTCGATAAACTGTCGGGTGGCAAGCCTGTCCTCGACTACGCGCGCCATCTCTTCAAGATGGTTGACGATGCCAAGTTCCTCAAGGGCAAATCGCCCGAGGCCGTCGTCGCAGGCTGCATCTTCATCGCCTGCCGAGCCAACAACGTCGGCCGGACGTTCCGAGAGATCCATGCTCTCACGTCCGTGTCCAAGAAGGAAATTGGTAGGGTCTACAAGAGTCTCGAGGAATTCGTCAAGCGCAACCCCGAGGCCACTAAGAACGGCCTCAGCAACAACGCCGACGAGGATGCCAAGGGACCCACCGGCGCCGAAGAGCTGTGCACCCGCTACTGCGCGAGCCTCGGCTTCAAGCAGCACTACTTCGCCGAGAAGATCTCGAGGCGCCTGGCCGAGAAGAGCTCCATGGTCGCCGATCTCGCCGGCCGATCGCCCCTGTCGGTGGCGGCTGCCTGTATCTACATGGCGTCCTACCTCATCGCCGACCCCAAGTCGTCCAAGGAGATTGCGCAAACAGCCGGTGTCAGCGACGGCACCATCAAAACGGCCTACCGCTTCCTCTTCCAGGCCAAGGATCAGTTGGTCGAGGCGGGCTGGAATCTCCCCCCAGAGGGCGGGATCCAGAATCTTCCCCAGAACTAGAAGTTCGGTGACGACATTGGAAATCCCGCCAAACAGCCTTCTGCTGCTCCTGACTTCTACTGGGGTGGATCTGAGCTTCAGCCCCTCGTCGGGATGGCGGCTGATGTCTAAGACGAGAGCCGCCCAGCCTATTGGCGCGCCATCTGGGTGTGATTCGCGGGTCATCGTCCCACTTGGTCATACATATGGATTGGCGTATGGTTTATGACGATCGTTGCAAGGAGAGGGCCTTGTTTTGTCTGCCGTGTGCCCATGAGCACTGCTACATCCTCGATTTGGCATGTTGGTTCCTTTGAGACAGGGAAGCAGACTGGAATACCCTTTTACAACGGCTTCGTGCCTTTTTTTTTTTTTCCTCACTCTTCGCCTGTGGTGGTTTCCGGGCGGAAAGACTGGAAAACGTCGGCTTAATTCATGTCTCTCTTGAGAGGCGTCTTCACACACTCAGATTTGGCGGTCAGTTTACATTGGACTCGGATATTTCTGGTAGAAATGGCACTTTCCCTGGTTCATCTCCAGTGCATTGCCATTTCTGTGTGATCATGACTGCGAGCGTGGTGATTCACGAGAGGCAAGTCTGTCACGAAGGCTGTGAAAAGCATCGTGTCTGGACGGACGCCTCATCTCGTATTCATGTAGGGACGGCTCTAGGGGGCGGAGGATAACCATGGATGTCCATGCTGCACAGCTGCAGCGTTCTATTTATTGTAGAGCAATATTTCGAATGAAGTTGGTTGCAACTTTTGCAAACCCATTTTTAATGTTTGGCAGAATCACCACAGTCGCATCGAGTGAAGACAGGAGTTTATACGAACTTTCTGATCTTACTGTGAGCACCTATTCAGGACAGCGTGACGAGCCTGGTCAATTGAGCGCACGGGCCCACCGGCGCAAACGAGTGCGGCACGGGCGCTTCCTACAGGCTCGGTAAAATTGAGCTTCAACTACACGCGTCTCATAATTGAGCTTCGACCTAGCGGGCGCTCGAATCGACGGCTTGATAGACACCTCCCCATTTCGGAATCTCTAGCCTTGGGCACACCTGGACAAGACTAAATACAGGCCTAACAATTGCGCTGCTCGCGCGGGTTGCTGCGTTGGGTTGCGCTCAATCCTCGTCTCAGCGTCCAGTCAGGTTCGAGCATGGGTCGTCGTTCTGGTCGCGCTGCGGCGCGACGGGCCGCTGCTGCCCTTGGTATGTCCTTCCCGAACTGTAATTCTCCAGGTTTGTGGCTGTGGCCACATGACTACTCACGGAGAGGGGCTCGAGGGGCCTTTTCTTCTCCCCGCAAATCATCGTGGGCCGTCCCCGATATCAGCGCCGCCCTTCTGACCAAGCTACGCTTCCCTCGCGATAGAGAGCACGCCCAAGACGTACGAACCCATGGAGGACGAAGACGAGAACATGGCGGATGCGGCCCCGGATCCTGTCCCCGAACCTGAGGATGACGATGATGAGGAAGTCCAAGATGCAGGACAAGAGGAGGGCGACGCCGACAAGGAGGAGTCGGCGGCCGAGGAGGATGAGGACGAGGAGCAGCAGGCTGGCTCAGACGGCGAGTCGGCCAAGTCGCCATCCCCTGTGCCCGTGACGGTCGTCCGCCGAAAGCGCCTGGGACGTCCACCAAAGAACCGTCCACCGGACTGGGACAGCACAGTCGAGGCGTCGGCGCGCGACCCCTCCGACACCACCCCGCGCGGCGGCCGGCGGGGACGAGGCGGGTGGAGGGGACGCGGCGGGCGCAAGGGCGGCGCGCCGGCGGCCCCGACGCAGCAGCAGATCGACAAGGAGGGAAACATGATGGACATCATCAACGACGAGGTCGCGCTGCCCGAGGACCCGGAGGGCGAGACCAAGGTGGACAAGAACGGCAACCTGCTCGGCGGGCGCGAGTACCGCTGCCGCACCTTCACGGTCCTGGGCAAGGGCGACCGCCTGTACATGCTGTCGACGGAGCCAGCCCGCTGCGTCGGCTTTCGGGACTCGTATTTGTTCTTCACCAAGCACCTGCGCCTGACAAAGGTCATCGTGGACGACGAGGAGAAGCGGGACATGATCGAGCGCGACATCATCCCGCACAGCTACAAGGGCCGCTCTATAGGCATCGTGACGGCCCGCTCCGTCTTCCGCGAGTTCGGCGCCTTCATCATCGTGGGCGGGCGCCGCGTCATCGACGACTACGAGGTGGCCAAGGCGCGCGCCGACGGCGTCGTCGAGGGTGAGCTCGCTGACCCCAACGACCACTTTGTCGAGGGCGAGCCATACAACAAGAACCAGTACGTCGCCTGGCACGGCGCCTCGGCCGTGTACCACTCTGCCGCCCCCGTGGTGCCGCAGCAGACGGGCATATTCGTGGCACCCAAGAAACGCCGCGTTGCCGTCAACGACACGAACTGGATGCTGGAGCACGCCCGCGAAGCCAGGTACAATTTTCCGTTCTGATCTGCCGCCCCTGCGCTCTCCCTCGTTGCCGCTGTGCTAACTCCTTATCGATTTTCACCTCGGCGCAGCAACTTCAACACCATTCTCACCAACATGCGCAAGGCCAACCTTCAGGGGGTTTACGATGTCCACACAAACGTCATGCAGTACCCGGCCACAATGCAGCCTACCCACGCCCGCGTAGAGCAGGTGCCGTTGGAGCCAGTGGCGCCCGCCGAGCCCGCAGCCAGCGGCAGCTCAACTCAGGACGGCGACCCGAGCGCCGCGGAGGCGTCGACGACACTCTTCAAGCCACTGCCGCCTAACATCCCGCGATTGTCGTCCCATTACTCTAATCGGCAAACACTCATAACACCTCTTGTATGCAACCAGAGCGAACTCTGTAACAGAGGAGGCAGTGCCACCCACGCACTGCTCCCTTTAGGTGCCCCTTTAAGTACCCTTAACCCGTAAAAACAACCCGTACTACGCGAGCTGTCCCGTAGTTTTGTCAATTTAGGCGACACCACTCATAAGTCACCGCAATAAGTCAGGTTTCTATAAAAGGCGTCGTACGACTTGCGGCCCAGCGAGATTGGCGGCGGCGACTCGGCCGACTTCCTCTCGCCCTTCAGGGGCCTCGCGGCCGTGTCCGACGACATCAAGGACCTGCTCCCTCCCGGGTGTCGGGCCGCGTTCGACGAGGCCGTGGCGAGGGAGAAGGGGTGGCACGCCAGGTGGGGCCCGGAGAAGGAGGTTACCTGCCGCAGGGACCCGATCATCGACAAGGCGATTGTGCCGTCTACTAAACTGCTGTGAGGTTTTATATTCCTCATGACATTGCCGATTGTCGTTTTCCGGTTTCGCCCTCGCGCGCAGGAACAACCTAAGCAACCAAGGCGGGTGATAGGGAATATCATTCAGCACCAAGTCCGGGTTCGACAGTTTTGGTTTTGTTTCATTTTCATTTAAATCATCGGGATTGAGTTTGGTTTGGCGTCCTGGGAGACATGCAGGGTTAAGGACCGGAGTGGTTAGCCGAGTTAATACCTATCTCATCTTTTTTTCTTAGATATATCTCGGTTCTACAGTAGAGCATAAAGCAATCATTGTTGCCTTACGCCAGTCTGCGATGGCGTCTGTCGATTAATCACGTGCCACATGTTTCGATGAAACGTTTCTGTCCAGTCATTGACATGAGCGAGGGCAAGGGCAGGGCATGAACATGGGGCGTGGGCAGCTGCCTGGTGGCGGGGTACTTCGGCGTGCTCGGGACTGGGAAGCGTGGGAAGCGCAGATCCCCTTTTCCGATAATGGGAGAAAGCCGTGTCGTCCGCCGCCGGTCCCACCAGACTTTGCAGCACGCAACCTCGTGATCTGCAAAACGCTAGCGGGTGGTGGGCAGTGTGGGCGTCATCTACTATACCTAGTCATCTATACTGTATGGACTGTATCCCACAGTGCCCCGCCTTCTCTGGGCGAGGGAGAGGGCAAGACCGAGACCAAGAACGGGGCTCAGGGTCCTCGGCCGGGTGTGGCCGGCTCTGAATGACAAGTTTTGTTTTCCCTGTTCCGTTCTGGCGCCCCAGCAGTTGGTCTGGTGGCTGGCTGGGCGGTGCGGTCCCCGGGTCGGGTGTTTGTCTTGCGGAATCTGGAGGCGCCGAGGGCGTGGGATGGAGATTTTTTTTCGTTGAGACGGGTAGCACACACCAACTGTGAGGGTTGCCACCCACCCAGCCCGAATTGATTCATGATGATCGGGTCATTTGCAAACTCCGGGCTACCCGGCGGGGGCAGCTGGACGGCGGCACAAGAGCTGCCTGTATGTATGTGTTGCATGTACCTAGATATGTACTGTACGTCGACCCCTCCATTACCGACACGGAAAGATGTAGATGGAAATTCCCGGTCCGGAGGAGGGTTACCCCGGTTGAGGGTGGCACGTCTACCTAGCTCAGGATTGACTCCTTAGAGGCACTTTTTAGTACCTAGAAAGTAGGTAAGTGTAGCCGTACTCAAGCTCATAGTCTGACATTTTCCTAACGTGGCGATGTATCACCGGGACTCTCTGTCCATACATACAGTACCGAGGCTGGATTCCTTAATTGCCGAGATATTACGCTCAACAAAACGCCGAGCTGCTGTGTAAAACGCGGTACGACATCGACGAAAGAGTGGAGAGGGGGGTTCCGGCCGATCGCTACCCCTTTCATTCGACGTTCAGCTTGCAACGCGCTGGCGGGCCACGATGACGATACACCGTTCTGGCGTCACACACAGCTCAGTACAGTGAGAGGTTTGGACCGGGGTAAATCGGAAGCGGGCAGAACGGACCCCGGCAGGGTCGACGGCCAATCACCCAATACATCACAAAAACCTGAGCGTTAAACCGGGTTCCAGACCACGCAAGACCTGGGAAAAGAGATAATACATGCATACGGAACCGGTCTAGGCTACGTGCCATTGGATGCTTGCGTCGTCGCGCTCACACGCAGCCCGTCCCATCTGACGCCTGGACAGGCGCCAATACTTTCTCTTTTTCTTCTTGCAGCCCACTAATGCGTGCCTGTCTTTTGCAGATGGTGCAGAGCCATGTCGATTGGCCCGGCTGCTCCAACGCCAGCGACATGCATACAGCAGCAGTAATGACTATACACGGGAAGTCAGTGGTAAGATACCTTCTAGTGCTGGAATTGGAGCATTCGATGGTGTGGTGGGGTTTAGGTTGATTTTGTCCTGATGCCCAAGAGAAGGAAGAAGAAGAAGAAGAAGAAAGAGGAAATCATGCAGAGAACCGAGATCGCTCCTCGGCCGGACCATCGTCAATCGTGTTCCGATCAAGGTGCTGTATGCTGCAGAAGAGCATGCGGGCAATCGCAGGCCGGTCGGAGGCCATCCACCTTATCGAGCACAGACATGGCTTTCATGCCGTGCCACGGCGTGAGATTACTGCCTACCTACTTGTGTCATCTGAGGGAGGGAAAAGGGGCCGGTTTCGTAAGCCATATGGCAGGCAGAGGAGGCGTCATCAGGGGGCGAGAAATAAAGAGACCCCGTCTGGGGAGAAGGTGGCCGGCTCGATGCAAGTCCCCAGATTCGCCGCCGGCTGCCCGTCAGAGTCACAGTATTTGCTGACCCTGTCATCCCGTTATTTTGCCCTCGAGGCCGTGACCTTGCTTGCTTGTTTCCTACAAGTGGGACGTCCCACGAGGGGCGAGTCTGATACCTGCACACAAGACTGTAAACGGAAGCTGCGAGGAAAACAAAGAAGAAAAAAAAACTTCTGAACGTGGAGCGAGTGACATGGCTAGGTGGCTTTACAGTATATGGTATATCGGGATATACCTCGTTTCTGGACGCCAGGTCCGCCGAACATGGACCACACAGGTGCTGGCACAGCCTCTGGACCCCACCGCGTTTACGGGGAAAGCGCTCAAGCGAAACACTGATTCCTGCAAAAGAGAGTATTTATGGAGAGTTTGACTGATTAAACGGCTTCGTGTTCGCATGAAAAGAAAAAAATAAAATAAAATAAATCCTTGACCATGGCGGTTGTATTTCGGCATGTTTGCATGCGCTCGAGACTGAACAAAGCGAAGAGGCTCCATGGCATGCCGAACCTGCCCCACGGCGTGGCCACGAGTTATTTCGAGACTTTCAACAAATTACAACTCCCTGAGTTTGGCGGAGTTAACCGATGCGGGGGGCAATTGAGAGCACCTGGTGGGCCACGTGAGTGACGGAAAGCGAAGGTTAAGAGGGTCTCGTGTGCGACGCAGCCAGCCCAGTGGCACTGGGTCCGGCCGACGGAGGACGAGAGAGAGAGAGAGAGTGTGTGTGTGTGTGTGAAAAACAAAAAACATCACAGAGAGAATTTTGCGCTCCATCTCTATATCCCTCATTCTTGGCGGCGGCAGTTTCCCACTGTGTCCATGCTCGTCGGCACAGCTTGTGACCGAGGAGCGTGCAGCCGACAACGGAACCACAATGTCTAGACGCTTCGATTTCCCTATTTTTTTCGAGACGCAGGCCGTCGGCACCTGTCGCAGGCCAAGGTCGTTGTAGCGTCCAAACGCACGCGTTGGTTGGGGGAGAAGGAGGCACTTGGCCAAGACGCAGCCTAGACCGGACAAGGGCACAAGACCCAAGAAGAAAACAAGGACAGACGACAGAGAGAAAGAAAAAAAAAAAAAAAAAAAGAAAAGGCTTTAATTCCCGATGGTGATGGGCGGGGGGCATGTGGAAATCGGCACGCTGGCGCTTGCTTGCAGGGGAAAGTGACCGTTGCGGAGCTCGCCCACCGCCTTCAAGCCTCGCAAAGGACAGAACAGCACTTTCTTCAGCACTCAACGCTCGGGTACAGCAGTACGGCACGTCACGCTGGCTTGACCCGCAGGACGGTCGGTCGGGTGGCGGGCGGTATGTACAGTGCAAGTTGCAGGACGGCGGCTGGGTGGTGCATGGTCGGTCGGCTGGCTCACGGCGGCTGGACGCAAAGGCGCACCGCTTCGCTGCATCGGGCAGGTTGTACTGTCCGTTGTGGTGGTGGTGGTGGTGGTTGGGGTGTGGGCTGTCTGGCTGGTGGGTGTGCCGGGCTGAGTGGGCAGCAGCAAATCGGAGAGTTGGACAACCCCCCGGCGAAGCCACTCCCAACCCACTGATGACTTCCACTCTTTTGCTCATCCGCTGATCGGTGGTAGGCTGATGGTCAATCTCCTTGGTCTGGCCAACCGGGGGCACGCGTTCCATAGCATTCGACGGGCTGGGCAGGCAGGCAGATGATGCAAAAAAGCGTGTGGCGAGGTTGAGGCGGCGCTTCCTCTGACCCCGTCACTCTTCCGTTCCTCCTTTTCCTTTTTCTGGGCGGTGATGATGACAACACGACCGACCAGAGAACGCAAGGGTTACGTGCCTGGAATACGTGTTCTAACACGGGAAGCAGGAGGAGTCAGACCGTTACCTCGTTTGGACTTGCTTTGCTCCCCCCATCCCCATCAGGGCGCAGCAAAAACCAAAGCAGAAAGTCCCGCCGCCTTTCCCCCATACTCGGCTCCCCGATCCCCTGGTCTCTCCGTCAGTTCCGATCGTGGGTGCGGTGCCAGTCGATGGGACACACAACGGTTCCCCCGCCTGCAGTCAGTGTGGATAAGGGCGCCCCCCATTTGCCGGCGATGGGCGGTGAAGAGCTTCGCCGCCACTTCGCTCCAGCGCGAGGAGAATGGAGCCCACAACCTAAGTGGACGACGATTGGTGTGGATTGATTGATGGAAAGCTGCCCTGTGCTTTCTGCAGCTTGCAGCAGCGCGTGCCCTCCTGTAGCCCACCCCGATTTGGAGCGGCAAAAGAGGGGGAAAGTGGGGGTTTTTGCGCGTCAACCAACTGCTGCGACACCTGGCCTCGGATGGCCGGCTGGGCTGGCTGGCTTCAGGGGCCACCCCTCCCCTCACTGGTGTTTTTTTTTTTTTCTTCTTGCTTTTCGTTTTGCGCCACGACAACGAAACGCGATTGGAGTGCCTCCGGAGAATCGACTTGGGACGTTCCCGAACCGGTGATTTTCGTCCGACCGTAACCTACAGTTTTTGTGGCCAATGGCCTTCCTGCAAGCTGACTGGGGTACGTATTTGTAGGCGGCTGTGAAGCACGGCATGACTCTGCTGCACTCCTGTCTCTTTTTGCCTACGCCGCTTTGTTTTCTTCTCTGTTTATCCGTTTCGATTGTCGGAAAGTGACAGAAGACGGTGACGTTTGCAATATCGATAATTGCCACCAACCGAAATACACACTGTAGATCACAGCCCCAGGCTTTCTTGACAACGGCCGCAGCTCCACCGAAATTAGGTAGGTTGAACGGTGTCAAAATGGCTCATTTTCTTGACCAAAATTTGACTGCTGGGAAAACACGCCCTGCGTGACTCTCGAGCCAAGACGCCTCGCGACGATCAACCCTGTGAGGCAGGTGGCCGGCGGCCAAGCATCCAACTTGATGCGTTTTTTTTTTTTTTTTTCTCGCCCCTGCCGTTCGACGATTGTCTTGCATGGGCGGTCCACTGTCCGATCTCGGTCTTCTGTTCCTGTCTGGGTTCCTTCCCACTGGTGGGTGGAGCGGCGCGCCTTGGAGCCACCACATGGCGTGTGCCAAACACTCGGTGTGGGCGAATTACCGGTTGCACATTTCGGCAAGCCTATTGGCCGACGATTCTGGCGCCCCAGGGCATTCTGGCAAGCGCAACCAATTTCCCAACATTGAAAATTTTCTCCTGGGTTTCTTCTTTGGTCCCTGACTCGTAGCAGGCTCCCCTGCCCGCTGGTACCCGGAACAGGCCCGCCTCGGATCACATGACACCAAGGGTGTGTCGAGGGGGCTGGTGGTTCTATTTATTTTTTTGTTATTTGAGAGCGGTGAACATGGGTTTTGTCCGTGAAAGCGTGGCAGGGCAAAGCAGGGGGTTCTGGAAGGTAGGCTGGGTCCAAATCAAATCAGAGCAAGCGACAATCCTCGTCGTGGTCCACCGCCGTCTTCGATATTCCTGGCGTCCTCGACGGCGTGACTTTTGATGTCTCTTTTCAGTCCCGAGCCTCCCCTTTCCGATGATTTCAGGGTCTGCTTTTGCCACCTGGCGAAAATATACGAGACAGCAAGGCTGGTCGGGATGCGACACGACTGCGGAAACCAGATAACATTCATTCTTTATTAACTGCCCAGGCAAAACAGGGAGTCTGACTGGCCCAGGCTCATGCGCGTGCTGTGCCGAGGATAATAATAACTCGTCCGTTCAAGGGATCGACGCGCAGTTGCACACGGCAGCTAACCCGACTGGGACAGTATTTTTTATTTTTCTCTGCCCTACCTCTGGTCGTCTGGTCGTACCGTTTCGTCGTCATTCATTGTCTCAATGTGCATTATTCGCTTTCTAGGCGTCGTGTTCGCCTCATTCAATGAACCTAAGTTTATCTACAACCTGATTCTCGCAGCCATCGCCCTGGTTAATCTAGCGCACAAATTATTCGCTTTGGAATCTTGACATCCGGATAAACAAAGAAACATTTGAGCTAGGCGCATGCCTAGAGCATAGATGCTTCAAAGGAGTGCGAGGAGATAGCTGTGAGTTTTGGTTCACAGCTTCCATGTAATCACTGCCGTCTCTCGTAGTTATTCATTTGTGCCTTTGAGTTGAACGCGTCCGCATAAACAGACTAGGGTCCCGCCAAAGACCAAAACGTGTGCAGGTGCCGTCAGCGATTTATTTTTAATTTTACCGTTGCTTTTATTCTTCTTTTCCAATGCGCGTTTTCATTGCCCCCCCTTCCTGCATTCTGTCCAATTTTTCTTGCGTGTTCACATGGCTGGGAAATTTTTGGGACTGGGTTGGCCGGGCCGGGTAGCAAATTCGTCCCAAATGGGTGACGGCCCAGGTGGGTTACCGTAACATCCTGGCCGTCGAAACGAGGCAATCAGGGACGCATCAACAGCCACGGTGCACACAACAACCAGGACCGAGGTACCGGTTCGGGAACGGCAATAGACGCCATGCATTATTCCCAAATGAAGGAGAAGGAAAGCAGAGCAGCGCCCGGGCGAAAACATTGCAATGGTCCCTGTTGTCGTTCCAACCACTTTAGTTGCCACCGGGGTAACCAGTCTAATCACAGATATCATTTTTGCCATAACAAGCTCTGACGGTCGACCATCTTGAAATAGTGCTACCGATGAGTTATTGAATAGGTAGGTACGATGCGGACGCGTTGTGCATGGGAGCCTCGCTATGCCGGAGGATGGGGTCGGCGTTTGCATTCATTGCTTGGGCACCACCGCACAGAAAAATCCCTCAGCAGTGCCGCAGCTTTTGGCGGACGAGCGTCCGTCCGGTCAAGATGCGCGTGCCCCCTGCCTTAGGTAACTGTGCGGGCTTTGCTGAAGAGAGGGAGGGGCACGTCCTACAATTTTTTTTTTTTTTGCGACGTTTTCACATGGACGACTGGCGATGACGACTGACCATTGAAACCTTGACTCGGACGAGGGCCAACAGCGAGGCGCATTGGTGGTGGCTTGTTTCGACCTCTGGTGGCCACAGGGCCCTGGTACTGCTGTTGCCTTGGGACAGGACGGGATGAGATGTGCGACAGGCTTCATAATTCCCTTGTCCGCGCCAAACGAGATTCGCGTCCCCTCCCGTCGCGCCGACGAGTGAGTCTTGTTGGAGCGTTACGTCCCTCGTTGAACATCAGGCGGATCCTATTTTTACCTGCTCCCTTGTTTTTTTTCTTTCTTTTTTTTTCTTTTACAAGGTCACCAGGGAGAAGAAAAGGCGAGACAGAAAGAAAAACAAGTCGGTCCCTGCCGTCGGATGCTGTCGTCCAGGCGTGCTTGAACAACAGCGTCAAGCTTGTGCAGCGCTAAAGGATCCTAGGGTGCTGGCTTAGGTAACAATGTGCCGTCCAGTTGCTGCAGAAATGTAAAGCCGCCCAAAGACGGGTCTGGTTTTTTTTTTTTTTTTTTTTTTTTTTGCCGTGTCTGCGGTGGGGCGAGGGAGTGCGTCCAAAATACTGTATGCACCCCTCTGGCCGCTTGGCCTCGGAACCCTTTTTTTGGACTCACCCAACCAGCCATCCCTTGTTTGCGGGAGCAGGACACCCACCGTAAACAGCTCCTGATTTCGCAGGCGACCGATCCCCACCGCCTCTCTGCCCTCCCACACAATCACGAATCACGGAGCACTTGACCTAGTGTAGCCCCGACTGCCATAGTGAGCCCCAGACAATGTTTACAGTGTGCGACTGACGGTCGTCCAGCTGCCTCCACAGTGTGCAGGAACGCGACTGGAATTGGCTGGCACCTACTGGACCACCGAGCGCCTCCGTAATCCAAACCGCCTCCTCCCACTTTTTTTTTTCTTTCCATTACGCCAGTTTGCCCGTTCATCCACGCCCCCAGGCGGCCCATCCATCTTACCCACCCCGAACACGGCGCACACCCCCAGGGGGCCTGTTTTGCTTGCGCTCGCTTCTCGTCATCACCACCCTGACCCTTGGTGTGGGCTGCTCCCCTTCTTTTCCCCTTCCCGTCCGCTTTTTTTCGTCCTTCCGCCCACCTCTCCTCGCATCCTCTTCCTCCTCTCTTTTCCCGACTCCAGTCTTCCCTCACCATCTCGACCGACCCGAATCCGACAATTCGCAAAGTCTTTTCGAAGCCTTTACGACGACGACGACCAAATTCACTTTTGTGTTGTCGGCCCTTTGGATTTCGGTGGTGTGCTGCAATTTCGACCTGGGCCCTACCGCTTCAGCTCTGTTGATTGCTGTGCAAGTCCGAGAGAGCTCGTGGAATCTTCGGTTTTGTTGCCGCGGAAGTCACTTCAACCGACCGACCGTCCAACCGACCGATTCGAGGAGGAGATCCGCGCCCATTGCGACGAACATCGACGCATACGTTGCTGCCAGGTCAGTCTTGACTGTTTGCTCACTGCGCTCCCCTCTGCTACGGATTGCTGCCGTACGCGGCTCCGGAATAATTGCACCTTGTTTTCCCTCTGGCCCGCCCTCTTCAAAGCTCGCCACGCCCTTCCGTTACGTTTGCCTTCGCACTCTGGTCGAAGTTATTTAATCTTGCACACCCGCCACAATCCCGCCAGGAGTTCCCTGCCACATTGACAGCGTGGTGCCCCAACAAAAAGGGCAGGAATCAAACGTCTTGAACCTTGGTGTCCCTCACATCAACAACAAGGTCTCAAGACGGTGGCCGTGGAATCTTGTTCCTTCAATTCGGCGTCCAACCACATCATCAATTTCCTACCTTTTCTTCTGCGGTTGGCTCGGCCTGTTTGCAATTTTCCTTTCCTTACCACGCCTCAATCACCTTGACTCGAAACGCAACGACCATTTCCGTCACCGCGGCCTTCGAGCGGGAGCCTGGGCCCACACTGTCGACTGCGAGTTTTCCAGCGTCCGAGCGAAAATACGTACTGACAAACTGTTATTTAAGTGCGTCGGTGCCCGTTTAATATTTCTCGACTCCGGCCAAATACCGCGTTTGGCCGACAGTTCCCCTCGACCATCTCTCATCCACCCACTCCGACGACTTGCTCGCACCTGCAAGACCAAGTCCCCGATACAGCAACGTCGGTTGCCTTGTCGCTGCGCTCTCGACTTTAATTACACACCCTCGACCGTCGATTTCTTTTTCATCGACGAGCGTTTGCTGCCATCTTTCGAATCATCTCTCTAGTCAGCATCGCTCTGGAGAACTCTATCTATGGCTTGCTTTTCCGGATAAACCTCGGTCTCTACCTCTCGTCTCCAAGACGACCCGTCTGCTTGATCGCCTTGAATAATAAGCCAGCAAGCTGTGGTTAAACCCTTCTTGCTGTGCCACATTTTTCAGGTGCTTCAGTAGTCGAAGTTGTCGAAAGATCGACACCCATCCCCAGAAACTCGGCCGGCCTGCCACCGAGTTTCTTTCCTGCCCATTTGCCCATCATGCCTGGCGGAGTCTGCGCTGTCCTCGACTATGAGGTCGAGTTGATGGCCGAATATGTTGCCGAGATGGCCACCCGCCTGGCCCTCGGGAACGCGGCTGTCTCTGCTCCTTTCCGGAAGTTCGTCTCCCAGATCCTCACGTCGACTCGACTGCCGAGCACCACCATTCTTCTCGGCATGAACTACATGGCCAAGCGAATCAACATGATGAGCCTTGGCGGTCAGCGTCCCACAATCTCCGAGGGACAAGTCTGGCGCATGTTGACGACCGCCTTCCTCCTCGGAAGCAAATTCCTCGATGACAACACCTTCCAGAACCGCTCCTGGTCCGAGGTCAGTGGCATCGGTGTGCAAGAGCTTAACACCCTCGAGCACGAGTGGCTGGCTGCCATCAACTGGAATCTCTACGTCAATCTCGACAGGAGCAAGGACTACAGTGCCTGGCTCAAGAGCTGGAAGGAGTGGCAGGCCACCAAGGAGAGGCAGAAGGCCCAGGCTTCTCGTGAACGCCTGATGCCATCTGGTCTCCGGATCGACACCGACGTCTACGCACGCCCCACCGCTGGCTACTCGACGTGGCATCAACAGCAGGTTGCCGAGTACGAGCGCCTCCAGAGCCTGAACCTGAAGAGAAGCGATTTGTCGCCGCAGAGCGGCGCATCTGTGCAGGACGGATGGTATGCTACTCGCATGGGTGGCTGGTCCGCCAACCAAGCCCCGTGCACCATGCCTCTCACCCCGCCTGATTCCGGCTATGGCACACCCGAGTATCTGAACTCGGCCACCATAAACTCGGCAGCCAACCACAACGCTCAGTACAACGACTGGTTCTCAAGGGGCCTTTCGTCTGGAACCTACTCGCGACAGGCTCCGTACCAGCAGCCCGCTGCTCGCAACGCCTATCATCACAGCTCACGGCACCCAGTCTCAGCACACGCTGGCTACTATGGCTACAGCCACAACATCTGGGACCCCAATGCTACCGACTGTGCCTGTGCCAACTGCGTGGGATCTGCTCAGCACAAGCCAGCCACCTACTTCGGCATGACTCATGGCTATGGCCAGACCGTCATGGGCTGAGAAGTTCTCATGTCAGGGGAATTCGGTTTTTTTTTTTTTCTTTCATTTTCTGCATTTCTTGCTTGCCCACGGAGTCTCTTTTACACACGGCTCCGCGAAGAACGATAAACACATTTGCATTACCTGATACCCACCGGGAACCTCCAGAACAGTCGCGTCTCAGGCGGGCCTCGCCTCTCGCCCAACAGACCAGACATATGGAGCGGACCCTTTAATCTCAGCATCACTGATCCTTTCCTACACTCCGGGGTCACTCCATGCCCCCTCATTGCGCTTGCGACCGCACCAACATCGTCTTCATCACGCCATGCCGAGATCGCTCGATCGCCTAGGGCCTTCGCTACCCATTCCGGGCGGGTCTCTATCGACGCTGCAGTCTTCGAGCAAGCGGGCTGGCGTGGCATCTGCCGTCTTGGCTTGTTTCTAATGATCTTGTCTTTTTCTTATACTCTGCACTTTTCTTTTGCCCTCGGTATACGGATTGGTGATATATCCCATTGCTCGGCGTTTCTGGATTTAATACCTGCTATTCAGCTGTGGGGATTTTTTTTCTTGCGCCACCTAGATTGCGGGGTTCTACCATTTGATTACTTGCACGGTTTCCTGGCGGTTAAGACAAAACATTTTGGGACGATTGGTTTTTCTTTCCCTTTCTTTTTTTTTCTTCTTTTTTTTCCTTGTTACTACCCTCTCTCAGGACACGTCTACGCCGCCCTACGCCCTCCACAACGACCCTTTCTTTCAGACTTGCGATGGCTTTCACTCGACGAAAAGCGATTTTACATCCACCGCCCAATAAGCCAGCTCTGTTAAACGGCAGCATTTGCCTCGCATTACTTCCATTCATGGCCTCTCGACGCGTCGTCGCCATCCCCCAACGTGTTGGAGCTACAACTTCTCGATTCGCTTCCTGAGGCAATCCGACTCGCCAAAGCACCACGAGAAACTACGTTACTTGTCCAGTCGCTACGGATATAATCCGCAATGACTGGATACTCTTGCTGGGTTCTAGGCGCCATTCATGGCCTTGGGATACCCAATCTCTCCGATTCCGCCTTGTGGCAGGCGAATGAAACCCCCAACGTGCTCGATTGCTTTATTCTCCGTTCTTCCTTCTTTATTTCTTTGCATTCGATAAAATGGTTAAAACAAGGGCGGTTTCCTTCGGAGTTATTTTTTATACGTTTTACTTTGTACGTTGTGGCGTCTTTCAGTTCCTTCTTTTTCCTTCTTTTCTTGGATCGGCTTTCATTGTCGTTTTGCTTCGCGCAGATTTCCAGAGTTTGAGATGCCAGAACCCCGCGACAGAAATGATTTCAGCCCGGCTCTTCGTTTGCGATTTCCCCTCCGTTGCTCTCGTGGAATTTTCAAACTTGGGAATATTGCGTATGAGGGGCAGAGGGTCTCGTCATTGACTGCCCTCCTGGCCACAACTCTGTTCCTTCATGCCAGACCTTTTCTGTCTGTCGAGCCTATTTCCCGCTTGCAACGATTAAGTTTGTTCTCGCTAGCAGACTGAATTTTCATTGTCTCCTTTGTCATTGTCTTTATGGGCAGCCTACCCTTTTCTTTCTTTTTTTCTTTTTTTTTTTTTTTTTTTTCTACGAGATTACGAATATTTGGCTGGATCGGTTTGGAAGGAGGCCTATTCTGTTTGACCCGGAAGGGCAGCGCTGTGGCTACTGTACGAGCCTCTTCTGCATGATCAGTGCCTGACGCCAACGTCAGGCGGTCGAGCCACGCCATCAGCGCTCGTTTCTTTGTGGAGGCTACCTCGAAGCCAGCTGGTTGAGGATTAAAACAGCCAAGCAGAAAAATGCCACACAACCTTGGCTGCCACGGAAAGAACAGACATGGTGGAGGGCCTCGGCTGTCTTGTAGTATTACGTCTACATCGGACAAGAAAAGTGACTCAGAAAGTACATCGAATACAAAACATGAGAATGCTTTTTTTGCTGGTTCATTAAACTTGTCCGAGTTGGCATCTTTGGCTTGATGAGAATTTCACGCTGGCCTCCAGCTCGTTTCTGCCTTGAATCGATGACTGAACAGGGTATCGGTGGGAGGCCGTGCACCACAGCTGCTCATTCAACGTTTACTTTCACCCGACAACATCTGCCGCAGCAGCGACAGGCTATCCGCAGCCCCAAAATCTCCAGCTACCAACTAACGACTGTTTGACAGTTTACCTCCGCCTTCGCCGACTCTATTGGGTCTCGGTTTCTCTCGTCTCTGTCGCCCTTTGCGCGTCTCAGGGGCACCTAGGCAGTCCAC
>GL876968.1:640092-674567 GCA_000193285.1 Magnaporthiopsis poae ATCC 64411
CGCCTCCTGGGCAGACAGCTGACGATGGTGCTGGTGCGGGTTTCGCGGATCCCGGTGCTCGCCCGAGACGCGCGCCGAGTCCGGTTGCGGCGTGTGCGCCGGGCTCCTCGAAGGCCCCGCCCCGCTGCTGCCTGCAGAAGCGATTGGCTCGTCCGAGAACATGCGGCCGATGGTGCTGAGAGGCCGCTGGATCGTCCTCAGAAGGCCCGATATGGCCGCCTTCTCATCCGACGAGTCCCCGCCGTCCCGAGACGAGGTGGACCTGCGCGGCGTCGATGGCGAGCCGCCGTCCCCATCCAACGACGGCCGTGTGGAGGACGAGGCTCCAGGGTCGCCTGGTTGTAGATGCAGCTGCGGTTTCTCTGCTTGTGACGGTGGTGGAGGAGGGGATTGTGGTGGGTGCTTCTCTGCGATCTCTAGCACGGCCGCCTCGACGTTGCGCTCAAACTCCTCGTCCGTGATGGTGAGAGTAGTCCGGTCCATGTTCTCAATGAACTGAACAGCACCCATCTGGAGCATGGCTGTCGTGTAAGTCATGACATGATGCCCGAGACATATTTGAATAGCACGGAAAGAGCACGAGACCACTCACTAGGGATGACAAATAGTAGCCGGCCTCACCCCCGAGCTTGTCTTGGTTCCTAAATCGCAGTATGTACTGCACATTGGACACCAAGTGTTCAGGGTTTGCCTGCAGAACAACGTATATCAGGAGGGGCATGAACGAATCTGCTGAAGAGTCTGATTTAGAGTGTTTTAAAAGTCCTGAATGAGAAGAGAAAGTGGTCAGCAAAAGCATATTTGTATATCCTACACAGCGAGGATTTACATACCAAATATGACCTTGCAGCAGTTCAGGACACATATTATCTTGTCCCGGGGAGCGCGGTAGGTTGTGATCTTGAGCAGCTCCTGCTGCGCGAGCTTGAGGAAGCGGCGGCCGCTGTCGGGAATGGTGGGTATGTCGAGGTGCTCATCCCGGACCCAGCTGTAGATCTTGATCTTCTGCGCCAGAATTTCGTCGCGCTCCACGTCCTCCTGGTGCTGGCCCCTGCGGCCGGGGCCCATGGGCCTCTCGCCTCCGCGCTTGCGGTTCGGCTTGGATCCGGGGATGGGCTGCGGGGGCGGGATGGCGGGCGAGAAGGTCTGGGTGTAGAGGCGGTTCATGACGAGCTTCTCCATCCCCTCGCGGGCGTTGTCAAACTCGGCGTCCGAGACCTCGCGCCAGACGTCGCACTGCGCCATCTTGTTGGCAATGAAGGCCAGGAAGTCGCCTATAATCTTGACCTGCTCGTGCACCATCCACTGGCGCTTGCCAAACTCTGACAGGAACGACTTGAGGTACCTTGCCACGGGGTCTGCCTTCTTGTTGCGCAGCTGCTCCAGGAATCGGTGAAAGTCAAAGGGCAGTGACGGCTCTGGCTCTGGTTCTGGTGGTGGAGGGCGGTGGAGTGACATTGTGGGTGACAAGACACCCTCCGAGATCTCGCCCTGGGACTGCTTTGGCGACAGCGATAGGGTTGGTTTTGGTTTTGGCGACACGGCGACGGCGCTTGCTTCGTTCCTGTCCCCGTCGCCATCCTTGGGAGGCACGGGAGGTCCCGGTTCCTCCGACTCCTTGGCCTTGAACCTCGTGCCTTCCGGGGATGACGACTTCGAGACCCTGAGTTCCTGGAGCTTCTGAGCAATGGAGGGTGCCAGAGGCTCCAAGCTAGATTTGCGAGGCGGGTGCTGCTGCGACGGGCCGCTGAGCATGGGTCCAGCGATCTCTAGGCGCGGGCTCATCACCTCATCCTCGCCCGGGCCACCACCGCCCTCGGCGAACTGCTCCATGATGCTCTGGATCTCGGCCCGCGACGAAGGGCCGCCGGCAGCGTTGCCCTCGTGCTCGTCCTCGCTCAAGTACCGCTTCTCGTCATAGCCAGCGTCAGACCGGGCCGGCGAGGTGGAGGTCGAGGCTGAGAGCTTGCGTGACCGGCTGCCCGCCGCGTTGGAGGGCGTCCGCGAGGGCGGCTGCGAGACATCGGGAGTCGCGGGGGTCGGGTCGATATAGGTCTTGGTGTCGACGGTGAGGTGGTGGGTTGCGGTGGTGGTGCTAGCGGCGGTGGTAGGTTTCAGGGTCGCTATGGAGGAGGCCATGCCCTCGGAGGGCTCGTCGGCTGCATCTCTCAGGGGGTCCTTCTCCGTCACGGTAGTGTCTTGGACGACCCCGGTGGCCGACAGGGACGGAGGCTCGCCGAGATCGAGGAGGCCCTCTCCTGCCGACGGCGCCGTGGCCTCGGAGCGCGGGGCCATGTCGACAGGCTCCGGCCGAGGTTCTGTTGGGACGCCGGCGGCCTCGAGGCCGGGATGGGAAGGGCTGAGATGGGACGGGATCACCTCAGGGGCGGCAGCGGCTTGGGGTCCATGTTCCAGGCGACCAGGCTGGCTAGGCGACGGGGCCGGCCGGTCGGAGGACGACATGCAAACGGGCAGCCGTTCTCTTGTAGGCTTTGCTTGGTGCTATGTTGCCGGAGAATGTGGTTGCTCAAAGACGGGGCTTGGGGGGAGAAGGCGAGGACGACGGCAGCGGCAGCCTGCGTGACGCCACACCAAGCAATCGGGCTGTCAATCAGTTCGGGAAGGAGGGGCTCGAATCTGCTCGGGTCGGATGGATTTCGGTTGTCGTGGGGACGGACGAAGAACCCCAGCGAGCGACACTGTCAAGAAATTCGGTCGGTCTGGAGGAAGCCGGCAGGCTGGAAAAGGCCAAGGCAGATGCAAGACGGCTGAGACGAACCGATCGATGGCATACGACGGATCGGAATCTTGAGACCGGCTGGCTGCGCCTGGAGATGGCAGCTTTCGCCCCGCGCAGGGACTGGGGCAGCTTGACGGCGGGGCGTTTAGGTGCCAGCCCGCACAGGTGCCGCGCGTGCACGGCTAGAGACGGCCCCGATTGGTGCACGCCAGCCCTATAGTGTAGCAGCCTTCCTCCCGCCTCCGCATCGCATGGACTTTGCAAATGAGGTGATGTCTTAGAAAATGCTCATGTGTCTCACAAATCAAAAAGTATGCATTTACTATTACTAAATGGGATACCAAAGAAAACGTAAATGCTCAGAAGAACGCCATAACCATCAGAACAAAGGAAAAATGGAGCTTTTGGTCATGCGCCAAGAAATAAAAGCAGACAAAAAAACGCAAAACACCAAATCCTGCATGGTATTCTGGGGTATTAGAGAACAAAAGAAAACAGTCGCCGCCCTAGATATCTAAGGTACTGGGAAAATACTCCTCAGGTCGTTAGGGGGAGGTGGGTTGCCAGACGGCGATGGCCTGGGGATTGCCGGCTTTGGCGTGATGATGCTCCCTGGTCCCCCCGATCCGGCCCGGGATGGACGGAGAGGCGGTGGGCGCGGCGGCGCGGCCCGTGCTGGAGCTGCTGGTCAGGATCGGAGTACTGGTCAAAGTCCTGGTGCTCGTCGAGAACGAGGTGCTTGTCGGAACCAGGGTGGTGCTCGTCGAGACCGGGGTGCTCGTCGAGGTGGTCACGACGACGGGCCTCGTGCTGGCCGTCGGCGTCAGGGGCCTAGTTGGAAGCGGGGGAAGGTCGGCGCCCAGCACGGAGCGGGCAAACTCGACGTTGAAGCAGCCGACCTGCACGCCGCGCGTCGAGTTCATCGGAATCGCGAAGCAGCTCCTCTCCAGCCCGCCCTTCGCGTCGGCCGGACAGTCCAGGGTCACGTCGAAGGCGCCGCCGCTGCCGCACGTCATCACGTTGCCGTCGATGCAGGCGACTTGGTTGTCCGAGCAGGCGGAGCGGAGGTTAAGCGTCGAGTAGAGCTCGTTGAGCACGCGCGCGTCCGCCTTGTTGGCGGCGTAGACGTCGGGAGAAACCGTGACGGTAGGGATCAGCGAGGAATAGATGGCCGTGGGCACCAGGGAAACCGGGGAGCCCGTCGGAGTCTCTGTGTTGCCTCTGCGACCTGTCGACGACGACGACGACGAGAACAGCGACGAAGTTGTGGTTGAGGACGATGATGTTGTTGATGTCGCACCTCTACCGGGGCTGCCTGGAGTTCCGGGTGCCAGAGGCGTCGTCGTCGTCGTCGCAGTCGGCACCGGGGTTGTCGTCGGCTTGGGCGATCTCGTCACCGTGATAGTGACGGTGCTGTCAAAGTCGTCATCATCCAGCACTGGAGTTGTCGTCGGCTTCTGTGTGGTGCTGGTTGTGATCTTCGTCGCTGGCAACTTCCTATTGCCGGGGGTGGAGGTCGTAGTGGCGGTGGTGGAAGTGGAAAGACCAGTGCCAGACGACGGTCCGGTCGAAGTCGAAGCTGTTGTCAGCACCGAGCTCGTCGACTTTGATCCGGATGGCGTGATGCTGGTCGATGATGAGGATATAAGTGAGGTGGTCGTCGCCGCCGCGCTGGTCGTCGATACGCTGGTCGTGGCAGCGCTGGTCGTCGAGGAGCTCGAGGTCGTCGACTGTGTGGTCGTGCTCTGCGTTCCTGCAGGAGGAACGAGGGGCCCAAGTTTCATAGAGCTCGACATGAAGCCAACGGCCGTCGTAGTCGTGCTCGTAGACGAGCTCGTCGTGACGGGTAGAGCGGTCAGAGCCGTAGAGGCAGCCCCCGTGGTGCTGGAGATCGTAGTCGGCCTGATGCCGGTGCTGCTTGTGGTGCCATTGAAAAATTGTCTCGGCATCAGTGATCTCCTCCTCAGAGGCCCTGCCTCTGACGGTGTAGCCAGCAGCAGCGGCAGCAGTAATGTGGCGAGATGCATTAAGACGGTCGCAGGGTGTTATGTAGTGTTGGGTATTGGTTGTTATTATCCTCTCCGGGAGGTGTTTGGATGCTTGAAGATGTTGGAGATTCCGGATCTCAAGTTGAAGGGTATATGCTAGGAATGTGGATTTGACGCCTGGAAAGGACAGGAAGAAGGCAGATGTATAAGTCTTGAGGTGGACTTGAGCTGCCAGACAAAGCAGGACAAAGACGTGACGGGTATTATTACGACCGAACAAAGAAGCACGCCCAGGCGCGAGGGAAGAGTCGAAGAACAAAGGAAGGATGGAAGATGGGAGACAAAAGAAAACGAAGGGGATTGTGCGTGATTATTTGGCTGCAAAAGCAAGATGAGGATGGGGAGAGAAGCAAGACCAGAGAACCGGCAGGCACCAGAAGCAGTCTTTGTATGACTTCAGCCCACGAGGCGGTCTCGACCTGGCCCAGAGAGAAAGCAGTGGAAGCCGTTTACCCTCCTCCCCTGTCCTCCACTGCCAATGTCACCACACGTCGACCGACGAAGAGACGCGGGGCCTCGGTCCCCAGAGAGAGAGGGAGAGAAGCGAAAAGGCGGCGGCCAGCCCCGCCGGTGCGCATCGCTTGATGAGCCATCCATCGTAACCGACCAGCAGCAGCACAGCAGCAGGGTACGACCAAACCTGAGACCAGACCGACCGACTGGGCTGCAAGCTTTGGGGCGGGCGGCCGGTCAACGAGACCCAATGCTCTGGCAGAGCCCCGGCCAAGATGGGGGAGCCTAGCTACCGTACTGTAGCCCCCCTCGGGACGACTGGGTCGGGAGGTTGCACGCTGTGCCGCCGGGGCTATGGGCCGTTGAGGCTTTCTTTTTCTCTATGGTCTTTTTGACCTTCCCCTGGTCTGGTTTGACAGTTGTCGTCGACTTTGGCGCCGCAGCGCTATAATTGGCGGCCCTTGAAAAGTGGGCCGCCGCTCCGGGGCGCCCTGGGCCAATCGCTGGGCGAGCGCTAAGGGTACCTGCGGCGGGCGGATACTGCATGTTGTGCTGGCGCCTGCAGCAACAGCGTGGCCAGCTGCAAGCCCCGGTAACGAAATCATGAACTCTTTGCTGTGCGTCTGGTCTTTGCTGCTGCTTCAGATTCAAGCCACCTGTGTCAGCATGCGTGCCTGCGCTGCCGACACATGTGCAGATGACAGCATGCCCGCCTGCCGCATGCACGATAGTCTGCCGGACGGCTAAATCCAACCTCCACTTATACTGCAGTGGATTTTCCATGATGATAGTTTGAGCTGCCTCTTTATCCACCCCGGTTGGGATGGTCCTGCCAGCGCCTGTCAGGCGTGCCGCTGCCGAGACTTGGTCGTAGTATCGGGTCTCACATCTGGTTGGGTAGCAGAGGCCTCTCAAGAGACCGGCCGTATGTTTCGTTTCCCCTGTCATTTTAAATCTGCCAACATAACCGCCGGCCAGCCCTGCCTGACGGTCACCTATGATGCAGATTGCCGCGTCTGCTGGCCGTTATTCCTGGCCCTCCCCTCCGGGAGATATTCAACGCGGCACGCCATCATCAGTGTCGATCATGACATTTTTCGTCTATTGTCTTGCTATTTAAGCCCTACGGTGCAAGGTCTAGATCTAATCTATGCATGGATGTGGGCGGGAAGCAATTGTTTCGAAAACAGAACCAAACGCCAAGTATGCATGCTCCCGCATATCAAATCAAAGAGAAACCGGGGGTACTAAGTGGTACCGAATGCCTGTACTGGGACAACATATTGTGCCCGCCCGATGCCGCATGATATTCTAGAGGAAAAAAAGAAGGGGCATATGCTCACCTAGAGACAAGTTTGTTGTTGATGCACTCGGTACAGAGGCATATGTAAAATGGCGAGAAAAGACAGAAGGAACCCGAAAAAAGTACATAAAGGTGAAAAAAAAGTAAAAAGGCAACAGCTCAACTCCACACGATCGCGTCCCCCATGCTGCTCCTCCGATGGCGCTTCACCACCGACTCCTCCCACACCTCGTTTCCGCACGACCGGCGGCGCTTGACGCTAGCCGCCGCGCCGCCATAGTGCGAGGTCACCGTCGATGATTTGAGGACCGTCGTCTTGGCCGATAGTTGGACCGTCGCGGCGGGACGGTCACCACGACCGCCGTCGACGTCCATGGCAACCGGGTGTTGCGGCGGCGACATCGTCGGGTCCGGAGCCGAAGGTTGCTTTGGGCCATCCGAGACGCTGGTGGGCTTGTGGGCGACGGTAGCCCACGCGGACACCTCGATTTCAGTCGTTGTGGTGGTGGTGGTGGTGGTGGTAGTAGTCGTAGTAGTCTTGACGACCGCTTCGACTCCCTCAACCTCCGACTCGGCGGCCTGGGCGACGCCGACACTGGCAGGCGCATCATCCCTCGTCTCGTACAGCGACCCGCACATGGCCCTGCGCAGCTCCAATCCGAGAGCGAGGGCCGCCTGACGGGCGACGCTGTTGCCGACGAGCTTCCAGCGGTCCGCAATGCTCCCCACCAGGACCTCGTCGTCGGGCATGCCCTGGGCGCGGGGTGACATCCGTAAGTTTTCTGGATCAATGGAGCCATGACACACCGTCTAGGGAATGCCGTAGCGGTCCTATTCCTGGGACGGTCGCTCATGGACAAAAGTGCAGTACAAGGATCGACTTCTACTAACACAGTCTAGTTCTGACTTGATTGATTACTGACCGGGGTCATAACGAGGAGGGAGTCTCACCCGGTGCCTATCCTGAATTCGTTGGCACAGGGCTACGACCGTGCCCTGGGCGCGGCGGATCTCGAGGATGGAGAGCGTGCGGTGCTCGGACGGGTGCGTGATGCGGGCCGTCCGCGCGTCTGTCGGCTGCGGGGTTGTGGTAACGGTCGAGAAGAGCCTGGTCGGGTCCAGCCGCGTCCAGCCTCGCGATTTGGGCTTGACGCGATAGCTCTCGGCGGGGAAGCAGAGGCGTTCCGCCTCGGTGATCTGCCCTGACTCGTAGGCTTTTGCAAAGCCCATGCCGTAGGGGGCCGTCGGGATCAGCGTGGTTCTGAGCTGCTCGATGGGCGTGATGGCGTTGGAGCGGTGGTCCGGAAACCCTGGGCAGATGCGCACCCTGCCATCCTGGATGTTGGGCAGGCCCCTCATGGACTCCCCGGAGGTCACGTAGCGGAATGCTGTTGGAACGTCCAACTCGCGGCCTGCAAACTGTTCGCCGTTGCTCATCTTCCCGAGGCCGAGGCTGCGTATCTCTTGCGGATGAGAATGCGATTGCATAGGCCGTGCCGGCAGGGTGTAGCCAGGTAAAGCGAAAACCAGGAAGGTCCGCGAGCGACTTTGGGGAGCGCCATATGTCCAAGCATCGCCCAGGATGATCTGTGTCTGATATCCCATGCCGACGATTGCGCACAGCAGCTGCCCAAAATAGTCCTTCCCGTCTCCTGACGAGCGTCCGACAATGGCAGTCACGTTTTCGAGAATGCCGTATTTCGGTCGGTAAAAGTCAACGAAAGAGGTGAAAGACGCAACGAGAGACCGATTCTTCTTTTGCTGGTCCGAGGACTTGTTGGCGGTGAGTAGAGAAAACCCCTGGCATGGCGAGCCTCCGGAGATGAACTCTACCTCTCCCTTGGCCGGCACCGATGGACCACACTCCCCCTTGAGCGCCTTTTCCAGCATGATATCGACGGACCCGAGGAACGGAACGGTCTTCGGATCTGCGTTGGCCATATAAGCATGTATGGCTGCGTCCCATATGTCGTTTACCCATTTCACCTTGACAGCCCCGCTCTCTTCGATGCCTCGGCCAAGGTTGCCGCATCCGGCGAAGAGGTCGAGGCCTCGCAGCGGCGTGCAGGATTTGTCCCGGGGGTTAAACCCTTGCCGGAAGGAAGGAGGGATGTCGGTGTCGGTGATAGGCACCAGGATTGAGTCGCCCCGGAGGTGATGAGTGATGTAGAAGCAATTCCCAGTTCCCCGCCTGTCGTATGGTGTGGGAGGTGCACCAGTGTCTGTGGGAATGATGCGAACGGTACAGGGCCCTTGGATCCAGGAAAACGGAATCGAGACAACGGTGTTCGTGTACACGAGCTCGTTCGGTGGTACATCGTCAGATGATCCGTCGATTATAGTATGCCTCCGTCTCAGCTGTCTGAGGCGAGCGTTGTTCCCGGAGAAGCCGACTATCTCACACGGCTCGAGTGTTGTTGCGTCGCGGGACATCTGCGCAAGTACCGTGTCACCGACCCGGTACTTCTCTCTGTCCTGGTCCTGGCCACACACGAGATCGGATTCCCTCAGAGCAACCCAGCGGCGCTCCTCCGTCAGGTACATCTGCCTGACAAAAAACTCGGCCTTGGTGCTTTCATTGCCAAACCACTCGACTGAGTGCGTGCCCAAAACTTCCTCGGCTAGGATAGCGTGATCCATTGAGCTATGGCAGCTGCAGTGGTTCGAAAAAAACAGTTCATTGTCCCATGGGTATAACTGTTTTCCGCATGGGGTGTCGCTTGGATGGTAAAGCCATACAACGTGAAATAGCCGCTCCCCTCGTTTCGCAAGCGATATCTTTTGTACTCGGGCGTACCACCTGGCATGACTGTGCAACCATTTCGTGCCACTTTTGGAATCATCTGGGGTGGTCGAAATCACATCGCCGGGCTTGATGGACGCCAGCAGTGCCTCTGTCGGGGCCTCACTGTACGGCCTCTGCTTGGAGTTCCGACGAGGGCGGATGGCAGGCGCTGGCGCGTTTTTGGGAACGGTCGCTCTTAGGAAAGCCCGGCAGTCCATGTGGGAAAAGAGAGAAAACACATAAGGCGTAACAATGGTGTCGTTTTCTGGCCGCGAATGCTTTGGGTATTGCGTAAGATGCAGTACCTCTTTAAACAGGTTGATGCCGTGGCCGCCACTTGGGAGACTGCCATGGACTTGATGCTGCAAAAACTCGGCATACGCTGACATATCGGAACGGTAATCGTAGCTTGGGTGCTTGCGAAACCACGACTGGAACTCGCAAGCGTTTCCGTGGACGCGTAAAAGCCAAGTTGCGAAATTATTCCGGAAGTTGGATATACCGACCTTCGCCCGGTGCTTGCGAGCCTCGATGTAGTCAACCAGATGTTTGGCCAGGTCGGCTAACCACCGGAACGGCTCGAAAAACCGGATATATTCGATGCCCGGTACGCCCAATTTGTACCAGACGCCGAGGTCGCCCTTCTTGCTGTTCAATACCGACCGAATCCAGATGCTGTCGCCAACCGTGTGGTGCTCAATACCGTAGTTTCCGATAGAGAGCTCCCCGAAAGCGACGTTCTGCAATCGGTACTTTTTTCCACGGCTCTTGCTTTTGGATAGGGTGCCGTCGAACAAGAGAACATTTTTCCCGCTTCGGAAAAGCTCATGGAGCGATGTGAGATCGCCCGCGTACCGACGATGATTGGAGTACACCGCGAAGTCGTCGAGGTAGTACTCGTCGTCTCCTTCGTTGGTCTCGTCCTTCGCCGCGCTCCCGTCCAGGGCGGCCAAGGCCTCGACTTCCGAGACAGACGGTGAGAACTCACAGAGCTCGGTGACGGGATTGTACGTCCGGTACATTGATCTTGGTGTCAGCAGAGTGCTCTCTAGAATTTCCACAGATTTGAGCTGGTCGTAAACTGGTGATGCGCGGAGAACCCCAGCGCTCTCCAGCTCCTGCTTCACGTCCACATCTTCAACGTTCTCCGGCTTGACGTCCTGGTAATGGTCTTCCGCTTCCAAAGAGCCATCCTCATAGTCCTCAAGCCCTCGCTCAGACCAGGACTCTGAGTGGTCACGCAAGGGACTTGGTGATGGAGATCCAAGAGGAGGCGGCATGACGGCAGGCAGAGGATGCACCCTCGCGTTGCAGTGGTTGCCTGTTGCGGATGACGAGGGAAGGATGTCGTATCAGAATTGTAACAAGGAATTAAATATTAATAGATGACCTGCCGCTGCCGGCCATCAAAACAGCGTAAAAGCTCCGTAATTCACGGATTGCGACGCGCGACACGTCCATGGCTTCAGGACTTACGCGCTCGCTCCAAATAAATCACCAAAGGTAGCTGGCCAATGGCAGCTTTGGGCGCCCAGGCCCTGAAGCCCCACCTGCCGTTTTTGGAAGAATCGGATGGCTGTGAGGATCGGTTGATGGAAGTGAGTTTGATTGACCGAATTGAAAGATTATATAGAATGAACGGACGATTTTGCTTTATCATGTTGATCGCAGCGGCCATCATGGGAGTGGACTGAGCGAGCTTGGGATTCAGGGTGAGTTTGTCAAAGACAGCAAGCCGCTCGCGGTTTCCATAATGCATTATTGGCCATTCAAACTCGGATTCTACAAAATCCTCAGAGACAGAGATTCCAACAGAGGAAGTGATGGTAAACACAATAAAATGCAAACTTGTTGGTCACAGTCGACTGATTCAAGGTCTTGCAACCGTTTATATATCTATTTTAATGATGCAAAACCTCGTACACCGACGAATCCGCTTATGACAACTAGCAAGTTGAGAATTGGGCCACCTTAACCATTGCGGCTCGCCGAAGAGGATGAGCGGGAGTTCTTTAGATACGCGCTGACCCTCCTCCAGAACCTGCCCGAGTCCCCGCGGCCACCATGGGCGGTGGCATCGTCGTCACCGTACAACGCCTTTTCCCGGTCGGCGGCTCGGTCGGCGTATGCCTCGGCCTCCAGCCGCGACGGCCACACCAGCCCGTCCGCGCCGCCGTAGCCGCTCTCCTTGATCAGCCGCAGCATCCGGTCCTCGAGCTCCCCCATGCGCTGCGGCGAGAGCTGCGCCTCGGCGAACGCCCGGAACATGACAAAAGATTCGGCCACCTTGCCCGAGTGTACGTGTGTCGGATCCCGCGCGTCCTCAAACGTCGACGTCGCCCAGTTTTCAATCATCCACTCTACTACCCGCACCATTTCATCCACGTCCCCGAGCAGACCCAGGGCCCGGATGTAGTGCTGGAGATGGATGATGTGAATGCGATAGAAGAGAGGGGGCAGGTCCAGCTCCCAATCCTGCTTCTCGCCCTGCTCATCCGGCAAACCCTGGTCTTTTCTCAACGCCGCCGGCTCCGTGATATGACAGAAAGCGTCCTTGACGAGCATGTGTGCCGCATCTATCGCCTTGCCCTCCTCAGACGTCGGATCGACCTCCTGGAACTCGACGGCTTCCAAGACACGGCGCAGGATAAGACACAGCTTGTCAAACATGATCGCATCCACGCCCTTGCGCCGTCGTAAGAGTTCTCGGTAGATGTCCAGGAAAAGGCTCAGCGCTTTCACGCGAGTCGCACTATTGTTCCGATTCACAACAGTCGGCTGGGACAAAGCCCCGATAATGGTATGCCATGGCGCGAGGTAGTGGGAGGGTGTCTTCCTCAATCTGACGAATGTCGCTCTCGCGGCGCTTTGTATGAGGTGGATTCGTTTAGGGGTGCGTAGAGGCTCGTCTGTTTTGAAGTCGGGCGACATGTGACAGAGAGCGAAGACGCAGGCGGTAAAAACGCTGCGCGGAATCCTACCCAGTATGCTTTCGGCCTCCGAGTAGGTAGAAGCAGACGAGTCTCTGCCAAGCAAGCTTAAGAGCATGTCTACCGACTCTTTGTTTACCATGCCGTCGAGCATGAATGCCGCCATATCCTGGGGAGTCTTGGAGTGAGCGACGAGCACATTGAGACAACGGCCAACGGGCCGCAACTGCTGGCCACGCATTTGCTCGTAGAGCTGCTCGGGTGTGGGAGGCTGAATCCTGGCTTTCTCGAAGCTGCTGAGGTTGTCGTCGTGGAAAGGAAGGTTCTCCTTGATATCACCAGGGAGCGTCCTCGGAGTCAGGGGTACCTCGCGGGCAAACAGCCTGGCGAACATTTCGGCGTAGACCTGGTAGTTCGGTGGAAGACCCTGCTGCGGCGGACGCTGAAAACAGCCCCAGGCCTCATATGCGTTCCGGGTGGCCCTGACCTGAGCCGCCCAGTGCGAGTAAATGTTCATAGATGCGTACTTCCCGCGCCAGACCTTGGGCTTGAGAGACCGAATCTGGACGTAGGGCGATTCGCCGAGGTCGGCTCCTCCAAGCACGCCTAGAGGACGGTCGATCGGCTTGTCAGCGTACCCGGCCTCGCGCATCATGACTCCGGCCTTGACACTCCGGCTGAGATCATCCTCCAGCTGCCGCCTCTCATCCTGGCCGTCCCAATCCTGCCTGTAGGGCGGCCACGTCTTTGACAGGCGGGCCGCGACCATTTTCTCATCCCCAGACTTCGAAAGGGCGACCAGGACCCCGCGGATAGCCCTGAACCCGGACCGGTCTATCTTCAGTGGGCGATCGAATTCGCTCGACAAGACGAGCATCACTTTTTGCGCCCGCCAGTTGTAGCGCATCTGAGCGACCGGATGCATGGGGGAGCTCGTCTCGAACAGCTGTAAACACTGGTTGAATAGTCTGCAGCGCGCGGCAAATATCTTCTCAGCCCGCGTCGGGGAGACATGCCGCTCCGGGTTGAGGGGGGCCCAGCCGAGATTACGTATGTAGCTGGCGGCCAGGTCGGCGATCGAGACGATGGCGCTTGGCCAGACAAGCATCACGTGGTGCATAAGGAGCCTCAGCAGCTTCTCGAACTGGTCCGGACCCATATTGAGGCGGTGGTCAAGGGTGCGCAATGGTCTGACCGGGGCCTGGCACGACAACGAGGTGGGCTTGACCGGCAGGCGACTGCCCATCGAGAGGGAGTTGTCACAGAAGGTCTTGGCCGAGTATTCAAGAAGGCGCATGATGGACCGAGGCTTGTTGAAGACCTCATCCCTACGGAGGATGTTGAAGAGAACGAAAATGGGCTTGTACCGGTCCGAAGAAACCAGGCGTTCGACCCTCGCGTCCGCATCTTCGGCCGACAAGATCCAGACCCAATGATCGATGTCGTCCGCCGTGATGCCCTTGAACGCGAGATACTCCAGCTTGGCCCGCCAGGCGGCATCGCTAGGCAAGTGGTCGGACAGGCGGGTCCTGCCTTTGGCCTCGGCCTGTTGCATGGCCCGCTGCAGCGTCACCATAGGCAGGCGGTAGCTGCGGCTGCCAGCGGCTTTTGCGAGAACGGTGAGGGTGTCGTACTCGTTCGATGTGTACGTTTCTCTTAGCCAGAGTGCCAGGGCGTAGTTGGACCCCATATCGACCGATTCCTTGAGCGGGGTGGACGGTGCCCGAGGGCCCTTGGGGTCGGAGCGGGCGTCATGATAATCCCAGGTGTTTCGAAGGATGGGCCGCACCGGTTTGGGCTGCGAGGCGTAGGATGTGGTTAGCTAGTATTCACTGCGCGCTTGACATTTGCAAGTGTGATTATCGCATCGTCGGCGCGAGGTATGTGCTTGACTTACTATAGAACGGGCATTTCGAGGGGTCTTGCTAATTACGCCAACTCTTCTTATTAACATTGGCTGGGCACGCGCTATCTGCGCATCTTGAAAAGGTTGGCTGGGGTCAGACGGGCATTTGCCTGTCGCAGTCGGTTTTCTGGTCGTGAAGGCGGAATGAGTGTTGGCAAATACAGTGCCCTGCAGCTACAGACGAAAAAAAAAAAAAAAAAAAAACTCCCAGCATGGGCGCGCTTCATTGGATGTCACAGCAAGCCCCGCCCCGATCGGAGTCTAGCGTCTCCCGCCCGCCATCTTCCTTCGATCGAATTGGCAACTCCACAATGATGCACAGGCTGCGAGCATCAGTTATCGCAAAACAATCATACCGAAGCAGCCAATGTTGGGAGACAAATCACGGGGAGATTGTCGCGCGAATTCTTTCACGATCTATTTTTTTTTTTCCTTTTTATGCTTGAAGCACGCAGAGCCATAACACCAGATAACTTCCTTCCACGTCCATAGCGTAACCCGAAGCCAACTCTCAATCAAAGTCTATCATCAGATCAAAGCAAAGCAGAAGCCCCGAGAGTTGCGCGACCCACCCTACCGCCCGGCGCGGAACTCGGGACCAGCCAACCTCGCAGGCTGGGCACGCAGCCATTTCTCCACGATGCCTCCGCCGAAGAGGAAGCGCCGCCTTTCGCAGGACGAACTCGCCCTTGCCGCCCCGTTTCCTCCTCCAGCGCCGCCATCAGCCTCCGCCACGGCCGCTCCGACGCGCCGTGCGACGCGCCATACCCCGGCAGCCCCGCCGCCACCTTCAGTTCCCCAACACCCCGACTCCGACGCTCCGAAACGAAAACGAGGCAGACGGCCGCGCAACAACCCCGAGCTGTCCGAACCGTCCTCCGATCCCATCTCCAGCCCAGTCCCTCCCACCGTAACCATCGCGACTCAGCCAGGGACTCCGAAGACGACGGTGCCGACAGCCTCTGGCGCAAGGAAAGACACGGCGACAGCGGCGATCAGGAGATCATCTTCCACATCCCAGCGGCCCACCAGACGAGTAACGCCGTCACAGGAGACCGAAAACCTCCCACTGCGCGCCGCTGCTGCCACTGGGCGCTCAACCGCTGCCTCCAGGCCCGCAAGGACGACAAGATACGGAGAGGTGGTCGTCGCTCCTGCTCCAGAGAAGGTGCCGGCAGGAAATCCGCCCGGAGTCCATGAAGCTACTGCTACTATTGCGCCTCCCGCCGTGCAAATTTCCCCCGCTCCGCCGGCTCCTCTAACCTCCAGGACCACCTCGCACAACATAGCTACCCAGACACCCCTGAAACCACAAGCAGCTGTGCCTCCAAACCAACAACCGCCGAGGGCGGCACCAGCTGCGTCACCTTTGGCACCTGCGGCAGCAGCGACGCCAACAGGTGCCATGCCAAAACCGCAGCAGCAAAAGCAGAGAGCACAGCCTGTTCATCAGCCACAAGCGAAGCCGCACGCCGTGTCAACGCCTGAGAAACGTGGATTCCGAGCGGACCGCAACATCGATAAGGTCGTGTTGGGCAACACGTGTTTTTCCGCATGGTACCCTTCTTACTACGGCAAGGAGGTGCTGGGCGACGTGTCAGGAAATGCGGTGGCCAAGACTGCTAGCAACGGCACGGGCGCGACGACAACGAATGGTTTTCACACTGCTGGGGTCGGCAAGGCAAAGCCACATCATACCAATGGTGAAAGCAACGGCTCTGATGCCCCGTGTACAAACGGCACGGGGAAGGAGAATGGCAAGGGGAAGGCAGGCCAGCAGCAGCCGACACAGCAGCAACCAATGCTCGGTCGCCTCTATGTCTGTCCGTCATGCTTCAAGTACTCCAAGGAGCTAGTCATGTGGTGGGAGCATGTGCAGGCCTGCGATCGGCGGCACGTCGTGCCCGGCCGCAAGATATACGTACACCCCAAGGGAAGCCAGACCATCCACTTGCGAGCCCCTACCAAGGCGGGTGGCCCGCGGAAGAAGTCGGATGCCGACAAAGTTTTGACCCAGGTGGTGCAGGACGAGGGCGAATGGAGCATCTGGGAGGTAGACGGGGAGCAGGAGATGGTAGGTCTGGAGATGACGTTTGCCCACATGCCAAGACGGGACGGACACATTTGACTAACCCAGCACGCCGGTCGTTAGCTCTTCTGCCAAAACCTATCACTATTCGGCAAGCTGTTTTTGGATAACAAGTCGGTTTTCTTCGACGTCACCTCGTTCAACTACTTCCTCCTTGTGTACACGCCACCGTGGCCAGCACTGCCAACCTCGGAACCAGGCGAGAAGGACCAAGCCAGCGGCGCATCTTGCACCACCAACGCAGTCGAGCCGCAACCGCCATCGCCACGCATAGTTGGTTTCTTTTCCAAGGAGAAGATGTCGTGGGACAACAACACCCTGGCGTGTATCCTAGTGTTCCCTCCGTGGCAGCGTAAGGGGCTCGGGGCGTTGCTCATGGGCGTCTCGTACGAGATCGCACGGCGAGAGGGCATCCTGGGCGGACCCGAGAAGCCCATCTCGGACCTGGGCAGAAAGGGCTACAAGAGGTACTGGGCCGGCGAGATGGCGAGGTGGCTGCTTACCGTGCAGCCGGACAGCATCAACGTGGCACCAGCAGCTAGCACGGGAGTAGACGGCGGCAACACCACCACCGCCGTTGTCGACTTGGAAGAGTGTAGCCGAGCGACGTGGATCGCGCTGGATGACTGCCTCGCTACACTGCGCGACATGAATCTGGCCGAGGACGCCGGGCTGGGCCCACCCAGGCCCCCGGTTCCCGGCGCTGCCGGTCCGGACGAGGGCGCGGGTGATGGTCATCGTGGAGGAGACGACGCCACGATGCAAGGGGCGGCGGCTCCGTCCTCGTCAGGCAAAGGCCAGGACGACGCGGACAAGTCGGGCGAGGAGCAGGCCGGGCAGGTGCGCAGGGTCAGGATATACAAGGATAGGGTCCGGAAGTGGGTCGCAGACAACGGCGTCGACCTCACGCGGCCCTGCGATCCGGCCGGGTTCGTGGACGGCTACGGCATCAAGGCGGCATCGGTGGATAAGGAGAAGACACCGCTGTGATCCTGGGTGTCCCTCCGTGGTGTACAAAAATGTGTACTCTAACTTTGTGTTTTGTTTGGGGTATATTACGACAAAGGAAGCGATTGTGATGCATTTTTTGTCCTGTCAATTATTTTCATTCTTGCGATGCTTTTGCTTCACCGCCTGAACCTGGATGGCATCCCGCCAATTTTCTTAAAAGTTGAAATCAGTCATCCAAACAGGAACCAAGGATGATGCTCGACGCGTCGGCACACGCGCCGATAAGCACACCCATGCTTCCGGCTCCCTTGGCGTTCGGCGCGGGAGAGCCCCATGTCCGTCTTACCCTAGTGCTTCGGTCAGCCCAGCCGAGTTTTCCCGGGTTTGCCAGGGTAGCATCAAAAAGTCGTGCTGCGGCTAAGCTACCAGTCAGCTCTGTCGACACGCAGAGATTATGCAAGGCTGCATGCATGGGACCTCCTGGCTGGCATGGATTTCGCAGTGCCCCCAACGACGCTTCTGCTGCAAGAATTCCCGGTAATTAGAGGGACAACGGAAAGAGAGAGAAAAAAAAAATGTGTGGTGGCACAAGCTCGTAATCTACTGTCAGACGGGGAAAAGTCGGACAGCCCTAGCATGTCCTGTCCTCTTTTCTTACTTGTGTGCCACACAGCCCTGAGCAAGAAAAAAAAAAAAAAAAAAAAAAAGCAAGCCAATCCCCATCCCGGCCGTCCGGTCGGCTATCCGAATTGTTTCTACAAATCTCTACCTGCAAATCCCTTCCAATTGTGTCGGGTGTGGTGGGGCAAGCCAGCCCTCTTCCAGCAGCAAGCTCCCAGGAGCTCGGAGCTTTGCGGCAACAGGGGGTTAGCTTTTTTTGGTCGGTGAAGCTAATGCCGGGAACCAGCAGCAGCAGTAGCAAGGATATGGTACAGGCTAGGGTGCTTCCGGGACGTTAGCCGCAAAAATCCACGTCAGGGACGAGAAAAGAAAAAATTTTATCTCCCCAATGGACGTCCAGAGGTGGCTTGCCTATGATCGCTGTCTGAAACACACACAGAGAATTTGAACTTGTGTGTAAAAGGAGGTCAACTCGCGCTTCCCACTTCCATTCCCATGCTGTCGTTCTTCTTCTCGGTCCTCCCGAATTCCACGCCCAAGTCCCAAGTCGCAACACCGTCCCGAAAAGCGGGAACCGGTCCCACACCCTGCCAACCAGCAGGACACGTGCACCATCGATGACAGCTCTTTTTTTTTTCTTTATCCCAGAGCTTCAGCATGGTTTTGCGCCGCCATGTGGGGGCCTTCCCTTTATGGGTGGGGGTCGCATATCAACCACTCACCCCCCCTGACGCGCGCACCGTCATCCTGCCTTGTGCAAGACCCGACTGTGAGAAAATTTTCTGTTTTCGTGGTGACACAGAAAGGCCGCCCGCCTCCGTGGGAAACTACAGCTGCAGCAGTCGTCTGTCGACACTGCCCAAGCTGGTTGTGGTGGACGCTTATCGTTGGTCGTTGGTGGTCGTTGGATCTCTTGGTCCAACCCCCCTCATGTCATGTCCAGGTGAGAGAGGGCGCGGGATGACGGGGTGTGTTGGCCACGGAGTAGATAACGGTGTCGTTCCGGGGAGTTCTCGGCCGAGTCATTGAATGAAAAGTCTGCCAACCAAGTTGGCTGGGCAGAGAAACCTAGGCAGCCTCTTTCGGCCGGCTGAGTCCCTTGAGCCTCAGGCCTCCAGGCCCAACGGTGGGTGTGTCCCGATATTGCCCGATCATGGCCGGCTTGAAGATCTTGATGGCTGTGAGATCAGCGTTCTCTGACCTGGGCCTCAACCCCGGCACACACACAAGCATCTCCCATCATCCACCTTTCCCTCAGCTCGTTCACCTCCGTTCTTCCAGCCCATCCCACCTGTTTCCCCCGGTCCGGACCAGCAAAAAATCCGGTCAACGGGTCCACCTCGCTGGCGTCGAAATACCTCTTGTGCTGTTTGCCAGGCTCCGCCCCCTTGGGTCCATTGACCTATTAGAGCCTCCCAATCCAGAGCTGGGTCACCCCAGAGGCCCGTTCCCTGCCCACCCTTTTTGTTCTTCCGTTCCTTCCCTCTCCCTCCCGGCTCCAGTCTTCTTCCACTCACATCAGCTCTGGAAAAAATCTCTTACCTGTCTCTTCCGTTTCTTTCCCCCATCTCCAACCAGCTCCAGCTCAGCCTCTTTTGTCTTTCCCTTCCGTCACTAGACATCTCCCCCTCCATTAGACACAATGGCCTCCACCCGTATTTTCGCCTCTCGCCTGGCCAACACCATGGCTCAGTCGACCACCAAGGTCGCCCGCCCGGCTATGCGGATGCAGCTCGCTGCTCCCAAGCGCACCTTCGCTGGTAAGTCTCCAACGTCATCGTAGAATACCCATCGACACCTCAGGCACCTGTTCGACACCACGATCCGGCCCGAGCGTCGGTCGATGGACCCCGGAAGGGAGGAGGAAAAAATTTTCGTCGACGCCTTGGGCCTCGGCCTATCGGTTGGAGATTGGCTTTCGACTGCTTTTCGGTCGACCGGATCTGCGGCGAGTGCAATGGAAATGGGGTATCGACGGTACTGATGCCGAGTCTCGTTTTCTTCCGTTCCAGGCATGAGCATCAAGCGCCAGCAGGCCCCCTCCACCATTCTGGCCTCGACCATCGGCCGCCAGGCTTTCCAGGCCCAGCGCCGCATGTACTCGTCAGAGATCGCCCAGGCCATGGTTGAGGTCTCCAAGAACATCGGTATGGGTTCGGCCGCCATCGGTCTGACTGGTGCCGGTATCGGTATCGGCCTGGTCTTCGCCGCCCTCCTCAACGGTGTTGCCCGCAACCCCGCTCTCCGTGGCCAGCTTTTCTCGTACGCCATTCTGGGTTTCGCTTTCGTCGAGGCCATCGGTTTGTTCGACCTGATGGTTGCCCTCATGGCCAAGTTCGTAAGTAGCACCGGCATCCCTCACACGAACTGTCGAGACATGGATGGACGACCTAGTCGTTGGCGTGTGGGACACAGGGGCCCGTAACTAACAAGCACTCCAGACTTAAGCATTTTCTTCGACATCGGCTGGGCCTTCGGGTCCCCGCGACATTGGGCAGCCCCAATGATGGGTGGTTAATGAGACGGGGGAGACTGTCACTTGACAGTCGTTCGTCAGCATCTAAATCCAAAAAAGGACACGGCGCGGATAGAGCATTAGAGCCCTTGTGTATAGAAATGGGTCATAGACAAGATCTTTTCAGAGAGGGAATCATCAGGAAGCATGGCCCGGGCAGTCACTTCGCGCTGCCCGCGGCTGCCTTGTAAAAATAGCGAAACACATCCCCTCAAACCAGGCCAGCATCCCCAAGGCTTTTTCTTTCCTTTACGTCATTTTCATTTGGGGCCAGCCGGGACATGACGGGAGGCTTCGCGAGACACTCTCCTTCTCAGTCCACACTTGATGGCTCCAAGAGGCTCGATCCTGTTGCCGCCATCACCACCTGGCGGCGCGGTCATTGTAGGATAGACGAACATCAAAAGACAACCTCTCCGCTCAACGACTCTTGCATAGCTCTCTCATGGATAATCACATGAAGCTCTCGGTCTCAGACAAGCTCCCCAGGAAAGGCCGGGGCAGGACTTAGGGCCGACAAGAGTGACCCCACGGGGAGCAAGGCGGGAGAGGCGGGCCTGAAGCGAGTCGAACGTGATTTTGGTGGGATAAGCAAATTCCCTCAAGCCCTCCATCGCCGTCCCCAGTCGTTCCCCACAGGCCCAGCTTGGGAAGCTGATGGTCGCACGTGTGAAGAAATCGTGACTCGGCCGTCGCCCTTTGCCATATCTCGAGCCGAACTGGGCCGAGCTGTGGCTTCCGCACGGAAGGGCTCATTGGACGCTGTCGAGTCTGGAAAAAAAAATAAAAAACAGTGAATCTTTGATCACTGGCGCCGTAAGGAGTGTCCCCTGGAAGCACGAAAACAGAAAGGAGGCACGAATGAACAGCCTGGCAGACGATGAGACGACACAGAGAGAGAGGGACAGCACAAAAGCCAGACTTAGACAGCCCTGACTGGACACGAGCGGCGCTTGCGGCTCTCAGGGACGCCCGGGATCGAGGCACAAAATCCGAATCGAGACGGCGGGTGAAAGACGGCCGTCCCCGGAGCGGACCAGGGAATTGACACTCGGGCAGTGACCTTTTTTTTTCGGCCCGCAAACAGTTGGGCGTGATCAATGCTGTGTCGTGGCCCTCGTGAGGGCGCGGGCGGGCGGTGGTTGCGGGTCGGATTATGGAGAACTCGGGCGCTGGGACGGGCGGAACTCTGGGGAAGGTCGGCCGGAGGCTTGACCGCACGTAAGAAAGGGATGATAAGCCGTTGTGGGAGGGCCCGAATCAGAATTCTGACTGAACTTCCAAGTACCGAAAAGTCGATTGATTGATGTGTTGCAAAATACAGATCACAACGATGTTTCCTTTGCGTCGTTTCTGCACGGACGAGGGCGAGAAGCGAGAAGAGGTTGGAAGAAATGCAGAGGGGGTGATGAAGAGGGCAGGGCCTCCCTAATAAAGCACTCCCCCTCCTCAAAAAAAAGGAGACAGGCAGACCGGCCGTTGTTCGCTTTACCCCGCACGCCAGGTTCCCAATTCCGCAGCGCTCGCACGTCTTTGGACGAACTCTCAGCAGCAGCAACACGCCACCTGTGGAACTACACCACCCGATTATTTTGGCCAATGTCTGGTCGTGGCCAGGGAGCCGCTTGCCCGATTCCACAAACTGAAAAACGAGCAGTTGTTACAATAGTGTGCAAAAAAAAACGCAAATCCGTGCATGGGCCACACTCACCACCACCAAACACCCCTATTTTAAAAGGGCCGCATTTGATCAAAAATAAAGCTATTCGCATGCCGTTACTTGTAATAGAGACAAAATTGGTCAGAGTTTATTATATATAATACGCCAATACTTGGTATACCAACCCCGGGCCTGGTAGAGGGCCTCAATCATACGGGGGCATAGAATCTATGTGTGTGGCCCATGCACGGATTTGCGTTTTTTTTGCACACTACTGTAAGATGAGCAGGAAAAAGAAACGAAAAAACCGCGTTACCCTCACTCATGCGTGGACATGCTGTCACGAGATATGGAAGAATGGATAGTGGTGAACGATTGGAATTTAAGGACCGCAAAAAAAAAAGCCAACGTCGTCGCCAAGATACATTGGTTGGTTCGGAAAGGGGGTGAAAGCACGGAGCTTGACCAAGGTGCAAGGGCCCTCCGTTGCGAGTTTCCACCACCACTCCATCTGTGGGTTCAACGAAGCACCAAATCTAATTGTTCGAGTTCGCTTTGCCGCCCCACCTTTCCTTCTTCTTGACCCTTTCGTTTCGACCCTGGAAGGCTTGTTCACGGTCCCGTACGTGGGATGTTGGCTGGGAGATACCCGTGGGGGCTTCTCGCGTTGTATGCCTTTGAAAGCGCCCTGCCGGTCCCAATTACCCTTGCGGATAGCCTCGGGGATTGTCGCGGGGATTTGCGGCGGCCTAGGTTGCTTTACTCCTTCGGGATAGTCGGGGCCTTGCATTTTGTAATCCCCGTGGATGCCCGTGCGGCCACGTGGTTGCAAAGCGGCTTAGAGCGAGGCGGCGATGGCGCCGCTGGCGGTCAGGACCATGAGGAGGGCGATCTTGGAGATCTGCATCTTGGCGGTCGTTGTTGGGTTTTAGTTTTATAGGTCCGAAAAAAAAAAAAAAGTAACCAGTGTATAAAAAAGAAAACTCTAAGAAACACAAAAAGGAAAAATGTGTTAAAAAAAAAAAAAAAAAAGAACGGAATGAGATGATAGAGAAAAGGAGAAAATAAAATATTTTTCGATAGAATGAACCAAGGCTTTATATAAGCGAACGAGGCGGTAGGTAGAGTTCAAATTCACGCCGAAATTCCCCAATTCGGGTTCCGTGGTGGCGGCGGTTACAACGAAAAATCACAGGTACCCGTCGAGTCAGCTGGAATAAAAAAAAAACGGAGAGCATGTAGCTTTACCGGAAAGTTAAAAGGCATCAAAAAACGTGGGTGCGACACGAGCAAAGTTCCTGCTACTATACCAACGGACTACGCCGAATAAGGACCTGGGCGCTATGTATAAACCGCAGGCGGCGAAAGTCACTACCTGACACGGGTGGGTAACCCAATGCACCATGAGGGCAAAAGAAGGAATGCCCGCACCTGGGTCACGCACCGTGACGCTACAGCAAACCTTGCCCCAATCACGATGTGACGGCGATTCATTCGTTCGGTGGCAGTAATGGACGTCGAGCACCGCCGTGGGGGGGCAAAAAGAGGCTGATACTTCGATCCCCTTGAGCCCTTGGCGCATGACATGAAGTCAAAGCATAGGTTGTTGTTCGTCTTTGGGATGGGTGCCTCTGCAAGCCAGCGGGTCGTGTCCGGTCAGTCCTGACCCACTCTCCCCTCATATACCAAGACGCACCGCCATATCAACAAGTCTCCTGTCGTATAGTGGTTAGTATGTGAGCTTGTCATCCAACAACGCTCGAGACCCGGGTTCAATTCCCGGCGGGAGAGCACCTTTCTTTTTTGCGTTTTTTTTATTTTATTATTTGGTTTTTATTCGTGATTATCTTACGCCATCCGTAGAGTGTTCTTTTCTGCACTGTGTTATTTGAAAGGTTTTTTTCTTTTTCTTTTTTTCCGCGGCTGAGGGTTTTGATTATCTGCCGACGAACTCTCAACGAACCTCGAGCGTTCGTAACCCAAAGCAACACAATCACATACTTGAACGCCAGCTTTATAAACGTGGCCACCCAGACACTGAAAGTCAGGATACATCTATATCATCACGAGGGAAATCGGGCCATCAGGAAGCTTCTAAATGTTGCAAATGCTTTCTAGATATGGTCCACGAATCGGGGCTGCTCTCGGGTCCTCGCTGAATACCGCCCGTTGTCGTCTCCGTTGGGCACGCGTGGCGGCTGGAACCGCTTATTTTTGTCGACGGGCAGTGAGGTGATCGCCTCCCACATTTCCATAATTCCCGCCCTCCTCGCTGGCAACATGCTGTACTGCAGGCTGTAGAGATTCTTGCGGTTGATCGGCGGCACGAACCGGCCCGTCAGCAGGCATAGGGCCACCTTGGGCGACAGGTAGTGCTTCCGGATTCGATGGCCCATCTGCGAGTACTGGCGGAATATAGCACCCAGTGGAAGGGGGATCGACTACCGGTTCCAACTGTCAGCCCATCTTCTCCACAACATCTCCATCCAGAATAACCGGATTAACTCACGTGAAGCGTTATTACCGATGTCAAGGGCTGATTAGGCGCCACATCGGTGTCGTTCTTCGTATCCTCCGAGTCGCGGAGCTCAAAGCAGATACCACCTGGACGGCAAGCCGCATACTGGTTAGAACGCAAAGCTCGGTGCCTTTCTCGCAGACGACATGATCCGGAACTAACCTGGTAACCTGGTCGGGTCTTTGATCCGGAGCATAATGGCAAATAGTGGGAAGTGGTTTAGGCACGAGAGGAGAGTGTCGAAGGCGGCCTTGATGGAAATGATGACCATGCGGGATATGGCAAAGTTAAGATAGAACACAACCACAGTCGGGAGAAGGAAGAAGAGCAGCGTGAAGAGGATGGTGCCGACAAGAAGCTGGTCGAGGTCGTATGCACACGAGTCGATACGGTTCCGCAGCACGTTGTGTTTCTTGCCGCGGAACAGATGAAAGAGCGAGACGAGAATTGTGAGCTGCCAGTGGTATATGCGGGCTGAGGCAAGATAAAAGGAGTAGATGTGGATGGTGAGAAACGAGAGCAGGTCCGAGAAGAGGGCGATGGGCATGCTCGCCCCGGCAAAGCTGGAGAAGCCTATGAACCATATGATGTGGGGCAGTACAGGACGCAGCGTTTCGATACAGCCTGCAGGGCGTGTTAGCCAGCGTTGCTGCGTTGAGACGGAGCGGAGAACGAAGCTGTCATGACTTACTAGCCCAATAGTCTATGACCCAGAGAAACAGGTCTCCCAGGAACGCCGCCAGCTCGTTGTTTAGCTTGAGGCCGGCAGGCCAGCCCATGAGCCACGAGATGCTCGTCTGCAGGGCCTTGACGGTGTAGGTACTCAGCAGATCGCTGATCTGCTCCGCCACCCATGAGGCGTTATCAATGATGTAGGACCCGAGGGCGATGCCGATGATGACGTCGTTGGCCACGAGCCACAGGCTGTTGTAGAACCGGATATAGTCCGGGTGGCTTCGGGTCACGCTCTCCCAGTCGTTCTTGCGCCTGCGCAGGGTCGCATACTGCATGGGCCAGTAGCAGAACTGCTGCAGACGGATCTCGACCTGCTGCGCCGTAGCCGACACATCCTTGAGCGCGGCGTAGCGGGCCCGCGGCCGCCACTCCAGCACGCGAAGTAGCATCTCGGCCGCGATCCGGTGGCCCAGCAAGCCCATGACAAAGGCCCTGCGGATGACGGGGAAGGCGTACAGGACGACCTGCTTCCAGAGCCAGAAGATGACGTAGTCGCGCATCGTGGTGGCGGACTCGACGACCCGCTCAGACACACTAAGGCTGCGCTTGGCCCTTGTCCGCGGTCCCACGACACGCCCCGCGTTCTTCTGCAATAGTTGCTCTAGCTCCCACGCCCAGTTGATCTGGTTCATAATTCTCGGCAGCGCCCTCTCTTTAGCTGACGGTATCCTGCGCACAACCGAGTGCAGTCGGAGCTTCTCGACTAGCCGCGCCTTGCTCTCCCTTTGCAGGCGCTCTTCTCGCTCGTCGTGCGGCTCGACCTCACCCGGGGCCGGAGCCAGACCGAGGCCCTCATTCTTGTCGCCCAGAGCCAGGGATATGGGGCTAAGGGAGACGAACTGCATCCGCACAGGAGATGGCCGCTTGAAAAGGATGATTTGGAAGCTGGACGCTCGGGTGCACGTTATCCGCGGGACGGATACGCGTGGCCCTGTAGTGACCCGGATCCAGGAAGAGTCCATCTCGGGCGCGTCGGGGGAGTTTGACAGGCCAAGGACTTGCATGCTCGACTGCCCGCAAAGCTCGAAGATGCGGCTGACCGGGTGAGGGGCGCTCCTTAGGAGCGTGCCCGCCTTGAGAGCGAATTCTACATTCCGGGGCTGTGGGCGTGAACAGCCTCCCAGGTCAGTGCGTGCTCTCGTCTATCCTTGCAAGCAGGCCTCGCTGGGTGGACACGGCCAGCCTTGGAGCTGTCATCGCACCTCGACATCGTCTAGGATCGCCACGACGAAGACGTCGAGCGATGAGTTGCGCCAGCCGACAATGACACCGGGGAGCTCGGAGCGAGGGATATCGGTCGGCCAGAATATGCGCATCAGGCCATCCTGTGCAGGCATGACCAGGGCAGGCGCCGCGCCCTAGAAAGAGCCTCGACGCCTCAGCTGTTCGCGCGCTGAGATTCCGGATCCAGGGGAGCGTGGGTGCTATATGACATATCATCGACGCCGTCAGCCGTCTTGCTGCGCCGGGCGCAGCGTCTCGAGTTGCGTCGTAATGGAGGGGGTTCAGGTCGCGTCGTACCAGATCCGCCTCTCTGGTGGCCAGACGTTCCACGGGTATAATTATAAGGACGAATAGCAGCGTCAAAAGCCCAAAGGCCTTGGCGGAACGGGTCTAGGGATAGAGCGGGCAGCAGAGAGGTCGCCAAAAACAGATTAGCAAACTCTCCTGCTCACATCATGTGATAGATACTATTGCACCAGCGGATTCAGTCCAGGCAGTGTGGGCTGCGGCCAGGAACTCACAATGACACCGTAGTCCCAGGCGAACAAGGCAAGTTCATAGAGGCGAGTAACGAGGTCCCATCGAGCAGTGATGTAACCCGCTACGAAGATGCCAAGGGTCAGGACAGAAAAGGGGTGCATAGAATCGCCTCTTGCGACGGTGCTCTCATGCCGCCGGGCAAGCCTGCCGTCGCTGTCGGGGAGGTTTCTGGTGGTCTGGATCTAGGGGACTTGGCGCTTCGACGGGAGGAGATCAGGGCGGCAACGGAGGCGCGGCGGTGGGCGGCGGAGCGGGAGCTGCGGGCGCGGACGCCAGTATTTACTGTTGCGGACGCCGAGGCTTGATATTCCGAAAGCGGCGGCAACACAGCAGCTGCAGGCTCGTAACAAGGAACACGGCGGCGGGGTTCAGGGGCGCGTTCGTGACCGGGTCTCCAGGGTCCGAAGTCGGTTTTCGGCGCTGTGCAACGCAGAGTATGGTGCAGGGCTGTCAGGGGAGCGAGCGACTGTGGGTTAGACTGGGCGGTCCTTGGGTTGAAGGTTGTTTGCGAGAAGAATGGCACGTCTCCGGCAGCCGTTTTTGTCGTAGTCTGCAAGATGTCCGTCCCTGGCGAAAATGTCGAGCCCCTGCTGGGCCACTGATCAGAGATTGGATTTGGTGCGCAATTGACGGCTGCTGCTGCCAGCCTGGCGAGAGTTGACCCCTGCTAATCGCATCGACCACCGGACCCACCCTGCCTGCCGGTTTCTCGATAGCCAGCACCAACCTGAACTCAAAATGCGCCCCTGTCCTTCCTGTCCGTGGGGGCTCTACATGCTCACCATTCCCCATTAAGGAAATGACCTCGAAAGAAGAGCATCGACAGCTCAGCTCGGCCTCGCTGAGAGGAGAAATATTGACAGCGCGGATGTTGTCCGTGGACCATCTGCTCCTGGGCAGCGTTCTGCGCAGACACGCATCAAAGAACCAAGCGTCGGACCATGCCGCCCACGTTCCCAGTGGATGCGGTTCGACAAGCCTTCTGAAGGCGGCCATAATGTATAATCGTGCTTTTATTGAAATGCTTCTTTTTGTCTGTATTTGGTCATGTTTTGTGACTTTTCTTAGTAAAGAAAGCTTGTTTTGCTGAAGAGTAGAGATGGTCATGTATGTCTGTGTCTGGCAGGCGCCGATCGACCACACTACTGTACAGTTCAATGGGCTTGATTGGGCATCAGCAAACAAAGCCAGCGGAACAGTGGTGGGGGAATGCTCCCAAGACAATTTAGCACTTACACTTCCGTCCCATGTGAACCGCGTCGTTGTCCTTGTTATCCTCGCGCGCGTCGTCGAGCAATTTGTCAATGCCTTTGTTCTTCAGCGCAGCCTGCTCCTCCCAAACACACTCGTCAGTACGGTGACATCAGGCGGAGCAGAAATGGACCTCACCGTCAGGCACTTCTTGTAGTCGTTGAACAGACTTTCGCACTCATTCTTCTCGCCGGTCCCGTTTCCTCGCAGGTACTCTGGGTATTGACCCGTCAGCGTCCAGCCTTCTCTCCCTCACAGCAAGGGAAGAGCATCATCGACCACTCACTCTCGCTGTACCATTTCAGGAAGCAAGTGTCATACCGCCTGGGTTTGCGTGTTAGTTCAAGCATACGGCGCTTGATCTCAACGGAACAAGAAAGGCGCGGCCTACTCCTTCACTTCGTTGCACTCGGGCGCGAGTGAAGCCGACATCTCGACAACTTGGCCTGCTGGGCCTCTGACGTTGCGCGGCTCAACTTCGTGGTTGGAATCGCTGACTCGATTGCCGCGAGGCAGGCCGCCCTCACCTCGCCTCAACGTATCGAGCGCAAAGATTATCTGTCGGCGCGCGGCATCCACAACATACAATTCAACCGAACTGCCCGCTCTTTTGGCATTCAAATACTGGCGGCGCTTTTAAGGTTGTCAGACCCTGGCCTGGGTCGCTGCCGAAGCTGCCGTCGGCCTTCCATCCCACGACGGGAGCCTTCTGTCATCGTCCCCGCTTTGCCACTATCTTATCACAAATCGCGACCCACCAAAGCACCCCCAAGGTATCGGTACACCTGCTGGTCGGTGGCCAAGCGGGACGACAACACTGAAGAAAGTCTCGATACAAGGCCGCCCGCCAAGCCCCACTAAAAAAATCGAACCCAACGCGCTTTCCGTTACAGCAAATCCCGTCGTCGCTTTGAGGCGCACCTAGACCTTCAGCGTGGGAATCTGAAGCGGGCGACACGGCAAGCAGAAGCAACCGATCGGGGCTGCGGTGTCATCAGCAGCGGCCGCCAAGATGGAGGCATCGCAGGACTTCAAATCGCTGCAGGACAAGATCCAAGCGGCGCTGGTGTCTACCACCCGCCGCGTCAACACCATTGCCAGCCAGGATCTTGGCTTCCGTCGCAGCGTCGATCCCGACTCGGCCGAACAGCTCGACGAGCAGCGGACCAAACTCCTCGAACTGGCCAGCGCCCTGGTCCAAACGGCAGCGGCGAGCGCCGGTGGCGCCAAAGCCAAGGCCAAGGCCAAACCCATCACGCTCGAGGACGCCGAGGACGTCGACGACAACTGGCAGACCATTGTGGATGCGCTTGACACCGCCCTCGAAAAGGCCGACACCTGCATTGACGACTACACCGGACTTGTCAAGAGGAAGGATGCGCCCACGGCAGAAATGGTGAGAGAGAAGAATCCCCATGGCGCACCGGCAGCGGCGTCAGCAGCTGCCCCGCAACAAGCAGCGAAACCGCCAGCGCCTAACAGCACACCTCAGGGACCGAACATAAAGAAGTCGAAGCCAGGGCAGCTTGACAGGTCCCTCCGGTTCGCCAACATTATCAAGCCTCAGGAGGCTTTCGAGACGGCGCCGGACAACTTCGATAAGGGGCCATGGAAGCCTATCTTGTCCACGAAGCCACACGCCACCGTTCCATTGGAGCAGAGCCTGTCGATGTTCCAGGACGACGAAGGCGAGACACAGTACGACTTCCTCCTCTACCTGCCTCTGCTCAAGCCTGCGCCATTATCACCGGAGGAGCGCAAGTCCTCCTCCAAGCGGTCGACGTACAATCACAAGATCCGGAAGCTGCGATACGCCGGCAATACTCGCGGTGCTAATGGCTCTTTCAGATACAAACATCCATACGAGACAGAGATTCTGCGTATGAAATACCCAGAAAGCACCTACCAGACCAGAGAGCCCATCCCTTACACGTCCATCGCCGAGTCTATGCCCGTCTACGTCGATACCTACGAGGGCGTCCTTCAGATGCTGGAGGAGCTCAAGCAGGCGACCGAAATAGCCATCGATCTCGAGCATCACGACTTCAGGAGTTACTCTGGGCTTCTATCGCTGATGCAAGTGAGCACCCGAGAGAAGGACTGGATCGTCGACACTCTCAAACCCTGGCGTCGTCGACTTGAGGTTCTCAACCAAGTGTTTGCAGACCCGAAGATATTAAAGGTACCAATGACCTGCTTCCTGTCTGCTTGTTTGGACCGGCAGTCACCGGCAGCATGAGGCTAAAAATCTCTCTTCAGGTCTTCCACGGTGCCTTCATGGACATAATATGGTTGCAGAGGGACCTGGGACTCTACGTTGTAGGGCTCTTTGACACCTTCCACGCGGCCGAGGCCTTGCTCTACCCCAGCAAGAGTCTAGCATACCTCTTGAAGAAGTTTGTCGACTTCGAAGCGGACAAGCGATTCCAGACGGCCGACTGGCGTATCAGGTGAGTTGTGGCCCGATATCTGCCAGTGAAGCCTTCCAGTTTTCTGATGTCCTACCAGGCCTCTCACCGATGAGATGCTCTACTACGCCCGCTCAGACACGCACTACCTTCTCTATGTCTACGACATGATGCGCAATGAGCTTGTCAAGCAGTCCAAGAGGGGAGATCCGGTGAGAGACCTCGTGGAAAAGGCGCTGCAAAAGTCCAAGGAGACATCTCTCCAGAGGTACGAGCCGTACACTAGCGACCCCGTGACTGGCAAGGGCACGCGGGGCTGGTTCAACGGCATTTCCAGAGTCCCTAGCAGCTTCACCAGAGAGCAGTTTGCGGTATTCCGAGAACTTCACAGGTGGCGAGACGAGACTGCTCGGCGGGAGGACGAGAGCCCAATGCACATCATGTCACAGCAGGTTCTTATGGAGGCCTCGAGGATCATGCCTGTGTCTCCCGTCGAGCTGCGGAGGCTCTTCTTTCACCCGAGCATTCCCCTTAAGGAGGGCGTGAACGAGCTGATAGGATTGATAAAGAGCGCGCGGAAGAAGGGAGCGGAGGGCCCGACCATCCTGGAAGTCCTCAAGTCAACCCACGCCGACAACACAATCACTAGCCTGAATGCTGTGAATCCGCCACGCCGCGACGATGGAGATATCCCTGACGCCTCGGAGCTGAGGGGAAAGCAATCACAGCTTTGGGGGAGCGTGCCGCTGAGCACGCTATGGGAGAAGGTAGCCCATAAGATGAACATCGCGGACGAGCCCATAGCCGTGCCATGGAGCGCATTTGTTGCCAACGCTCAAGTCTCAACCGATGACGGCCTTGGCGCTGCTGGCCAGTCAAAGGATGAAGGCAACATGGAGGTCGATGAGGACAGTGGCGGAGTTCCCGTCGCAGTGGAGTCGGAGGAGACGCCCGCTATTCCAATCGATCAGGAGTTCACCCTGCGAGCTGGACGGCCGCCGGTGACGGTGGGAGACGCCCCCGACTCTTCGGACACATCAGATTCATCGTCAGACGAAGATGAGGAGGAGGAGGAGCGCCGCAAGGCCGAAAAGCTGCGCCGGAAGGAGGAGAGGCGACTGGCGAAGCTCAAGCGGAAAGAGGCGAGGGCAGTCGAGAAGGCGGCCAGGAAAGCGGAGAAAAAAGCGCTGAAGCAGGCTAAGAAGGCAGCAGAGGCAGCAGCCAAGCTCGAGTCCGGCGAAGCCCAAGACGACCAAGACGGCGACGGTGCAGCCGACGGTGGCGATGAGCCCTTTGACTACAGCAAGGCGCAGTCAGTCATGAGGAGCAAGCGAGCCAAGGACGGCGGCGATGGCGGAGCCAAGGTGTTTGACCCGTATGTGGCCAAGACGACGGCACAGGGCCCCAAGGCAGCGAGACGGATGAACCACGAGAGATCGGGCAAGACTGCGACGTTCAAGAAGTAAACGAGCGTCGGATCCGGACTGGTGCGTCGCGTGAGAACAGGAACATGCGTATATAGCATGGCGATAGTGTTTCTTGGGGAGACACCACGAACCCACCGCCCTGGTTGAACATTACTTTTTTTTTTTTTGGGCCACCTACATGACACCCTGTGCCTTGAATTGAGTGTCCGATTACGATGCCTTTTTCCGTGTACGGTGACAAGGGAGCTAAAGCTATTGCCGTAGCTTCCCACTTGACCGACAACATGGACGGCATCTGGAGCCGCGAGTGCTCCACATCGGCCGGCCTCCATGCCACGCCAAGCCAGTTCCGCGAGCCTGCTGACTCCTAAATCAGCAGATGGCTGCCGTTGATGAGCCGGCGGGAGTCGGGCCATATCTGTAACATGGCATCACAGCTGACCATTCTGGCGTGAGTGTATGATACAGACCATGGACCACATGATACGTACCGCTCGCGATCCCTCGGTGTAGACCGGACACAAAGCCCGACCTTACAGATGACAGGCCACGTCGACGGCACACAAAATGGCACACAAACGGCAAGCAAGCAAGCAAGAATGAAAGCTTTCCTGGCCCCACGCACCCTTCTCCATCGCCAGCCCCGCAGCGGGAGGAAGTCTGATAGTAAGGTGGGTGGGGCCACGCCGTCGTTCCATGCAGGGTCGGTCTGGACTCCCTTGGCCACTCGGCTCGAGCACAACGGTAAACGGTGAGACGGTACAATAGGTATCTTCCATTTTGGGAGTGAGCGTAGGGGGTCGTCCACGTTACCTACCCGTGGAATGTTCGGGGGTCGGGACGAGAGAGCTGTCACACACACATACACAGCCACTCACACACCAAGCCTACCATAAAGGCTTTTTCCGGAGAAAACAGTCCAGGCAGGCAGGCATACGTTCCCGTCCGTCCGTCTCCCTTCCAAGACGGCGTGCGACATACCCGTGTACAACCCCATCGCCTAGGTAGTAGGTAAGTGTAGGCATATCGCCGTCTAACAGGCCCACCCGGCTTCCTACATACAAAAAGGCACACGCAACCCCGCCAGCTGCCGCATCCGGGTCCCCGTGCATGAAGCTAGGCAAGCTAAGCTAGCGACCTTCTCCGCACAGCGGCGACAAAAAAAAAGGGAACAACGGGAGTTGTAAGCGAAGACTGATGACCATCTGGAGAACGACTTGCACCCTCCTCCACCTCCACCAGACAGCCTTCTCCGTCTCCCCTGCACGCCTGATAGGCTGTCCCGCTGCAAGTCTGGCAGCTTTTATGCTGGGTCGTTCTCGATCCTTTGCGTCAACAGTGTTTGTTAGTCAAAGCCATGGAACCCCTGACCATCTTTTGCATCCCCATCCAAGCTACCTCCTTAGCTCCCTAGGCAGCTACCTTACCCATCTGGAAAAAAAAAAAAAAAAAAAAAAAAAAACAAATGGCGCTGCTTCTCCTCACCAACACACCCTACACACCCTCCCTCCACATCACACCCATCCATCATTAGCGTTCAGCTTACACGACGGGCGTCCGTTCTCTTTTCTTAAAAACCCCACCTCCAGCTTGCGTGTCCGACCGCAATCTTGAACCCAGTCACTTCTGTTTTGCATTTTCACTTGTCGTTTCTCTGTCTTTTTGCGACCCAAAACGCTGCGTATATACATCTCGAGCGCCTCACATACCTACCACTACTTTTCTCACGCTCGCACGCCCATCAATAAAACTCTGACCATGGCATCCCAGACAGCGATTCGTGACCCCCATTTTACGGGGCAGGGCTCAATGATGGACCCGGCCAAGTTTTACCACCAGTTCGAGCAGACGGTCATAGGTGTGTTTTATGCCCGATAAATGCTCAAATCAAACCATCATGTTCGCCCACGGGAGCTTTTTTTTTTTTTTTTTTTTTTTTTAAGTTAAGTCTCTGAAAATCTAATTGCTTAAACGGATCGCCAGGCCTCCAAGAGCAAATCAGCCAGCTCGGCTCCATCGCTCCCGTCGGAGGCGAGCGCCACGATGCCACTGAAGCCATCCAGGCCGGCATAACGAACCTCACCCAGCAGGTCTCGGACGCCTCCGACAGCATCCCCCGATATGACCAGAGACATTATTCCGAGGTATGGTAGCCGCCCCGTTCTGGCCGGATGCTCTGAGCGTGTGTAAATGATCTGACATGCATGAAATGGATCGCCGCCCGGACAGGCTATCAAGCGGCTCACCGAAATGCTCAACGAAGAGCTGGCAAGGCTTCACCCAAAGACCCGCTTCCAGTTTCAGTTCAGAGACCCCAACACCACCACCACCGGCTCGGAGCCGGCAAGCGACCCCCGGCAGCTGAGATGGG
>GL876968.1:675579-686953 GCA_000193285.1 Magnaporthiopsis poae ATCC 64411
CTGGGCTGAGGCTCGGGGGGAGGGCGAGGGGCCGCTGCGGCGGCGGAGGCGGCTGGGCTTTTGGCATTTTCCGTCACGTCTTGCTCGCGTCTTCTTTCTCCTGTCCTGTTTTTTGTCTGGACCTCGTGCGCTTTTGGGCGATACCCACAGATCTTTTGACGGGCGCGGCGCACCTGGGTAGAAGCTCGTAGCTGACTGGCTGGATGACGGAGTCAATTGATGCTGGGAAGCTCTCGGCGGTGCGCGTCCACTGCAGGTCGACTTTAGCGGCATGTGGGTAGGAGCTAGGCGGCCGGGCAGCCCAGGCGGGGCCTCTAGCGAAAAATGACGCACGGATCCACTCCATTATCGACTGATAACGGTGGACCCCACGTCCCTCAATGCAGTCCCCCGCACCTACCCGCGCCCGTGTCAGGACGTGCAGGGAGGACATTGTACGTGTTTTGTCCTGCCCGGGGGTTGTTTGGGCAATTCATGAGATTATTTAAGACTCCCCTACAGCGCTGATTCCCAGCAAGTGCTTCCAGCCCGCCCTCCTCTGCAACCGTTGGTGAATTGCTCAGGATGCCGCGCAACGCTTGTTTGAGTACGTCTGCGTCCCTTTTCACCTCCCGAGATCCGCCGGCTAACCTTCATTCTGTTGCGCATGTACAGTTGTGATTGACGGGTGGGGAATCCCGTCCAAGGACTCGCCCAAGGATGGCGATGCCATCGCCGCTGCCGAGACCCCAGTCATGGACGCCTTTGCCCAGAGCAAAACTGGCTACACCGAGCTCGAGGCATCTTCGCTTGCCGTCGGCCTCCCCGAGGGCCTGATGGGCAACTCCGAGGTTGGCCATCTCAACATTGGCGCCGGCCGTGTCGTCTGGCAGGACGTCGTCCGCATCGACCAGTCCATCAAGACGGGCGAGTTCAGCAAGAACGAAGTCATCAAGAAGACTCTCGATGCGGCCAAGAACGGCAATGGCAGGCTCCACTTGTGCGGTCTCGTCTCCCACGGCGGCGTGGTAAGCCCCTACTCCATGGCGCAGAGCCTACATGGTTGAGCCCAAACAGAATGACTGACAGCCCCAAAGCACTCGAAGCAGGAGCACCTGTACTCTCTCCTGAAGGCTGCTAAGGAGGCTGGCGTCCCCAAGGTCTTCATCCACTTCTTCGGTGACGGCCGCGACACGGACCCCAAGTCTGGTGTCGGCTACATGGAGGAGCTCTTGGAGAAGACTAAGGAGATCGGCGTCGGAGAAATCGCGACCGTAGTGGGCAGGTACTATGCCATGGACAGGGACAAGAGGTGGGAGCGCATCGAGCTCGCCATGAAGGGCCTGGTCCTTGGCGAGGGTGAGGCGACCGATGACCCGGTCAAGGTCGTCAAGGAGCGGTACGAGAAGGGCGAGAACGACGAGTTCCTAAAGCCCATCGTGGTCGGCGGGGATGAGCGCCGGATCAAGGGTAAGCAGGGCAGCTCACATGCCGGTGTTAGCCATGGACTTTCTTTACTAACTCGAGAGCCAGATGACGACATTGTCTTCTTCTTCAACTATCGGTCCGACCGAGTCCGCCAGATCACGCAGCTGCTTGGGGACGTCGACAGGTCGCCCCGCCCCGATTTCCCGTACCCCAAGATTCAGCTCGTCACAATGACCCAGTACAAGCTCGACTACCCGTTCGAGATCGCCTTCCGGCCGCAGCACATGGGCAACGTTCTTGCCGAGTGGCTGGGTAAGCAGAAGGTGGAGCAGGTTCATGTAGCCGAGACGGAGAAGTACGCGCACGTCACCTTCTTCTTCAACGGCGGCGTCGAGAAGGCGTTCGCGCTCGAGACGCGTGACGAGAACCAGGACCTCGTGCCCTCCAACAAGAGCGTTCCCACGTACGACAAGGCCCCTGAGATGTCGGCCGACGGTGTGGCGAACCAGGTGGTCAAGCGGCTCGGGGAGCAGAAGTTCCCGTTCGTCATGAACAACTTTGCGCCGCCCGACATGGTGGGCCACACAGGCGTATATGAGGCGGCCATCGTCGGGTGCGCTGCCACGGACAAGGCGATCGGCAAGATCTATGAGGCCTGCAAGAAGGAGAACTACATTCTCTTCATAACGGCGGACCACGGCAACGCCGAGGAGATGAAGTTTCCCGATGGCAAGCCCAAGACATCTCACACCACCAACAAGGTGCCCTTCATCATGGCCAACGCACCCGAGGGTTGGAGCCTCAAGTCTGCTGACGGGGTCCTTGGTGATGTTGCCCCGACCATCCTGGCTGCCATGGAGCTGCCGCAGCCCGAGGAGATGACTGGCAGGAGCCTGCTGGTGAAGGCTTAAGTATTTTTTTTCCCTTGTTTCTTCTAGAGGTCAAAAGAGAACGATGAAATGATGGCGAATGAGCATAGACGAAGTTATACGAGAAATACAACTAGAACTGGCCGTTATGCCACCATGCTTGTGCGTATGCCCTGAACGGCGATCTTAGCGGCTGTGGCTTGTACCACTTTGGTCCAGCCGATATCTAGACTAGTGAGCCACCAGGAATGTCATGCCGCCTGGTCCAGCCGCTCCCGCAGACCACCGCAACTTGATTCCTTGGCGCCAAACGCGGGGCATCGGGATCGTTAATGCTGCATGTCACCCACCGCATCCCCCTGATCTTCGCGGCAATGACAGCCACGGATCGGCTTTATCGCCACAAGTTCACGGCCGTCCCAGGCATCTTCGTCGACCACACCGCCAAGTACCGCGAAGACAACACGTCTAGGGCGACGACGCTGCCTCTGCTGAGAGTGATCGATCGAGACTACGGCGTCGAGCTTGCGCTACCCACCGGCTCGGGGAAGGCAAAGCCCTGGGAGCGCCTGCAGGCATATGTACAGCACCTTAACCAGGAGAGCCCAGCGGGGACTTTGTACAAGGTCCTCTTCCTCACTCGACATGGCTTCGGCTACCACAATGAGGCCGAGGCGAGGGTTGGGCGCGAGGCATGGAACGTAAGTAGCTGCACATCCGTCCGGGAAGATTGGGGCATTTTACTAAATCCACCGCAGGACCACTGGTCACACCTAGACGGGGACGGACAGGTTGTCTGGGCCGACTCGGAGTTGAACCCAGTCGTCAAGGAACTCCTCCGCGAACGCCTGACGGACCACACCTGCGACCGGCGGAGCGCGCGTACCTGGATCGCCGAGAACTATCCTGATTATGACATTGAGCCCGGCTTCACAGAGAAGAACGAGCTCTGGCGCGGCGACCGGTGGGAAACGGAAAAGGAGCATACTGCGAGGAAGCAGGAGGCGCTTGATGACATCTTTTCGACGGACGGTAATGTGTTTATATCGCTGACGCTACACTCGTATGCTATGAGCGCGATCCTTGAGGTCGTGAATTCTCCCACGTTTCGAGTCCAAGAAGGGACGACGGTTGCGATGTTGGTTAAGGCGGAGGAGGTGGGGCAGGCTGGCCTCGAAGTCCCTATCAGTTGACATAGGCCGGGGAGGTGATCTAGAACTCATCTAAAATGAAAAGACAGCTTGCACCCAAGCAACGCGATATACCTCGACGGCGTCGCATCGCAGTAATCTTTATCATCACCGTTGCCTGTTCATATAGCCTTGCTAGTAAGGTGTTGTTGGTATGCCTTTGGGTCAAGCTTCCATGTTGGGGTGCGCTAGTGGGGAGGTAGTGGGGCGGGCGCGTCATCAATTAATGCCGCGAGCTTCGCGATTCAACGCGCCCGGTCGCGTCCTGGTGGCCCCTCCCTTGCAGTGGCAGATCCCAGACCCGACGACCAGCACAAACCCACGCTCACTCAGGGAGGAACCACTTAATCCGCACCTAATCGAATACATGCAAATCCTAGAATATTAAGTTGGCGAGGTACCCGAAAGCCACAGCATCAGACTCGCAATGGATCAAGACGAAAGGGCAAGCTACGAATCGCAGTCGCAGCAGCTTCGAGCCGAGCTCAAGGTATGGGAGAGCAAATTCGCAAAGACCAGCAATGGGAAAAAGCCGTCACGAGACGACATCAAGCGGAACCCAGATATCGGTAAGAGACAAACATACGGACGTCCCCTCTCTTCTGCTCCAGAGTCTTACACGTGTCCCGCCCATTCGCAGCCCGGAAGTACAAGGACTACCATAAAATACGCGACATACTCTCCGGCAAAGTCGTCGCCCCGCCGCGGCAAGCTGCCACAAGGAAGAGCCAGCAACCGACGCCTCGAAAGCGCAAGTCGCCCGCCGACCGTCAAGATGACTACCCGGCCTCGGTCACGCCTTCAAAACGCACCAGGGCCGAAGCGACACCGTCCAAAGGGGCCCGCACGGCGGGAGCAGCGCCATCCTTCATCACGCCCTCGCATCCTCGCTTCTCCTCCGGTCCGATGAGCGCCACCCCGTCCACGGCTAGGAAACTGTTCGGCACACCCGCCGTCCCCACATCCATCGGCCCTACGCCACAGCGCGACGGTCGTGTCCTCGGCCTTTTCGATCTCATGGCCCCGTCCCCTGAGGCCTGCCGCGTTGCCACGCCATCTAAAAGTACCGGTAAACTCGGTATCATGAGCCGTGGTAGCGCCACGACGACACCAAAAAGACGCACGACCACGACATTAATAGCCGCGGACGATGGTGGTGAAGACGACGATGAAGACGGCCGATCAGGCAACAGGCTGGGCCGCACACCGGTATCGTCTGCCAAGCGTCACAGGCTTGACAGCTTTATGACCACCCCGTTAGGCAACAGGCGGGACGCCAACGCCGCGCCTCGCGCCGACCTCAACAAGACGCCGAAGTCGTCAACAGCCGCCCAGGACAACCTTCAGTTCACGACGCCGGAGTTCCTCCGCCGGCTGCCTCCGAAGTCCATAGCAACCGGATCAGCAATCGCACGTCTGGACGAGAACGGCGTTCCAGTGGCCGACGACAGCACCGCCGACGACCTCCTGGACATATCCAGCCGTCGCCCGTTTGCTAGCCGCCTGCCGCGCAAGCCCCTGATCCGCGGGCTCAGTAGCGTCGTGGCTAGCCTGCGAAAGATGGAGGAGGAACAGCTCGATGAAGACCTGGAGGCGCTACGCGAAGTCGAGGCCGAGATGATGGGCGGCGGGCCGCCGCCTCCCAAGCCATCGGTGAAGTCGGTGTCGTCACAGAAGCCATCGCTTGACAACGTGATTGCCGCAAAGTCCGCCGCGCCACGAGAGAAAGAGGAGGTCGTCGAGGACAGTCAGCTCGCCGCCGGTGGCGCGGAAGGCCCGCCCCCCACGGGCCTACTGGGTGGGTTCGACGACGAAGGCATGTACGACAGCCCAGACGACGACAAGGACGCGGGGCTCGACCGCAACGGAAACCCGCTGCGCGTCTTCAAGAAGAAGGGCCAGAAGCGCACGACGCGCCGCGTCAACATGCGGCCCGTCCGCACCAGGAGACCCGCGGCTCCGGTGGAGACACCGGCCGAGGATAGCGGCGACGACGATGATGTAGTCCCGGAGACGCAATTCGCCGCCACCTCGGGCTCGGTCCCGAGAGACAACAGAGACGAAGACGGTGATGATGATGTAGGCCTGTCAGGGTCCGATTTCGAGTTTGATGGCGGGGATGAGAACTTTGAAGAAGGCGAGGACGGTCGTGGCGGCAAGAGCAAAGCCAGCACCAAAAAGGGCAAGGGCACCGGCGCCAAGGCGGCTGCGGGGCCCGGGAAGGGGGAGAAGAAGAAGAAGAAGGACGAGGCCGGGAAGGAGGGCAAGACGGAGCGCGCGCCTAGAAAGGTCAGCGCGACGGCGCACCAGAACTTCAAGAGGCTGAAGCTGCGCAACAACGGCTCCAAGGGCGGACCGGGCTTCAACAGCAAGTTCAGGCGGCGACGCTGAGAAAAGCACAAAGACTTGGCTTGCTTTTTCATTGGCTAAAACGTATATAGACAGACCATCACGGAACTAACGACGATAATGAATCTTATCTGCATTCTTGCTAGCCAATATCGAACAACTCTGCAGATGCCAATCCCATTGCCGTGCCTCGGGGTCGTCATAGTTTCTCAAATCGAACGAGTCCGCCATAATCACATCAACGGCACATGGGGAAGAGTCATGAGGGAAACACGAGGTGGAAGCAGGGCCGTCGGGGAACCTCGATGCTGTGTTAGGCGCTAGGAGTACACAAAATGATAGCATCCCAAAAGACCAGCGGCCTACTTGCGGCACCGCGGGAACGAGAATAATATAGTACAGACTTTCATTAAACGTTACCCCTCGCCGAATCGGACCTGTCATACCACACGGCCCGGTACTCGCAGGATTGTGCCAAAGGTTCAAGAACCTCCCAAAAGGAGACAAAAAAAAAAAAAGAAGCATCTAGCAAATAAATGGCCTTGCTCCTCTAATTGGTACCCGAGCAAACTTGTATTCCTGCTTTTTAACTGTACCCAGCTCGGCAATCCAGATGACACAATCGACTTGCTTATTTGTAGAAGTCGAACTTGTTCTCGTCGCCCGTCGACTTTACTTGACTCGAGTAGGCGTCCTCAAGGTCGCTCTGGATGATGTTGTACCTGTTCTTGCGAACGGCGCGGAGGCCGGCCTCCTGCATGATGGCGGCGATGACGGCGCCAGAGAGCGGGTCGTTCCGGACGATGAGGCTGTCGAGGTCGACCTCGGGAGCGAGGCTCATCTTGCCTGCGATGGTGGAGAAGATGAGACGGCGCTCGCGGCGATCGCGCAGGCTGGGGAACTCGATCTTTCGGTCCAGACGGCCGGGTCGCAGGAGAGCGGGGTCCAGCGTGTCGGCGCGGTTGGTCGCCATGATGACCTTGACGTTGGCGGTCTGGTCGAAGCCGTCCATCTGGTTGAGCAGCTCGAGCAGGATGCGCTGCACTTCACGGTCGGCGCCGGTCTGCGCGTCAAAGCGCTTCGTCGCGATGGCGTCGATCTCGTCGATGAAGATGATTGCCGGCGCGTTTTCGCGAGCCATGCGGAACACGTCACGCACCATGCGAGGACCCTCTCCCAGGTACTTTTGCACAAACTCGGACCCGACCACACGGATGAAGTTGGCCGTGGTGCTGTTGGCCACAGCCTTGACCAGCATGGTCTTGCCGGTACCGGGGGGACCATACAGAAGCACACCACGCGGCGGGTCGATACCGATGTGCTTGTAAAGGTCGAAGTGGGTGAGGGGAAGCTCGACGGCCTCGCGGATCTCCTGCTTCTGCATGTCAAGCCCACCCACGTCGGCGTACGTCACGTCGGGCTTCTCGTCGGCGCCCAGCATGGCGATGGACGAGTCCGCCTCGGGAGGAAGGATGTCGACCAGAGCGTTGGAGTGGCGGTGGAGCGCAACCGACGACGAGGGCTTAAGGAGTTCGCGGTCGAGGGTCGAGAGGATTCTAACGACATAGTTGGACCCCGTGCTCGACTGGACGATGCCGGTGCTAGACGGTAGCAAGTTCCCATGTTAGTTGACAACGACCCTAACAGCACTCCGCTCTAGATCCAGCCACATACTTCTGATCGATAGCCTCCATGAACTGGCCGATGACCAGAGGCACACTCTGGATTCGCTTGATCTCTTCCTGGGCCCGGACCAGCTCCCGTTTCAGACTCCTGGTGTCCGTCACTGTCAGTATCCGCATTCTTGAGGGTGCCGCGGGGAGCCAATCGCATCATGGGGTAGGATGAATCTGACCTCTGCTCATCCTTGATATATTCCTCCTGTAGCTGGATGTATTCCAGCTGCCTCTGGAGCTTCTTCAACGTCGCGTAATCATCGCCGCTATCGGTGGGAAGGCCCTCGAAGTTCTCGATACTAGGGATCGTCGACGGTGCGGGTCTCCTGTGCGGCGGGACGCTGTTGAGAGGGTTCTCTACCAAAACATCACCCATCTTGATCGATATCTGATGCTCGCTCGTGGAAAGCAAACGCGGAGATTAAAATCGCGATGGACGGTGGCCGCGGGCGGGTTAATAATGCGACGTGGCGGCGTCAGGTTGCGACGTGGGTGCAAAGCCGGATGCGTAATAAGTATCTCGATCGAGGCCACTCCAGCAGAGGCTGAATAAGTTACGGCTGGGTCGTAATCGGTAGGATTGTAGTCGCAGGTTGTGAGCCCTCTTCTTGGTCCAGCCTGGTGGTTCTTCGCACGCAAGCTGGAGCTCGTCAGCCTGTGACGCCTAAAAAAGGATCCACTCCCTCCATCGTTGACAAGCTGGGGTCACGTGACTCTACCATGTCGATGGAGCGCGGTCTTGTCCGTGGGCCGTTAAACAGGAGGCACGAACCGCTACAAAGCGAACAAACTCGGGTAAAAGCCTTTAAGGGTGAAATTAACGCGGGCAGTATGCAGGCGAAACATCCGATCAGGCGAGTTCAAAGCTATAACATCAGCAGGCAGCTGGCGAGAGCGAGGCTCGATCTCCCACCATTTGAGGTTCCATTGGCCAGCAGCAGCCTCGAAAACGGGGCGAGCGACAGGCGATATTGATTACATACGCAGACCAGCCGGCGACTTGGGCAGCAGGCGTGCCGGATTGGGACTGTTGGTGCACCTAGGCGATGCTCCCCACCGTGCATGGGGCCCACCCCCAACGGCCAGACAGCCCATCCCAACCCAGCACAGTGTTTCGAAAAGTCACAGGCCAGCCCCGGCTTTGGACCCGTACCCCCAAGGGTTGGGTCTTGCAGGCGAAGGACCCTTGCGGCCCGCCCAGCAAGCGCCACGGTGGAGGCGTCTCCAACGGCACTGTGTGCAGCTCCGCTCGCCGGCCGCCGTGTGATTCACTGGTTGCCCATCTCCTCATCCAACCAACCATTCGCTGGAGCCAAACGGCCCAGGTTAGGCAGCTTTGCAACAAACCAGCCCGTCTAGCAGACCACGCCGCCGTCCCGCCATCCATCCCGCCAGAACCCGACGCCCGGCCAAATAATCCCCCATCACGACTCCCACGGCAACGGGGTCGTCTTTGTCGTACACGCCACCGGCCAGCACTCCTGGCGGAGCCCATCCATCGTTCCACTACCCCCTTTGCGCCTGCCTTTCCGCTGTCAGAGTTTCCCTCTTTCTTTCTCCCACAATAACCCTCCCTTTGTTCCACTTCCTCGACGCTTCAGTCGCAGCCTCGTCCGCATCTTCGGGCTTCCCAATCCCACCACACTCTGGCGTCTTCATTCCGTGGATCCGTGACTCCAGCAAAACGTCATCATGTCGGCTACCGCCACCCATTCTATCGCCATTCCGGCTGGGCCCACCGACCGCCGAGACAGCCGCTCCAAGTCGGCAGCCGCGGCCTCGTCGTCATCGTCGTCTTACTCCAGCTCTCCCATGACCCCGCAGTCGGCACAGTCGCCGCCAACCTCGTCGGCACAGAAGCAGAAGCTATTCCATGCACGGAGGCCCAGCCTTCTTAGTGAGTGCCAAACCTCGTTCCTTTTCCTCCAGCCTTACCCGGTGCCGCCGGATCAGAGCACCTTGGAGGGTATGACTGACCACGCCCCGGCACCAGGCTCGGCCATTCTTAAGGAGGAATGCACCGTCATCAACATTGGGGAGCCGGAGGGCCCTCCAAGGCTGGTAAGTATCTCCCCTGGCCGCCCCCTCTCGAGGCCACCAGACTGACCCTCTGGCCGCTGGCTCTGCTCTACAGATTTCATACACAGCCTCTAGCCAGGGTTTCACGTGGAACCCCGAGATCTTCCTGCCCTCTTACGTAGACTACGACTACGTCCCTCTCGACCAGCGACGCGAGCCTGTCCACGAGATCCGCCTCAGCGACGAGGAGATCAAGGAGATTTACCCCCAGTGACGGCTGAACACTAATCGACGACGACAGGGACGGCTTGGCGTCGACGCACCGGCGTTGTTCATATGTCTATACCTTTTACTACGACTACTAGACCCATTATTCTCGCGCGAGATCTTGGCGACCTCCTCTTTTTTTGCCGGGTTTCTTTCTTCTTCCGCCTCGATCGGCACTGGAGTTCCGGTACACCGACGTACTTTTTTTTTCCTGATTTCATCGTCGTCTTATGTTATTTTCGTCGATGGCTTGGGCCGCCGCGACGGGTTGCCAAAGCACCGAGAATCAAAGAGGCTGACTGCAGCAACCATCTCACGTACCTAACCAAGGATGAGGACTTCTTGGGATCAGTTTGACCCCCAAAAACACTCGGCAGGAGTCCTCATCCAGGGATGAGAGGAAATAAGGGGCCTGGGAGTTCAAAGATGCCCCTTTTTGTGTTTCTTCATTTTTATTCGGGGTCTCATTTACAATCGGAAAGGCGCTCTGATGGGACGTATTTTATGGCTTGCCGTTTTTGCTGGCAGCCTGGTTTTGGATCATGGCGTTGACCTCGCTGTACTTTTGCCCACGGAGACGGAGTTTCATTAAGCCCGTGTTCTGTTGTTGTTCTTTCTACTCATGTAACTTCTTCTTTTCACTTGGAAGGCTATCTAGTCCGTAGTCCTGGAAGCAGATTTGACACGCAAGAGTCTGCTACTGTATATGTTATTGTACCGAGGCATGACGTTGGCACGGGCTCCCCATGCATGCAGTATCCGTCCGCATACCGATGTACTCGTACGACTTTGTGCACGAACGATTTCGTTTGTCCGTCGCCTCGCGGACTAGTGGGCGGCCTCTCACCATTGTTTTACATTGAAGTTTTTTATTACCTGACGAGCGGGCTGACGTCTAGCGCCTTTCTCGGTTTCGGCTGCCCCGACGTCGGCCTGGTTCCCTCTGGCGTATCTGGTGGGCGTCAGCGGTGCAGGCTTAGCGGGCATTAAAAACAGCCATCAAAGGGGGTGCGCCAATCTGCACCGTGTGCACGCTGCCCATATTGTGGCTGCTCGCCCGACGAACCCCACTACCCGCTCGGCACCTGGGCAGACGCCCCCACCGTAGCGCGGCCCTGTCGTCACTGTGCTCCCCACATTCCAGATTGTAAACAGATGAGGGGAGGGTGGTTAGGTAAGCCGCCCTGAAAAGGCGGACGCCCGCATTTCCAGGAGGCGCACGGACGGGCCGAATCGAGGGGTGTCCCCAATCGGCAGTCGGCATGTGCTATGCGGACGGGACTGAACGGAGTAAACAAAAAAGACTGAGGACCGGAGATGCCAAACAAAGAACAGCCGCCGCACCGGACCGCAAACAACCAATCAAGAAAAAAAAAAGACAGGCGCTTTATTGATTTTTCTTTTCTCTTTGTAACCCATCATGGACGGCGTCCACCGCAAGGTCGAGCTGCAGTCGCCCGAAGACTTTACCTACCTCCTCGGCAACGTGCGCCGCGCCGCGCAGGAGAGCATCGGCGCCGCGTTCCCGCCCGTCGAGGGCGCGGGCGAGGATGAGCTGCGGGTGCGGATCGAGGAGCTCGTGAACGAGGTGAGATCC
>GL876968.1:687053-699340 GCA_000193285.1 Magnaporthiopsis poae ATCC 64411
CCGCCTTCTGCTTCTCCTTGTACTTGAGCTCCCACTTGGCAGGGCGGGCCCACTCCTTCTCGTTCCACGGGCCGGCGTCCGACAGCTCGCAGCCGCCGGGGCACTCGCAGGTGCCGCCCAGAGCCTTTGGCAGGTTCTCGGCCGGGACCTGGGCGAGCAACTCCTTTTGGTAGCCGCTGCCCAGGATGTGGATCTTCTGGACCGTGACCGGGTCCAGCCAGCCCTTGACGATGCTCCACACGCCCGAGAAGCCCCAGGGCGCGTTGATGACGTACAGGCGGCCGAGCCGCTCCGGGTAGTAGTTCTGCGACATGTTGGAGGCGGCTTTTACGTAGCCGTAGACCTGCGAGGCCTTGGAGATGCCGACGCCCTTGAGGTCCATGATTGTGCAGCATGTCTCGAGCAGGTGGCCCGACTTGCGGCTGCATGCAGGCAGGCGGGGGTCCGCCACACGCTCGTACTCGACCGCCAGGTTCGTCAGCATGCGCTCCTGGGTGGTGATCTTGTTCATGGCGGTGATGTCGGCGTTGCCCAGCAGCTCGATGTATACTGGCCGGCCATCCTAAAAGCGAACAGAGCAGGCATGAAACATGTTAGTCCCCACGAGATTCGGCCCGACGTCTTGTGCTTGAGACTGTACCTTGTCGGTCTTGTGGTAGTACTGCGGGTAGTACTTGAAGATCTCGGCCTTCTCGGGGTAGTCCCAGGTGGGCAGGATCTCGTCCAGCTTGGTCTCTTTCCGCCACGCCTCGCAGTCGACGAACCTGTTGTCCGCAAGACAGATGTGGTGATCAGTATGTGTACACTATATAGCCTCAAGGGGAGGACATGGGTGATGAATGCTTGCCGGGGACCAAGGGACTCACATCTTGGCGGCCAGGTTGACATCGAACTTGCGTGCACGCAGGAAACGCAGCTAGTCACACAGAGGCCCGTGACATGGCCGAGGTTAGCATCACAGACAGCCACCCTACAAGACGAGTGAGGACTTCATGTTCCATACCATGGTCAGAGTGTCGAGACGGTCGGTGTAGCCCTGCCCCTCGAGCATCATCCTCAGTTGGGACACCTGGGCCTGCTGAGCCTCGGTCAGATGGCCAGGGTGGCCGGGGGCGGCGTCAGGAGCGACGGTGGGGAAGTCATAGTCGTCGTACTTGGGATCCAACTGCAGAGGGACAGGTTTGGTCTCTGTGGCGGCAGCCATGGTGGGCGGCGGATATGTGTGGGAAGCAAAAGCCAGGTCGGAGAGACAAGCGGTCGAGGTTCAAAGTCAACCCGTGGGTATCGACAAGTTGTCGGACTAGACTGGGACAGGACAAGGACCTCAATTAGGCATTCAATAGGTGGTAGGTGGGGTCGCGCACGGGCCTTGGCTGACGATATCTTATCTATTTGGGCATACTTCTCAGGTTCTTCTAGGGGTTACGTCGCCCCCAATCTCCGACGGGCAAGCCGCCACTAACCTACCCAAGAGGTGAGGACATGGACAGGTGCCAGCCATCAAACTTCGGCATGCCGGTTGGCAGCAGCACACGACCATTGTTGTGGCAAGTCTGAAATCTCTGTCCGGAGCTCAATGGACACCTTGTTAGACTCGTATTTATGTCGCGCCGGTCCGCAATCTGTATTCATTCCATCTCTTCGTTCAGATGACTCTCGCGTCGACTGGGTTGACCCTCTTGCACGACGGTACTTGGCACTAGACATTAGATGTCCCGTGGACTTGGAGCTAGACACCGAGACAAGCTCGTCTAAAGGAGCAAGCCGAATACGGAACGCCATAGGGCCCTGTCTGCCTTTGCTCCGCGTGTGCAGCTCAAGCTCAAACACTTGTTGAGTTGTGACTTACCCGCTCGAGCGGTGGCACGGTTCCCACAGCCGCGTCTCTGAAACCGTGTAAAAAGCCCCTCCCGTGATCACTTCGCCTCAACCATCCTCCTCGACACTTGCCTTTTTCGGTGCCGTCTTTTCCTTCTCGGACCCCCTGGCCTTCTCTTCCTCGGCCTTCTCTTTGCGCTTCTGCACAACGTCCCAATTGTACACTCTTGCTATGGCGACCTCCATGGTCTGGTAACAAGGGTTCGGCGCCCCCAAAGGTCAGTCTGGAGATATTCATGCCTGTATAGATCAAGTGGAGGTGGCACAAAGAACCACAAACCGTAATTTGTTCCCTCAAAAACTCCAGATCCTCCTCGCAGTTGGCCAGGCTCTGCTTTGCGGCCTTCTCTTTCGACACAAGAAGCTCCTCCGCCTCCGCTATCGGATACGAGAGCATGACGTTGGCCTGAAGCGAGAGGAAAGGACGAGCGCGGGTCCAGGCATTGTCAGCAATCTGGGCAGCCGGAAGCGTATCTAGCGCGGGCCGGGAAAGGAGTGCCTCATAGAAAGGGAAGGGAAAAAAGGACATGCCCCCAGCCACAAGAAAACCTCATCCGTGGGCGGGATCTCGGCTTTTGTGTACAAAGTGTCGTTGAGCTCGAACGTCGTCTCGATCGGGTCGTCGCCGTCCTTGCGCAGCTTCAGGAACCGCACCGTCTCTAGCGTCTTCTCAATGTCCGGCAGCTTCCCCTTGAGCCCGGCCACACGCCGCTGTAGGTTGAGCTCCATGAACTGGTACTTGCTGCAGCGCGACAAGAATGACACACGTCAGCCCATTCTGTCTTCGGTCATCCCTCCGCGCCCATTCTCGTAGCTCTTTTTTTTTCTTCCCCAGCCCGCCGCCGGACTTGTCCGATTCTGGCCTCCCCTGGACCCTGGGCAGTGTCGTGATAGCCGTGTTGGATGTATGCGAGAGCGCGCACGCGAGCGTGGCGAGGGACTGAGCTCACGAGATCATCTCCTGGAAGCGCTGGAGAGTAGCCTCTACATCGGCTCGGCTCGAAACGTAGTCCTCGACATTGTCGACAAACGGTGCCTTGGGTATCCCGCGCGGGTTTGACGGCGTTGCTTCGGCCCTGGTGGAGGTATGGATGAGGACTGTTTAGCGTTGCTCGTGCCAGACGGCGCCCATAGATAAACCTCGACGCGTTTGGTGCGCTCCCATTTGCGCATTTGGCCATGAGCTCGCGCCGCGATCTGCTGGAGGGCTGGGACTTGAACTCACCCTGTCGTCGCCGTTTCCTTTCCTTTCCCTGACATTGCCGCTGCTCGGCCAGCCTTATCACATTGATGCTTTCCGCTCTGCCCGTCTCAAAGCAGGACACAAGCTCCCGAGCGTTGGTTTCCCGTATCTGTATCAAATCGATGCTGGAAAATATCAACAGCGCGGATCCACTCAACGGCTCTCCTGCCTGGGTAACCTGGAGCTTCGGCTGAAGCTGTGGCTCGATGGCGGGGTAGCTGCTCAATTGCTAGCGCGAATCGTGGGGTAGCTGGGAGCGACGAAATCTCGATGATTTCGAATTCACACGACGGGAACTCCAGATTGAGCTCACAGTCGGGATATTCGTATCAATCGGTCAGTGTCTTGCAAATTTCGTTCATCATAAATTCGTGGTAACTAAATTTTCGAGTTCGGCCATGAAAAGAGTCCACGAAATCCATCTCCCGCCCAACTCCTGAGATCCCCATTGACTCGTCCTTTTCTTCTACAAAAATTCATTATCCAAACGAAGCACTGTCACCAGCTTGGTATCTATCTTTCCCAAAACGGGATGCATATCTTGAGCGCCAAATAAGGAGTAAAAAAGAAACAAACGACTGATGAATGGCGGGAAAGGTCCGAGAAAATGGCCCGCTCAACCGTGGAAGGAAATAAAGAAAAGTAACACGACGCTGCACGCTGCACCCGAAAATAGAAGTCATTCTTCCATGCTGCTGTCATAGCCACTCTCAGCGCCTCCAGCTGTTGCAACCGAGCTCTGGGTTCTGGCTTCGCCAGTTGCCTTGCGAGAGCCGCTCGTCAAACTTGGTCGTCTCTCCGCCCGATTGACTGAGTGCGCACCACCACCGCCCTTGGAAGGCCTCTGCTTCCGCGATGGTCCGCCGACCTTGCCACCGTCAATTTCCATACCGTCCGCCGAGTTTTCCGATTCTTCGCCTTCCTCGTCGCTGGGAGAGATTTCAACACCATCTGGATATGCTAGATTAGAATCTGTGCGGAAGAGGCCAGGCCTCTCGGGTGGAAGGAATAATATCCCACTTGCATGGGCATCCGGCTCCTCAGAGTCCAGAGGCTCGCTCTCGGATGTTTCGGCGTCCGCGTTGTCTGAGGAGCTCGTACTGAAGGGCGGCATGAACATGGCCGCCGCCGGCAATGGAACAGGGTCCAGCGTCTTCACCTGCGTGGAGATGTAATCGATCCGCTTGTTGGGCTCGAGGCGAGGGCGATGAGTCGTTGGCCCTGGTGATGCAGCCTTCAGAGATTTGAACCGGTTCATTATCGTCGCCGTCGTGCTGTCAGATCGCGCTCGGAAGGCGTGCGGCCGGGTCTCGCGTTGCTTTGCATCCTGGTCGCGATGACGGCGCGTGATAACAACGACAAGAAAGTGGTCGTCCGGCTGCACGCCGCCGAGACCGCAGGCTTCCAACTCGAGTGGCGCCGCCTCCAATTCAGCTCTAACGGCCGAAGCACGCCATGCAAAGCCGTCCTCAGACTCGTCGCTACTCAGATCGATGTTGCTGCTGAGGTCGTCCTCTGACGAGGCTTGTTCCTCCGCGTCCCTGGTGATTTTGGTGTAGGCCTGGGTGTTGCTTAGAGGTCGATATGGCAGTGACGATCCTGACAGTGTCCGGACCACCCTGGGAGGGGATCCCGGCGAGCCCGTCTCCCTATTTGTCGAATTCATATATGTTGTGGGTGAAACATCGCCAGGATCTCCAGAGAGGTCGGTACAGAAGGGCATACCGTTGTAGTAGACAATGGCACCGTCTATGCGGCGCTTCTTGCGTGGCGATGACCCCGACCCGCTGTAGTCCCATTTTGACGTGTTCCCAAAATTGCTGTCCTCGGCGCCTGATGCCGGGGAGCTCGACAGCTCCCCGGACGTCTCAAACGAAGACCGTTGGACGAACAAGGGCTTGTAATGGACACTCCTGGACGACCTGGTAGCAGCCTTGTGGGACGCGGGGCCGGATCCGTTGCCATCCTTGGCCAAGAATTTCCGCTTCTGACCGTGGGCGCCAGGACTCTTGTCGGAACTATCCCCTCCGTCCGACGATCTGTCCCTTGAGGATGCGTTGCCGCTGTCGCTGCTAAATCTCGTTCCATCGATCCCGCCACGCCACCTGATCTTGTGACCGTCGGGTGACAGTTGAAATTTCGTGCTCTTCTCCGACACCGCAGCGCGAATGAAAGCGGGTGTGACGTTGATAATGTGCAGCTGGGCCAGGTTGCACAGAAGGTTCAGGTATACCCAACCGTCAACGTCGATGGACACATTTTCCATGCTGGCCTTGGCTCCGGCATCCAGTTGGGGCGGCACAATGCCCAGATGCCGAATGTAGTCCATATTCTCCGACGGCACCTGGATGCGGTCGGGGTCTAGATCGAGAGGCCTGGTAGGCCGTTGTTCAGATGCTGTGGTTGGCCCCTGGGGCGAGCCTCTGCCGCCCTTCCCACTTCCATCTCCGCTTGCTCCGTGTCCACCCCCGCTCCCGCTTCCACCCTCACCGTTCGAGTTCGAGGATCCGGTCTCGCGTGGTGATTTCTTTCGGACTTGGATCAGCGCCTCCCGGACCATCTCGGAAGGCTTCCCGGCGTCGGCTGCCGGCTCTGGCTGTCGCCCTGTCCTATCGGAAGTGCCAATGGCCGGGCCATTCATCTCGCCAGTAAAGAGCTGCTCAAGACGCCTGACAACTAGCTTTTGCTTGTCCTTTTCCGTCATGGACAAGTACCGGGGGTAGAGACCCTCAGGGATGTCCTCAAGATAACTTTGTACCTTTTGCGTGTTGGATCTTTGCGTCGCGTTGGGTCTCTGCGACAGGGACGTGGAGGTATGAGAGTTTTGAACCGTGCTAGGGCCTGTCGACATGGAAGCATACGCGGAGTCGACTGGACGAGAATTCGATGAGGATGATGAGGCATGCTTCGAGGTAGTGCCGCCTGACGATTTGTTGAAGCGGCTTCCAGACTTGTTTTTCTTGTGGCGTGTTGACGTCTCCGTCGAGCTCTCGAGCGTAGATGCGAAATCGCGCAGGGTGGCTTCGAGCTCCCTTTTCTTCTTGCTCGGCAACCCGTGCATTTTGATCTCAAAGAGCCTGTCCTTCCTCATGAGATCCGTGCCGAATTGCTTGTAGCGCTTGAGCTCCTCCTTCAAACGTTTGTTTTCGATGGTCAGGTCGTCGATAACGCTCCGAAACTCGTCTGCGCTGCTGCTCTGGGTTACCGTAGGTCGCAAGGAAGGGACACCGCGGTTCTCGGGGAAAACGGTGCGAGGAGGTATCTCGGCATCGTAGGAGTACTCATCCCCGGGCGAGGCTGGCTGTTTCTGATAGTATGGCGAATCCACTTAGGGACGGACATCGCTCGTCAGCGCAATGTCTCGTCGGAAGGTTTCTCTGTGCCAATATTTGACCCCGTGAATCCCCGAGCCCAAGGACTATACAAACCTTCCATTGCATTCACATCTATCGCCGGGTTCCGATTCGACCGATCGAACCAAGCTCGCGGGTCGCTCTGGCCAGTCTCGTGGCTTTCGTCGGACGAATTTCGACGGAGGAACCCGGACGAGCCGGGCTTGCCATGGTCGTCGCCGTCATTCTGAGCTGGCGCCGACTTCTTGGGCGGGCTCAGACGGGTGCTGGGAGATCGGCGCGGTAGATGATGGCCTTGGGGCGAGAGCTTCGTTGCTTGTGGCTGCGGATCGCTGCCCATTCTGCAGACGTGATGGCATTCAATTCTTAGAATTTCCCCGGATGGGGTTCATGTGCCTAGCGACTCGTTCATGCGGGGGAACGTAGATGTTGTTCCACTGTTTTCTCTTGTTCTCCCCTTTGAATCACAAATCAAGGCATCTAAGTCAACGAGTGTCGAGCGAGCAGGATAATTCCGAAGCGTCGGCTGGACGAAAGGATGATGGGTGGTGTTGGCCGAGTGTATATGTGGAGGCACAGATGCGTCAAGGATTCAAGGACAATTCGACATGCATTTATCAGGAGGATGGTCGAAGGAGAGGCGTAGCAGGCAAATGGAACTGGGCAAAGGGGGCCTCGGCCTCCCCGCCGGAACCCGCTCGGAGCAAGATCAAAGGAACTGGGACAGGTCGGGGACGACGAAATGACTAACTTAAAAGATTCGAGATCGCGATTATGGATCGCAGCGGCGCCTGATTGAAAAATGCTGTATTGTTGGGTGATGGCTCGTGGTTGTGGTTCTTAATGATGCTGTGGTGGATGGGCTGGTGATGCCGGGCTGGTCTAGGCTGGATGCATCAACAGCTTCTGTTTCGTGGTTTTGCGCGTGGGCATGGACTGTGATATCTCCCACAAGTGAGGGTTCAGCAGGAGCCGGCGCAATTGTTTTTGACCTCAGCATTGAAGGAGGCGTGCGACAGCACAGTACAACGCCTGGCGTTCGTTTTTGCCGCCCGGCCGCCCACCCACCTACCCACCGGGGTGCTGAACGGGGAGGGGGTGCGTGGCGGGAGTGTGCACTTTGTTCGTGGTTGGCGTTTCGATCGCCTTCGATCCCCTCACAATTTCAGATTCCGCCCTCACCTTCCGATTGTGTTGGGGTGGGTCCGTCGACAGGATCGAACAGCCTGGGTCCAAGCCGTCTCACATGATTGGATGTTCCACTGTCGCATGCCCCACCACGCGCCTGGACTGTATACGTACCCCTGGCCGAGCGGCCAAATGCGGCAGAGACTTCCATACGATCCATATGTTGCGCACCAAAGCCTGTCAAACTTAAAGTAAAAGAAAAGGAATATTTAACAAATACGACTTGGGGTTTTAACTTTATAACCAGACTTTAAAACTGGTATTTACTCCTGGCCCTACCACTGCTCGCGGCTGGTTAAACCCCTCTTTTTATTTTAATATTAATCTCGTCATGTGATTCCAGCCCAGACGAGTACCAGCTAGCTTACGTGCTTAAGTCCGCGGCTTGTCTTGCAATGGTATGGATTCGCTGGATCTGTTCCGATGGGGGTGGCTGTAGGAACTTGGAAGGGGTGAATTGATCGAGAATCTCGATGCCCGGAGTATGATTGGCTGGTGCTTTATGCTCCACCGCTGGGTGGATCGCCAGCTGCTATAAAAGTGGGACTAAATCCGTGGCCCTGACGATCAGAGTTTTTGGCCGCCATCGACGTGTCGCCGCCTCCGGACCCAGCGCCCGGGCAGCCCACTTCACAGCACACCACTCGACACCACAACCATGCAAATCCGCATGCATGGTAACACATTCCAAGTCGGTCTCGACCCAAGAAGGCATATATTTAGCATTCAAATCACCCGAGAATTGAGCCGTCCGATTATCGCATCGAGATCTCGCCATGAGAGAAAATGTTGGTCGCAAACAGTAACAAAGTTGAGGCCGTCACCATCGCACCAATGGCGGCAACACGGGCAACTCGGCGGCCCCCGCGCCCGACTCAACGCCGGTCGCATGGATATGGCCTGGTGATGACGTAGTCTGGACCGAGGCTGGGCGTGCCAGGGATGCAATAAGGACCCTGGAATGGATACGACATCACTGACAAACGACGGCTGCAGGCAACCAAACGCTCCATGTTCCTTGTCGAGAGTGGCTATCACGCGGTGGCAACGTATGTGAAGAGCTGTGTAAAGAGTGAGGAGGAAATGCCAGAAAAGCGGAAGGGACCCCTATGACGCATGTTTCCTGGCGATCCATGCAGCCTGAGAATAAGCCACGAGGACAGCACACAGAACAGACAAGACGGCATCCAAACGTGCCAAGGTAATAATACCACTGTAGAGACTGGTGCTTTATTCACTCCAGGTGACTCTCACGGTTGAGATTTTTTGTCCCCTTTAGACAGCACACCAGCCGTGCAGACTCCCATCCGTTCGGCAGCTTGGAGGTTGCGTCGCCGACAGCAAAACGTCAGCATCGGCGGGCGCATGGTTGCCAGCCACCATGGCGATTGGGAACGGGTAAGATTTCCAGTTATTGGTGATTTGGCTACCATTCCGGAGGGCAAAAAAATGGAAATAGGATTTAGGTATCGCGATTTAGGCCGAGTATAAAAGGGGTGGATAACCGCAAGCCGTTCGGGTGACGAGCTGGCGGCTTCACTGTTTTCATTGGCAGCTAGCACACGCATATGAAAACCAATTGCAACGAAAACAATGTGGCCAAAAGATTACATTCCAGCTTATATATACCGTTTTCTTTTTCTTAGTAAAATCAATTGTGTTGGTATAAATACAGCTGATAGAAAATGCTGTGTTTTTATATCCGAAGCAAAGGCCGGGGTAGAATTTCGACCTTGGAGTTCTTGGACAATTCTTCCAGCCCGCTGAAGTCCACCCGATAACGATTCCTCACACCCCACCTACAAACCACCCAGTATCCATCCGAGTTCAACAATCCCATGGAGCCCGAGGGGCCTGGAGACGAGTCCGACAACCTACACAGCCAAGTGCTCTGGACAACGCTCGCTGAAATCGCTCGACCGACTGCAGCAAGGGGCCTCGGCGATGCCTCCGAGAGCGATGCCCTCGACTGTTGCGTCATCTGCCTCGATGTCGTGTCGGACCCCTGCGAGGCGAGGCCCTGCGGCCATTGCAACTTCGACTTCCTCTGCCTCGTCAACTGGTTGAACCATCGCCCATCCTGCCCGCTGTGCAAAGCCGACGTTGCCGAGGTCCGGTATCAGTTTAAAGACGTCGGCAGCGACCCCTCGTCACCTCCTCCCTACGCGACATATAACATTCCCCGCGCCTCTACCGACACGACCAATCCACCGCGCCGGTCTAGCCGCCCATCCATTCGCCATGGGTCCGTCAACGGACTGCGGGCTTCTGGATCGCGGCCACGAGTCTCAACCCGGCCGCGCCGAGCGCCGCCGAGCGCCCCTGCCAGAGATACAGAAGAGGACGCAGCGCTGGAGCGCCGACGCCGTGTCTATCGGCTCAAGCTCTTTTCCCTCCACGTCGGCACGAACCGCATCACGCGGTACACGGATCTAACCCCTCAGATGTTCGACTCGGACCCCGAGCTGGTCTCGCGCGCGCGCATGTGGATCCGCCGGGAGCTGCGCGTGTTTGGGTTTCTTTGCGCCCCCAATCCCGAGAGACCGGCGCTGCTGGCCCCAGCCTCAGGCAGCGGTAGCACCCGCAACACCGAACGCTCAACCCGCACACTCACCAACAACGCCGAGTTCCTCCTCGAGTACATCGTTGCCATCCTGAGGACTGTGGACATCAACGGCAGCCGCGGCCAGGCCGAGGAGATGCTGCAGGAGTTTCTGGGCCAGGAGCACACCAGGCTCTTCCTGCACGAGCTGAGGAGCTGGCTGCGTAGCCCCTACACAACCCTTGAGAACTGGGACGCGCACGTGCAGTACGACGAAACCAAGTCGACGCCAGCGGCTGCCATCCGGGGTGGCTCGGTTGACGAGCCCGGGCGTAGAGAGGAGAGCGACCCGGAGCACCAACCTGCTGCATACCCCGACCACTACTCGGGCCGCGGCGCAGCAAGGCTGCATGGCTCGCGCAGAAGCTCTAGGGATCACTGGTCCCCATATTCCACGCGCACGCCCTCGCGTGCAGATGCAACCGGACAAAGTAGACGTCCGACATGATTGGATATATTGTTACTCTTGCGCCGCGTTTTGGTTATCAAACGCCTATGGATATATGGCAGGTTCGTCATGACATACATCCCTTTGCACTATCTGTCTAAGCATCATTACATCGGCCGGCACGTTCGGGCCTCTTTGCGTGCCGTCCATGGCCATGCTACCGATGTTGCCTACATCGACCCGCCGAGTTGGGACTTCCTCAAGGTTCGGCGAAGTTGGGCGGCGGCAAGGCTCCTCGGTCGGCGCGTAGATCCAACGGAGTCACATCCGGAAATGACTCGAACTTTGTGCTTGGTTATCTCGCCGGCGATGTCGAGCTGGACCTCAAAATGAATACGGTACACCCGCAGGATGAGGTATGGGTGGAGCTCGGACAAAGTCTGTCCTATGCCAAGATGCCTTTCCTTCCGAGGACGCAGTCTCATGTGATCACCGATGCCAACCCGTCGGGCAGTCTGCCGAGCACAGCACGTAAAAGGGGGCTGTCCCCTTTCACCCTCGGGGCCGGCCAGAGGATTACCCGGGACATCCACCCTCCCATATAAACTGGCTATGGCGGGCATGGCTTCCGACGCAAGCCCTCCTCTTTCCCCCGTTAACATCAAGACTGAGCCAGCAAGGAGCAGCATACACGTGTCCGGTTCGGCGATACAGCGCGGTAAAAACTCGCTCGGATGACGCCTTTTTTGCGCTGCCACCCAGCAGCAAACTATTGGCAATATGAACTCCCCGCCCACCGCCGGCCAGCGTCTTGGATAGCTCCGGCCGGGGCGGTTGCCGCCGTATTGCAAGCCCGGCTCTTTCAAGGACCCGAGTCGCAGGTTGTGATGAAATTTGGGTCGCCGTCTAGGATGAATGTGGTACTTACTTGTAATAATTAGTAATCAACCTCGGGGACCGCTCCCGCTGCGAAGATTCTAGTCGGCCATATTCGGCGGTTTATAAAACACCAGTATAAAAAGTCGGGTTCGAGTCGGGTTTATACGTGCCCCTCTGATTTTTCGTCTTCAGTCTGCCGGAATTCATTCATTATCTCCAACCCAGCCCATATCCCAACAATCATGGCCAACATCTCGATCAAAATCATCTCGGACAATATCTGCCCTTTTGTGAGTGCCAAGCCGGGAAGCCAAGTTTGATTACGTGCATTGCATAGACTCGCCAAGAAGGAATTGCTAATGTCGTCCCAATTGCAGTGCTACCTGGGCAAAAAGCGACTGGAAAAGGCCATCGACCTCTACAAAAAGACCGCCCCAGGAGGCGCCGACGACAAGTTCACCGTGACCTGGCACCCCTTCTACCTGGACCCGACGCTGCCCGCCGTGGGCCGGCCGATCGAGGAGATCATGGTGCGCAAGTTCGGGTCCCTCGAGCGGGTGCGGGCCAACCACGAGCGCCTGGCGGCCGTGGGGCGGCAGGAAGGGATCAACTTCACCTTCCAGGGCAAAGCCGGCAACACGCGCGACTCGCACCGGCTGGTGCAGCTGGCGCGGACAAAAGGCGGCGCCGAGGCGCAGGACCGCGTCATCTCGTCGCTCTTCAGGGCCTACTTCGAGGAGGGCGCCGACATCACCA
>GL876968.1:700308-731019 GCA_000193285.1 Magnaporthiopsis poae ATCC 64411
TGCCCGCCACGTCGCCCGCATCTGCGGGCTCGTCGGATTTGGCTGGCTTCTGGGGCTGCTGTGGTTGTGGCGGCGGCGGCGGGACGGAGAAGAGGGCGCGCTCATGAGCTTCGGTGTCGCGGATCAGAGCGGTGATGTCGTGGGTCGACAGGAGAGCGTTTGTGAAGATGCGTGGTGGAGGGAAGCTGGAGGGCAGTGGTTAGTTCTCTGCATGTGTCTGGGCCGTGTTTTTTGCCGTTGTCCTTCAGTTGCTTACGGGAGACTGTCGATTCCCTGGCACGAGATGGCGATTTGCTCGAGGTGCGCAGCAAGTAGTGACGCCGACATTGTGCCGGCAAGCCACGCCGTCTATCCGCCACCGCTACCAATGGACGCGTGAGGTGGCACTGCCAGGTGTTTGCGGCAATTTGTAGCAGGTCGTATCAAGTTTTGTAGAGCAACTCTACAAAGCAGTGGCGTTTGCTGGCGGGGCAGAATGGGTTGGCCCTCGGGACGCGTCGCGTTCCGTTACTGCCCAAAGGTGATCGAATGGGCGATTTGGTGGGTGAGGGGTTGAACAATTCGCCCACCTGGTTCGCCGGCCCCATCCGCCATGCGAGCAGTGTGGGATGCGGGGGCCAAGTTGCCATAAGGGCAAATGACGTTGGGATGGGCAACGCCCATTCACAGCAGTAGCATCTGGTGTTTGGACGGGCAGCCTGCTATAGTGGGGTCCAACTCCCCGCGTCGTCTGCGCCATCCAAGTGCCATAGCCATACCAGCATTTGATTCCCATCCCTCATAGCCTCCCGACGCCCACCAGTTTTGTTAGCAAGTTACCATAGAAAAACCCATGTCTCACTCTATGTGAAATTCGCCTTCTATCGCTTTCCAGAAGGGTGCCTCGATTCGGCAGTTTGCCATGAATCCCCACAAAATCCCACGCACACAGGTGGTGCTTTCTTTCACCCAATTTGTTTTTTTTTTCTCGCCACCTACGATTTGCGCGGTTTAACGGTCCCATTGGGCACCACGCTGCGAGTCCGTTGCTACCTCGTCATGCCGGTCCGAGTTTTTCTTGCTCGATCCCTCCGAGTCGTGGCCGCTGATACGCCCGCCTGCTGCAGCCGGAGTGGTGCCCAGTGGTCCTCCCGTCCTGTTGGCTGCCACCACGACACCACGGCGGCACGCGCCATGCAACCTGGTGCGCCGTTCCAATCTGTCTAGCTGAGAGTCACCCCGGCTCTCACTCCGCCCCTCGGAGCCGTTTGCTGTCTGCTGGACACACGCCGTTGCACAGAGCGACTCGTCGTCGTCGTTCACCATCGTTCGGCGACGAGCCATTGGCCTGCTGCCCGTGTGCGAGTCTGACCGTCGCTGTCCCTCTTCCGGCGTGCAACGACACGATGACCGACCAGGGTGGCCGGTCATTGTGCCAGCAGCATTGCTGCCCAAACTGCCGTCCCGGTCCTCTGCTGTGTCTCCGAGTCCCGGCCTCGATAGGCTGCTGTAGCCCGCTGTCCACCCCAGCCCGGTTCCGCACAGCAGCAGACCGCACACTGCCACCGTTCGTTGGCACCATGCTGTCCCTTCCCGACGACCCGCCCGCTCGCTTTAGCATGCCTGAGTGAAAATGCTTCGAGGTCGCATGTACCTGAGATGACCCAAGGTATAAGAGTGTTTTGCTCTCCGCTTTCCCATCCCTTGCCCGCTCCCAGTCTTTCCCTTCTCGCCGACCGCATTCCTGCTTGTCAAAAGGGGTTTGTTCGACAAGGATCGCCATCGCCACGGCAAGCGACTCTCTCCCAGGAACCAGTTCCGTCCGTTATTGGTATTATCCCCTGGCGCATTTTCCAATTTTCCCAACCAGGCCCAAATCTCCATTGGCGTTCTGATTGCCAGCCTCCGTCTCCAAATTTGCTAAGGTCTAGCTACCTATATTCATCTATCTACCTCTCTGTCTACCTTCCAAGGTACCTCCCTATACATGCCCCTTCCGCCTTTCCCTCCAGGGCTGTCCCATATACCGATACACAACGTCCATCCTGCCACCTCTGGGCTGTTTCTGCAACCCTCAAAGTTGTGGTTTGCTCCGTGCGTCACCTAAGCGAGTGCACCCAGTCTTGCACTCCGTCCCCCAAAATCCCACCCACGAGACCCGTTTATTCGTGGGCTCGCCTCTGGCTGTCGGTAGACCCCCCTCTTCTTCTGTCAGCTTCGCGTACACCGCGGTTCCCAAGGAGCAGGAATCCTGACCAACCATCCGTTTACACAGCGGCGCACATCATTTGCTCAACAAGCTCCCTTCCAACCTCCGAATCTGCGGAGACCTTCTGGCCGTCCTTTCCACAAGCACCCGCCGGCTTCCGTTGGCCCCTGCTGGATGTTTGGTTGCTACTGCCCGTGTGGTACACCCCCATTTTCGTGGCCCCTCGGACAAGGACCCATTGCCACAGCCCGTGTCTGCCCGCCCAGGGATCAGGACCACCCCTGCGACGGCACCCTGACCGCCGCCGTCATACATACCGCACCCACCCGCCCAGCTATTTCTCTATCCGCGCTGCTCTGACCCCAGCCCGGCACCGGGCCTTTATTCCCTCACCCCTGGCTCCCCGGCTTGTCTGGCGCAACCGCCGACCGCCTCTCTCTCTCCCTGACTGGCGCATTCTACTCCTGACTAGGGTGCCCTGGAGATCGGAGGGGACCGCTCTGTGCATGAAATCCTGCACCTCGATCACCTACAGCATTATCATGACCACTTATCAGAACTCATTGCACTCTCCTCGTTGGAGGTTCATACTTGGGTTGCTCACTCCCTGATATTTCCCTCGCCATCGTCGTGATCCCGCCGCCGCTGCCGCACCATTGAAAAAGAAAAAGCAAAAACATAAATTCTACCCCACATAAACGCCCCCAATTCTCGATAGCTCAGATCGACCGACTGAGATCCTGGGGAATCCCTCACCGGCTCTTGAAATCCCTCGCTGATTGATTTCGGAAACAACTGCTGGAGGTTGTACCCTCACACCAGACGCCACATCGCCCGCCGTTTCGGCATCAAAGATTTGCCGCAAATATGCCGCGCAAGTCAGCTCCGAGCAAGATGAAGAAAAAAGCCTCGTCCGAAGGCCATGGCCCAGCCGGCCCGACCTCACCGCCCCAGACTCCAAGGTCCTCCTCTCCACCGTCCAAAGAGAACAGTGGCCGAACCGAGGGAGGCTCGCCCGGCGGCCAAAAACACCAGGAAAAGCGGGGACAGCTACCCGCCCAGCACCGCTTCAACACCAACCATGCGGCAGGGAATGGATTTCCTTTCAGCAACTACCATCCCGACTCGTTCCGTCGCGAGCAGCTGTCGCCTCGCTCCTCCGCCCCGTCTTCCGACGATGATTCCGACGACGAGTCGTCGAGCAGCGACAGCCCGCCTCGCTCGCATAGTTCCACCGAATCAATCAAGCCCAGCGCTCGGTCGCCGCGGCAGAAGATCCCCTTCCAAGATGACGTTCGCCGCCGAGCCCGGCCGGTGCGCCCGCCCCGACCGCCACCGACCGCCACCAAGCCTCCTTTCGTTGCCACGCGCATCATAGTCGAGGCGACCTTCGAGGTGTATGAGCTCGACGGCAGCGAAGATGAACACCAGTATGCCATCATCCGGCCCGATGTGATAGAGTACGCTGAGTCCGAGCGCAGCCGATCACGCTCTCGGCCAAGGCAAGACCATGTCGACCGCAAGATTGCCTCCGACTTCCGCGCACTCGTCTTCTCGTCATCATCCGAGGACGAGGATGAGGACGAGTACATGAAGCATGTACAGAGAATGCGCGAAGAGAAGCGACGCAAGCGCATGAGCTCCGGCAGCATTGGGAAGCGCACCATCAGCGAGCGCGGCAGTGATAGTGACCGCGAGGACCTCTTGTTCCAGGGTTACATCAATGCTGCCGGGCAGCAGGAGTCCGGTGAGATGCGCCGCATGCGCAGGAAGCTGGGCAACCGCCACAGCCTGCATTTCCAGGACCCACCGCCGCCCAGGATCGACGAACTGGAAGAGCCCGATTCGGGCGAGGAGATACTGGATCTCGATGACAGCGAGGTTCTTGCGCGAGAGTTACCCTTTTACGACTACGTTAGCATGGAGATCGACTCGTCCTAATCTGCGGCCTCGTGGGACGCGGAAACCTCAACCTTGGACCTTCTCCGTGCACTTGATCATGATGAACGAGCGACCTTTGGGACGAGACATGAGCCGCAAAGTGTCGACAAATGCACCACTTTCCCGCCCAGAGGAAATGGGCGACAGGATCTTACAACATATCAATACGTTATGCATGGTGTTTGCATCTGGACCCAGGAGGAGCGCTCCAAATGGTTTCCGTGCATTCGACTGCCCACCTTCACATTGCCCGTCTCAGGAGAAAATATTTTCTGACTCCTTTCTACTGCTCCCATTTTGGCGAAAACCCATGGACTCGGCACGATTTACGATTTTACGACAGAAGATATGACACCATCTTTGAAAATAAGACCGCGCGAAGACAGGCAAAAAAAAAAAAAGAATAGAGGGCTTCGTAGCCGTTGCTCCTACTTGTTATCTTTCTGGCTCTCGTTTTTCTCATGTGCATTATCGTTCCCATGTTGGCTTCTGTATGATCTTATGTTGTTCGACCATATGTTTACAATTCTATTGTGATTTAGTCTTTACGTACGGTGTTGACTCTGCAGGGCCGAGGAAAACAAACGGGTCATCTCGTCACCCTCTTTGCCCTTTGTCCGCATCGAGCGGGGTGCGGACATCGGAGATAGACAAAAAGGGCCTTGTCTACGGGATTGGCATTGTTGCACTTGATAGATCAATCTGCTTTGATAATTGAGTGGCTGCCCGTTCGGCACCAACTGTCTTTACAAGTCCACGTGCATACAGGGAGAGACGAGATACCTATCAACCAATCGTGTGAAGAGCTGCAATTTCAATTTGCCCTTGTGAGGATGAATAAAACCATACACGGGTGGCTCCAGGTATGAGCGGGCTCGCGGCCGGACACTTCATCGGTTGATTTTTGGAGAGCATTGCGATCGCGCATCGGCTTGACGCTACTTGGCGCAAGGGCATGAATAACACCTTGTATCCCTGTGGGGCGTTTGCCGTCGTTGCAATCCACGAGATATCGGTAAATCGTGATCCTGCAATGTGATCGTAGCGAGCCACATTTTTGCTTAGCAATAACGACGATTGGGTCTTCATTCTAGGAGAGCGAGCAACTATAAAAATAACCCAGTCAACCCTTGCTGTCTGGTAAAAACCATGTATTCAAGTACGCTGCGGCCGTCTACAGTAAAACACCGAACCCCTGGGGTAAGATTTAGTGTGCTGGCAGCGTGGTGTGTTTAGGTTGGCCGTTGGGAGGAGGTGAGTTTTGGAATCTCGCGGCAGCTGGATCTCAGCTCGAACACAAGGGGGGTACTTTGCAAATAGGTTCGATCGACATCGCTCCTTGGATGCAGCAGCAGGAATGTATACTCTATAATGTGCGCTGCGGATACACTTCTTTGTTCCGTTCCTGCCACCATGTCCGTAGAACATGGGATATGTAACGACGCGGGGTACAATTCAGCGAAGGTACCGAGAGCGTCTGTTTGATAATGCGAACGACAAGATACTTCATCCCTGCCGCGGCGGCTTGCAACATATGATAGCATGCTGCACCATAAAAGTAAATCGCATAGGGAAATACTGTGAAGCGAACTCTTGACTCCTTTTCTTTTCCTTACATTTTAGGCTGTCTGCCGCTTTTTTTTTTCTTTTCAATGCTACTTAACTCGACGCGCTCTAGGACGTTGCGGAGGACGGCTTACATAATCATTGTTGGTTGGGCCGAAAATCCAGCGCCTGCGCACGGCGGCTCGGCACTTCCAAGCGGGCTTGCGTTGGCTTGCGTTTCTGGACCATCAACCACCTCAGTTTCGCCCCGTATCGGTGAAATCGTCGCCACCCAACGCCGCCATCTCGATCGTCGCGGCACCGATTGAAACTTCAGGGGCAGGCCGCATGTGCCGGATCGCACAACCAACTCGGCGACACGCGCTTTTCTAAGCCCGTCCACGCGACCGCGACACTCCTCTTGCCTGCCAAGCCCGCAGCGCACGAAGAATCTCGGGGACATCCGCTGACGTGTCTGCTGGACTGCTCGTCACCTGTATAAGGTTGCCGTGAATTACCCTTCTTGTTTGCCTTTGCGACAGTCATATTACCCCTTGCCTACCGACGTACCGATCTACCTGCAGACGCCTGCCCGGTTAGCCTTTGCTCGTTGCCAGCCTCCAGAGACGAACGCGACGAAACGGAAAGCGATACCTGCCACAAGCCCGCGTCAATAACTTCCTACCCCATTTGCGCCGTCGAAGCTCTGTGAGAGAAGGAAAGGGACAGAAAGCCGACGGGGAAAGCGAGGCCGTTTCCCGCTCGCAAGAATGAACCAACATGGCGCCCAGCAGGGCCAGCCAGCGCCCGGCCAACCACAGCCCAGCCCGCCCATGTATCGGCCCGAGCAGATGCTCGCCCTCAACTATCTCAGGCAGGAGGATAAGGAGAAGTACGAGAAGGGACTACGCTCGTTGTGGAACATGTTCGAGTCGGAGCCCGAGGGATCCCCTAACAAGCTGCAGGCCAAGAAGAAGATCCAGGAATTCGGGGTGATGCTGCACACGAAGCTGCGTAACATTCGGCAACAGCAGCAAGCCCAAGCCCAGGGGCAGAATCCGGGGCAAGCTCAGGCTCAGCAGCAAGCTCAGCAGCAAGCTCAGCAGCAGGCCCAACTCCAGGCACAACAGGTGCAACTTCAGGCTCAGCAGCAGGCTCAGCAGCAAGCTCAGCAGCAGGCGCAGCAGATGCAGAACCGGCAAAACATTCCAGGGCAGCAGCCGCAGTTACAGCAGCAACAGATGTCACCGAACCAGCAGCGGATCGGTATCGCGCCGGCCGCACCCGGAGCCGGTCCTGGAGTCGCTGCACCTGGCCAACAGGGAGCGCCAGCGCAGGTAGCCAATGGCGTTATGCGCATCCCGGAAAATATCATCACGCACGTCAACAAGATGTCATTCCATTGTCATCCTAGCATCATGGAAAAGGGGCCCGATGTCGTGAACAAGTGGCGACAGGACATGAAGAAGAAATACGCAAACGCGCTATGGCAGATGGAGCAAGCAAACCTGACGCTCAAGAAGATTGACCAGACCATGAAGGACCGTAAAGAGAAGAACAACCCGCTGTCCCCCGAGGAGACGAAGCTCTTCACTGAGCGCAAGACCAAGTCCGAAGCACTCTATCAAGAAGCGCACCGCTATGTGCAGTCCTTCAGAAGACAACAGGAGATTCTCGAGCAGCAGCAGCGGGCAGCTGCCGGTCAACAAGCTGCTCCTGGTGCGGGTGGGAACCCGGGTGGCGCCGCCGGTGCTCCGGCCAGGGTGGTCCAGGGGCAGGCGGCTGCGGGGCCGCAGTCGGGACAAGCAGTGACGATGCAGAACGTCCAGGCCAACATCAATGGCGCCTTCGAGGCGGCCAAGAACCAGCAGATGACAGGCCTGGCACGGGGCGGTCTGCCCGGAGGTATCATGGCCCAGGGCCCTCAGCCGTCTGTGCCCCAGCAGCAACAACAGCAACAACAACAACAGCCGCCCCAGACTCATCCGGCGCTCAACCCGGCTGCACCGGCTGGCTCACCGATGGCTCAGGCGCCACCGCCACTGCCTGGTCAGCAGCATATAAAGCTGGAGCCCGGGACCCAGCAACAGCACCCACAGCCCCACCCGCCACCCGTCAACACGGCGCTCACGGCGGCGCAGGGCATCCCGTCGTCGGCTGGCACGCCCACGCAAAGCCAGGCCCGTGGTCTCCACACGCCCCAGTCCGCGACTCCCACCACCGCCCAGCCGCCACGACCACTTACCCACGCAGCTGCCGTCAACCTTGCTAGTCGCCATAGCTCTTCGGCATCAGTTCCAACCCTGACGCCGCAGCAGCAGCAGCAACAACAACATCAGCAGCAACAGCAGCAGCAGCAACAGCAGCAAGCCCAACAGCAAGCCCAACAGCAACAGGCCCAGCAGCAGGCCCAACAGCAGCAAGCACAACAACAGCATCAACAACAACAACAACAGATGCAGCAGCAGGCAGTCGTCGGTGCCAACGGTATCGGAACGCCAACCACGGGCAGCGCCGGCGGCGTTATTGGCACGGTGCCTCAGCAACAACAACAACCTGCGAGCCACCAGCCACAGCAGCAGAACGGCGCAGGGCATCCTCACGCGCACCCTAGTCACCAGCAAGGGCCAGCGCCACATCGGCACCCGATCGCAAAGCAGCTTCCCGAAAAGCTGCAGCAGACGCCGCAGGCCGTCGCTATGACGGGTGGATTGGGACCCGGTCGGCCGACTATGACAGGCGGCGGTGCCATCCCCGGTGGTGTGCTCAATCAGCCGGTCGTAGCCAAGCACCAGCCTGGTACGATAGTGTCCGAGGCAGATGGAGACCGTGTGTTGAGCAAGAAGAAGCTTGACGAACTTGTGAGGCAGGTGTGTGGCGGCACCGCGGAGAGCTTGGATGGCAACATCCTAACTCCCGAGGTCGAAGAGGTGAGTTCACTTTTGATTGCCCGCTGACGTTGAGTTGCACCGCGCTTCTCTGTACATTTGGCTAACCCGATGCGATGTCCCGTCAGTCCGTACTCAACCTCGCTGACTCATTTGTCGACCACGTGCTTCATACTGCCTGCCGTAACGCCAAGGAGCGCGGGTCTAAGCTGCTCGAGATCCGCGACATTCAGCTGGTGCTAGAGCGCACTTACAACATCCGCATTCCCGGCTACTCGGCTGACGAGCTGCGCACCGTACGCAAGGTCCAACCGTCCGCCGCCTGGATTTCAAAGATGAGCGCCGTGCAGGCCGCCAAGGTGATGCCTGGTAAGGACGGCATATGAAGGGCAGGACCGATCGACTTGGGAGCTGAAACCTTGTCGTCCAACTTCTTTTTCCTACCACTCGTCTCTGCCCGCCTACTTTACCTTCCTATTTAGTTGCACCTTTTTTTCCTCTCGCCCCTTCTTCTTCTTCTTTTTTCCTCTCGTTCTTTTTTTTTTCTTTTTCAAAAAATCTCAAGAGCCTTCTGCGCATGATACCGAGGAGGCGAACCGGCGTTTGGGCTACGAAGGTCACGGACAGTTGAAGGATCAACAACATTAGGCCAGACCTTCTCTTTTCCTTGTTCATCATTCCTCCAGTTCACGCTTGTCCACGCCTGGGAGAAATGGTAATGGTGGTCTGGATGATTTAGCCTCGGCTCGTTCATTTTGTTTGCCCTCTAGCAGCAGAAGAGCTGGGGGGTTCGGCGCGGCATCTGATAGAGATGTGCCTTCTTGGTGCCGGTGTAACAATTACATACTTTATCGACGACAGTAGACAAGGTTGCTAATGTGTGGAGTTTGCGATAATGCCCCCAGGCGGGCGCTGGCAGGCATTTTGATGCGTCCAGAAACGTCATGGAGGGGAGTTGCCTAGTACCTGCGCTAGCAGCACATGGGGCTTGCTCGAGGTCTCGCGGGGATGCATATGTATTCGAATCCGATGTGGTGGCTGTTGGATGCGGCTCCTAAGGGCGGCTCCTGATTGGGGCAATATCACCCCCCCCACGGCGAACGAATCACAATATGCAGTTCCGAGATTGGGAACCCTATTGTCTGACGTCCACTGTCCTATATAGTCTGTCTGCTTCCTCTTTTTTGTGTATTGTCCTGTTTATTTATGCTTTCCTGTGGTGCACATGCTCTCTATTTCAGATATGCTTCCTGTTTCTATTTCCTTTCGTATCGTTGCATACATTTCATTAACATCTGGTCAAGGTCGAGACCCGTTGGCGCTGTCTCGCTGCGCGCTGGCTCCCTCCTGCACTACCACTAAATGAGAAACGTGAAATAAAGGACAATTGCAAAGAGAAGCCCCAGGAAATATGTTAGAAATAGGTGCGACGGCAGGAGTGCTTCTTTGTGGTCGGGGATGCGGCTGGCTGCTGAGTCGCCGCACTCGGTGTCTGATGGCCAGCCCGCCAGGCAGCATCGACAACGTCACGCAGTTGTGCGTGCTGTGGGCCCGCCAAGCTCCCGTCGGTAGATTTTATGTACTGGGTACCGCTAACCGTCCTGCGTTGGCCACATTAGCCCAGGTACACACTGCGGGACGAGGTACCCTGAACGTCTCCACAGCTCACAAGCTAACTGGCCGAGCTGGCCTACGCCCTGACCACATCCCACGCCCAAAGCGAGTCGCCTCTGCAATCTCCCAAAAGCTGAGTGCGTCTGGCAATCTTTGTGAGCTCAAGGAACGAAAGCCCAACCCGACGACGCAGCCCACCCTGCGAAAAACCTGCAGCCCTCGACGCCATCAAAACCCACCGCCGGATCGTCCGGGTTGATTTCACGTAGCCGCCTGCATCGAGGAGTCGACGCCAGCATCGTCCGGACCCCGTTTGCTGAAACTCCGGAATCCGGTTTTTCCTGACTTTGCGTTGGGTGGCCACGAGTTCCCCTGCAATAATCACGAGCGCGCTTCCGCAACAGGAGAGTTTGGGTGCCTGCAAAATCCACAACCTCACTTCGCCCTGCGACGGACGGCCTTTCCCCGCGCGCCGCAGCAACGCCGACCACGCAACGCCCTGCCAGCGCCTTCCCCCGGTCGGATTCCTGACTGTTTCAGAAACCCACGCCCACACAATACACGCAAGCCATGCCTGGCAAAACCCCCAACGGGAAGCAGCCCGTCGAGAGCGAGAGCCGGAAGAACCAAGATGTCGACATGAAGGACGAGTCATCACGAAAGACCAAAGGCAAGAAGCTCAAGGAGGGCGACGAAGAGATGACCGTCGTCGTGCCGCCGTCCAAGTCCAAGCAGTCCTCGCCATCCGGCAACGCCGATGAGGATGTTGTCATGGATGACTCGGCCAAGGCCGACGATAACGACGACGTCAAGTCCGATCCCGTCGCAGGTAAGTCGTCAGGATACGCGCGATATTCTTCGCACCACCATTGTTGCCATCGTCATCCTCCTCGTTGCTATAGTCGCTGCTTGTGCTTGTCTTCCTTCATCTTCACCTGCATGATGCTGACGACGGTGGGGGTACAGATATCAAGAGCAATTTCGCGCTGCTTGACAAGGCCGTCGCCCATTTCGACGCCCGGTTCTCTCTGCGCGCTCTGCGCTCTATCTCGTCTCTTCGCAAGCGCCTAACCTCCGACATCATCGCCCAAGCCATTGTTGAGACTTTCCCCGCCACGGTCATCTCAGGCAATGCCGCCAAGCAGCTCCTGTTGAGCATCGGGAAGGAGAGCCTGCAGCTCAGGCGTCAACCGGGCCCCGAGATGGAGATCGATGGTGAGACCCGAAGCCAGGTCAAGAGCAACGCGTCCAAGAAGGAAGTCAAGGAGATCATCCCGGAGATCGACATCTTCATTGGCATCCTGATCCAGGTCTTCCTCTACGACTCGAAGCAGTTCCAGCGCGGTGCCGAGTTTTCGCAGTACCTATGCGACCGCATCCACTCGCTCAACCGCCGCACCCTCGACTCGCTGTCTGCCAAGGTCTACTTTTACTACTCGCTCTTCTTCGAGCGTCTCGCACCGCTGCCTCCCTCGCCGCAGTCACCCATCGTCTCCATCCGCCCCACCCTGCTCGCTGCTCTCCGAACTGCGGTCCTGCGCAAGGATATCGATACCCAGGCTTCTGTCATCGTGCTCCTGCTCCGAAACTACCTCCTGACGTCGCACATCTCCCAAGCCGACCTTTTGGTTTCACACACGCAGTTTCCCGAGAATGCCGCCAACAACCAGGTCGCCCGTTACCTTTACTACCTGGGGCGTATCCGCGCTATTCAGCTTCGGTACACGGAGGCGCATGAGCACCTGACGGCGGCGACGCGCAAGGCACCTAGCTCCCACTGCGCCGTTGGTTTCTCGCAGACAGCCACCAAGCTCCTCCTGGTGGTTGAGCTGCTCATGGGCGACATTCCGGACCGTGCCACCTTCCGGCAGCCAACTCTGGAGCAGGCACTGCACCCGTACTTTTTGCTTGTGCAAGCGGTTCGGGTGGGGAATCTGGAGGACTTTGAAACGTTGATCGCGGACAACGCCGACGTTTTCCGTAAGGACTGCACATACACGTTGATCCTCCGGCTGCGGCAGAACGTCATCCGGACGGGCATTCGCATGATGTCGTTGTCGTACAGCCGCATCTCCCTGCGCGACATCTGCATCCGGCTCCATCTTGGTAGCGAGGAGTCGGCTGAGTACATCGTCGCCAAGGCCATCAGGGATGGCGTCATCGAGGCCACGCTGGATCGTGAGCGTGGCTTCATGAGGAGCAAGGAGATTGGTGATGTTTACGCTACGCGAGAACCCGGCGAGGCCTTTCACGACCGTATCCGCGCCTGCCTGGCGCTTCATGACGAGAGCGTAAAGGTATGCTGAATTCCGTCTCTTCCCTACGACTTGTTCAGCCTGCCTAGCAACAAGAACTAACGTCGAATGTCCCGACAGGCAATGCGGTTCCCCATGAACCAGCACCGCCTTGAGCTCAAGAATGCACAGGAAGCTCGCGAGCGTGAGCGGGAGATGGCCAAGGAGATCCAAGAGGGCGACCTTGACGAAGACGACCTCGGAGGGGAGTACGAGGGCATGTAATATCTCTTTGTTCCAAGATTTTGCTGTGCGAAACCTTTTCTCCCGTGTATTGTTATCATATCATCTGCCTGGTTCCCCTTATGCCTAGCATCGTCAAGCAAGGGCCGCCAGGAGGAGCATGTTGGCCCTTGAGGCTCTCAGGTCCCTCGAACCCATGTTGGCTGGGGCACATGGGGCAAGGGGCACCGGTAATGGAGATGGGGTAAGCGTCTTGGGAGTAAGATAATGCGGGGCGCCTTCTTATTCTCGTTGTTCTTCGGTGGATAGAGAAGAGCATTTCTGGGAGGGTGATATGGAGTTCTTCTTTCAGCATGGCCTTTCCCGCACAGTTTCATTGCGCTCAGTCCAGGTTTGCTTGTCATCGATCACCGCTCAGTCTATTCAGCTTGACTTGTCCGAAGATAAGGCGGGCTGGATGGGGCTTTTTTTCCCCTTGGGGTTGAGCCGATGGGACTTCGGCCACGACCTACCTCATGCTTTCTGCAAATCGGCTCGCCCACATTAGCACTCCTGTTCTCCAGGCAGGCATAAGATACCCTCACAAACGCACACGGCACAATGTACTATATGTAGCCCTCCCAAAGCGAGACGACAGGAAAACTTTCACTTGCTTCAATAATTTGCCCAGCCAAGATACATGCTCCAAACGTCGGCGACTTTTCAGTTCACGTGGTGCATCTACGGGAGCGGGATGGTACATAAGCTTTTCTCGCGTGAAAGTCGGGCGGGTGGGTGCATGCTGCTTGGAAGTGCCGAGACGTCACCGGCAGATCAAGCACATGCGCGGGTGTGTGTCAGTCCCCGTCAGGCCAGTTCGCTATGTAAATACATGGGACTGAATACAAGGTTGCAGCCGCCACGTGCGCAACAACCTATGTAAGTGTAAGGCCTGAGGGAGGGGGACGTCCCAGTCATGGCCGGGAACTGATGACAGCGCGACAAAGGCGGGGGGAGATGCAACATCTGGGTGTTGCCACGAGGGAGCAAAAGAAAGAAGAAGCAGAAGCAAAGCCGCTTTTTGTTTCGCTGGGCCAACTCATCTCTGGGAAACACGGGCCCGCTCCTCGCTTGGGGCGGGGGGCTAGAATCATGGAAGACCGCGCGTTAAATAACACGGTGCTTGGCGGTGGTGGTGATGGTCCACCTCGTTTAAGGCTGGATGGACCATGACGAGGAGACAAAGGGCCAAATACCCGGACATTTGTATCAGAAAAGTTGGGCATTGTTACTGTACACCTACCTACCTGGATCGATCGGTGAATTAAACGTCATGCTGGGCGCAGGTACGGTATACGGTCTGGCGAGGTGGATGGATGGATGGACTCGAATCGTTTTACGTCATTGGCCGACGGCCCTGGGTCGGGTGTTATGTTAGCTTTGGCTGCCCGGTGACGGGGCTTTCTTCTTTGTATTTTTGGAGCCGCCCAACAAAGGCGGGGACCCTGCGCCTTGGATCAAGGCTGCACGCCAATCCCGCGTCCGGCATGGGGGAGCAGCAGTGGGGCCTCAGCTGGGAGCCCAGCTCGCACTTGACAGGGCAGCAGCCGGCGGAGCCAGTTGGCGGCCAATTGCCCGGACAACCCAGCCCCCTGGTTATTTACTTTGGGCAGGGCGGCTTACAAGGTCGCCAGCCGGGAGAAAAATGGGAAGGCGGGAACACACACACATCTCTTCGTTGTCTCTCGCTCGCTTTTTCCCAGCCACGCCAAAAACGCAGACCATTTGCAAGAAATTCTAGTTTGTTTGACGACGATCCGGAAGGAAAGGGAAACAATTTTGAAAGTTTGCAAGTCTCCCACAAGCAACCTAGCACACACCCTCTCTCCCCCTCCACAGTCGAAGTCTCACAAGCTCCATTTGGGCAGCAGCAGCAGCCTGTCGGTTGATTAGCCTTTGGGGATCTGACGTTCTCTCTGCGAACATTCCTCCTTCTTCAATCTTTAGGTTCGTTCGTTTGCCCGACTAAGGACCGGACCTTTTTTCCTTAGCTTCCGATCGAACATACACATTCGCTCGACGAGAGACACCAAAGACACACCGAGACAGAGGGCCCCTCCCTCTTCCGCATTCCGATCGAGTCGGTGGTCGTCGTCGTCTTCGCTTGTCGCAAGGCCGGACCAGGCGACATTCCAGAGCCCCAGAGCCCGGGGGTGGGTTGCGCCTGCTCGTCACCGCTTCTTCGCAGCCGGAATCTGATATTCTCCACTGCGACGCATCTACAAGCGTCAGGACACCTTCCCCAGGGGACGCTTTGTCTGGTCTGATCTGCCCCGCCGAACCGAGAAACAAAGGAGTCTGCATCCCGAGCCCATCTTGTCTCGTCCCGACCCGGCGGTGGTGACTGGCATACGCGACCCCGAGTGCTCTCCCGCCGCCTTTCCCAACCGTCGCTCCGCTCCGGGAGGACGGTCCTGGGCTCAACAGGGTGACTGTTAAAAACAGCCCCTGAAGCAGCGGCGCGGCGAGACACACAGCATCAGACAAGATGGCGGAAAAATTCGCAGTTGGGTGGTGGCGTAAGTAGAAATACCCTTTTTCTTGCCTCTTCTCCTGCCCCTGTGCTGGAGGCGGTGAGAGGGAGCCGATTTCTGAGACGCTCGGCGCCATGTTCGAGACCGCCCGCTAACTAACACACGTCGCATTCCAACAGAGTTTGTACCATTCCTGGGCTACCACCATGTGCTCATGATCCTGATCGGAGTCGCCATCATCCTACTATCATTACTGCTGGCAGGGTGCTCGTCGTCATCACCACTGATACCAGACATCTTCCTGCTGTCACTATACTACCAAAAATACACGGCCATCCCGGACACGGCACAGGTCAACTACAACTTCAACCAGGCCATCAGCAACATTGCCGGCAACGCCCGCCTGCAGGCTCGCGTCGGCTACTTTGGCATCTGCGTCAACGCCGATGGCGGCTCCTGGCTCTGCTCCAACAATGCCACCTCGCTGGCCGACCAGATCGCCGTCGATCAGGATCCTCTGAACCTGATCTGGCTGGCTGCTCAGTTTAAGGACATGATTGTCTTTCCCTACCTTATGTGAGTTGACTTGCTCTATTTGCTTCGCCTCATCATGGCACTAACAGACGTTTTCCCTTGCAGCATCATCGCCATCATCTTCGCTTTCATCTGCCTGCTCCTCCTGGCCACCTTCCCCGGATGGCACGAGGACACCGACAGCGAGGGCTCCGAGCGCGAGGTCAAGCCCTTCCCCTCCAGGCCTGTCAGCCAGGTCGCGCTGGCCATCATCTTCATCGCTAGTATCTTTGTCCTGGTCAGCGTCCTCTGGCAACACACGGCCTCGGTGGCAGCAAGTGTCATAGCCCAAGACTTTGGCAACGGCAGCGTGCTGAGCGGCGTGGGGACAAGCGCCATGGTGATGGGCTGGTTCAGCTTTACGCTGCTCATCATCGTCACCATCGGCCTATTGGTTATGATCCTCAGCATACGCGTCCTCAGCCAACTGGCAGGATGATGACCGCACACGCCTTGATCGGAGCGTGTTGCGGGAAGCTGGTGGAAGAGGGATGATGGATATGGGTCTTTTGCGTGCTTTGGAGGAAGCCAGCGAGAGGAAAGAAAGATGTCGACGAAATGAAAACGACATGCACGAGCAACCGTACTGATTCTCCATTTCCTGCCGTGTTTGGTTCTCCCCTATTCGTGGGATAAGGCAAGGCGAGGGGAAAAGGATGGTTGCAGGCACTCACTCGGTGGGGCATTGAGTCTCTAGCACCGGCCACTGGACAGGCAGGCCCGGTCTGGAAACTGGCGCTCTTGGGAAGGTCTCTGGTTTTCATGGCAAGACCATTCTACTCCTCTGAGCGTCACACCCCCACCCACTACACCCAGCCCACCAGGGCTCTCCGCGGGCTGTTGGTTCCCGTTGTCGACAGCTTGTGGTTGCCTGTTATGACAGGACCGCTTCCGTCTGCGGGATGTTTATCGGGTGTGGGCAGTGAGTGTCTCATTGGCAACCAAGATGGTATGCCATGCGCGCGTGTGTCGGTTGTTTGGATTGCATCTTGGGTCTGGGATATTTCTTTTTCTTTTTTTTATGGATGGTTCGGACGGTATTGCCCTCCAATTTTTCTTTTCTCTTGACTGGGTAATTTTTTCATATTGAATGTCTGGGCGAGCATCGTTGTGTTTCTTCCAAGTGGAGGGTAGGGGGTTGACATACATGTACATGATGAAGAGACGAAATACCTCGAATGGATCGCATCAGGGAAAACGGAGTTAACAAAGACGGCTTGTTTTGGCTTGGTTTTTTTCTTTCTTTCTGATCTCTCATTTTGTGCCGGACTGTCTTTTGACGAACGACATGATCTGGCTGGTGTTTTATGCGCTTTAGGTAGCTTTAATTAGGTAGATAGGTAACCAACACCCCAATCTCACTCTCACGACTGTTTGGTCCATGTTGTCTCAATGCTGCTTGACTGGTGATCTCCCCTGGCTGCACCAACTAGCCTTGTGATTTGCCATCTAGTAGCCTATAGTTTAGAATTGGGCCATGCTTCCGCCGAGGCGAGGGTTCGGGCGGCCGGAAGCATGCATGTGCGAGGCCGTCCATCGTACCACGGAATCCATGATGAATAACCAGTCAATGTTTTGACTGGCAGCTTTTACATCCGTTTTAATCTGGACAACCCGTTACTTAATTCACTTCACGGCTCGTAATACCTTTTTTTTTTTTTCTTCCACATTTTTATATTGTTTTTTTTTTTTCTTACCACTGTGATAGATATAAGCTGTTCTTACTGTGGATCAAACATTCCACCTGTGTAGCCCAACATGGTGACCTTTCCTAGAAGGGAAAAAAGAAGAAAACTGACCGGCGGACTGCTTAAAGCAACAGCCGTCCCAGCCTCACTGTTGAGCGGCAAGCGCCTTCTCGCAGGGACCGCAGTTGTCCAGATGGGAGTAAACGTGCCCCTCGATGTCCTTTAGGGTCCGGGTGCACTTGCTCCGCCAGCAGGGCTTGGAGACCACGTCCTCCGTCTCGAGGTTCTTTTTGCAGCGGACGCAACGCGAGACGTAGCGCACATAGTAGCACATGGTGTCGACGCTGTAGGGCTCTTACCTTTTGTTTTTGTGTTGGTTCCGTAGGAGGGGAATGGAATAGTTGCCCCTTTTTGTGGACTTCTGAGGACGTCCCAACGATCCGTGGTATGGCGGCCTTGTGCTATCCTTCAGCTCGTGTAGAGATGGGGGTAGTTGGAGTCGCAACCTTGACCTTTTGGAAGTCCTCTCGAAATCTGTAGTTGAGTGATTCCCGGGTGGGATGGGTGTCAATGGAAATCTCGTCCGGCAGAGGATCAGGGCCGATTTATAGATGCGAGGGAACCTGGTGTTCTGTTTTGGTGGGCTAGGAAGCCGTTGGAGCTACCATGGTCGCGCTTCCTTTGATACGTCAAAGGCGGGTATGGCTTTCAGTTTGGACAATGCCGGCATTGAGCCTTACAAGCAACCCGGTTGGAAAAGGTGGTAGGATGAACAATGTGTTTTTTGGTTCATAGATCCTTTGTGAAGATGTCGACTGTCCAAGGTGAAGCTTTGCTGCAGCTACCAGTCTCGGCTTTTTCAGGAGAAGACAAAGCATGATGAGGGCAGGTTCGTGGCGCTGGAATCACTAGGTGCACCATTTTATATGGCGAAATGGGGCCTCAGAAGTGTGATGCCGCAGCAGAAGTACTATGCAAGGAAAAAAGGGTATAACAGTAGTTCCCCATGTGGCGCTCTGTCAACGAGCAGGCAGCAAAGGAAAATCTGCGGGCGTCCCAGCGTTTATCAAGACGGTTGACAGCGCTGTCGTTCAACCTCCTATGGCCTATAGGATATGGCCAAGTGCTAAGAGCCGGGCTCCCACTTGTAAATCCGCTCTCTGTAGGTCGTGATAACACCGCCGCGAGATTGTGTACCAGGGTTCTTGTAGCCGGGCACCTGGAATAAACGTAAGAGGTGCCTATCGAGCTCCTTGCTGATTCTTTTACTTTATTCATACCCACCATATGTGCCGTGCAAGTGCGTGCAAACTCGAAGTGAGAACCGGGGATCGTGTTATATATACCGCGACTGCCGCACATAGGTGACTAGGGAGCGACAGGTCTGTTCGCCACGGCCCTGACGGCCCTGGCGGCGACCTCGCCGAGCCCGGAGCGTGCACCGACACGGGTGGCCCGTGGACGCCGGCCTCGGCGGCGGCACAGGCGCGGTCGTCTCCTGCCAGCCGCAGGCCTTCGGCCACGATACCCGAGGCGGCGGTGTGTCGAGGGAGAAAGCTAACAAGCTTGCTAGGGGTGTGGAATGGGACGACGGGGAAGTCCGCGTGGGGGTCGAACATATCATTCTTGAGCTGGGCGCGCTAGAGAGGAAAAAGCCATGTTTGTCTGGGTAGATGTAGCGGCTCTCTCTGGCTCACCCGTTCATTGCCCGTGCCAGTATTTATGGGCATGGAGCGATGCTGGACCAGGCCGGCCATTGTCACGGGGTGTAAATCCTGATTAAGATAGTTGGCCAATCGAGGAGGGGGACAGTTGCAAGAAGGTTGAGTTGCCACGCAAGACAACGAGCTAGTTTGTGACGACCGGAACTCGTAAACGCCATCCGGCTGCCCCTGACTGGGTCCTAGAAATACCCCTGGATGGTTTACCGCTTACTTGAGGGCGTGCGTCTAGCAGAAGTACCCACAAGCGCCACCGCACCCGTACTCGCATCCAATGGATCTTCGTTGACCGGCATGTACTCAACCCTCGGCGTCTCTGAGCTTTAGAGCTCCGAGAAGACTAAGGAGAATCAGCCCCGACGCCAGGGCTGGCAGGGAACAGTCCATCCGGTCAGCAGAACCGCGCGAGATCGGTGTGGAGGGGGCATGACTATGCGAAATACGTACAGTAGTCGCTCCGGATGGAGCCAGCGAACGCATCGAATATCTTGCTTTTCAGTTCGCTCGGGAGCAATCGTGCGTAGTTTAGGCTTTCCAAGCTCTTCCTGATAACCTGCGATAACCATCAGAAGGCGGCGTCCCGGAACAAGCGATGCGCGTTGACAGGACGTGGCTTACCTCCTCTGTCACCGCAGGGTCGTTTGAAAGCCTCAATCTCACCATTGAGCGCATTAGGGCGGTCGACACGGTGATGGCAATGTCGGCTACAAAGGCGAGAATGAGATCAAAAGTGGCGTACATGGGTGGCTGGTCTGCTGATGGTGTGAGTGTTACGGACAGAGGCTGGTACAAGACGATCCACGCTGGCAGCATGCGAGACTGAGCGCATACACAGCTATGTCACTAGGTAAGCCCACTTACCGATCTTATCGACAGCCAAGAAAAGGGCGGTGATCAAGCAGTTTTCCACAATTCCCATAGCGAAGCCAACTACCGCTAATAGGGCGATGTATGTCGTAGTACCCGTGGCTACAGTAGGCAGGTAGACGGATACGGCCCAGTCGATTAGCTATATGTGCGATGTTTACAGTATACGATGATGCATTGATATCAGGACCCTTACTGATAGATGTAAGTGCGAGCATAGAATAGACGGTTGCGAGGACTGCCATGTTTATTATAAGCAATTTCTTGAGCCTCTTGGTTTTCTTGATGACGATGCCAGCGAGGACGGCGCCGAAAGGACTGGCAGCGAAGATAACTGAGAGGGCCCAGTCTTTGAGTTTGTCTGCGCCCTGGACGTCCATATAGAGCGATAGGTTGAAAATGACCTTTTGGCAGAGCATTGGTTAGTACTGAGCGTCAGATGATGCTCCAACGCACGGGAAGCATAATGGATGGCGAGGACTTGCTGAGTTGTAGGCAAAGACCACGCCAGCAGCAGAGACAATGACCGTGAGGGCATTCCCATTGCTAACTAGCCCCATTGGAATGATGGGCAGAGCAGCCTTGGATTCGACCCAGCAGAAAAGTGCCAGTAAAATCGGAGAGATACAGAGAAGGATGATTTCGAGGGGATGGGTCCACGACAGAATCTCCCCACCCAAGCTGATAGCCATGAGAGGAGTGACAACAGCAAGCAGCAGAGTGACCGCGCCCAGAGCGTCAAACGGGCGCTGCCTCAAGCTTGGAAGAGGGGGCAGTAGTAGGCCTATGGGCGCACTGCGGATGAGGATGATGCTGGCGGTAACCAGAGCACAAGATGCGAGCATAATGACGTATTCGGCACCGAATGTCCTGCCAGTCACCAATCCAGTCAGTGTCTACTTTGGTTCCAGCATGCGGAACTCTGGTGATGACGCAGCTTACGCCCGCCATCCAAACCTGGTAGCAATGGAGGAGCCTAGGGGTCCGCCTGAGATCTCGGCCAGGGTGCCCGCTACTAGCACTCCACTTCTCCATAGTGGAATATCGGTGACGCCAACAAGATCTACACGCTGGTTTAGAAAAGCCGGCCTGGCCCTATCAGAGAAGCATGCTGGACCGCGGCAGTTATCGAACGCGTTTGAGGGAGCTCACCGCTGATTACTAGGACGGTCAACAACGAGAGGCCTGATTTCCCCAGGCCTACAATCGCTCGTGAGAGTGCCAATGCCCAAATGTTTGTCGAAAGAGAGCATGACAGAAAACCCTGGGCACAGAGCCAAACAGCAGTGAGGAGAGGCAGTTGGACGCCACGAGAGAGTGATATGTGGCTGTACTGATGGCAGGGAATGGGTCATGATCAGCACGACCCGAGAGTAGTGGCGTTCTCGTCGGCGGCCCAGCACTCCAATCAAGGGGACTGACAAGGGGCTGTGAGGCCGATTCGCTGATGGAACCGGCGAGGACAACCCACACAGCGTTGCCAAGGTTGTCCAGGTCCGAAGCTAGGTAGGTACGCCCATTAGGTAATGGCTATATCGGTTATCTCCAGTGGAGAGAACAGGGCTACTATGTACAGGGAAACCAAACGGACGGGATTACCCACCGATCAGCTTGTTGTAATTGCTGACGAGGAAGGCCAGGTCGAACGATTGGGTGAAGGAGCTGCAGGTTAAGGCAGAAGCGGGAATTATGGTTAGCGCATGAATCTACTATGTCGTATCGTCCTCAAGGAAGAGGAGCTGGACACAGAAAGGGGCCACACACCCTACGACGAGGCCAGCAGCCAACAAAACAAGGGCCACCCTGTGCCGGCCTGGGCTTTGATCCTCTGCAGCACTGGGACGTGCCTGATTTGGAGATCCGTATAATGAAGCTTGCGGGTTGTCGTGCCCGGACTCAGACACCAGGGCAGTTGTGTCCGAGACACGGCCGGGAAAGGCTGACGCCATTGTCTCAACGGGGTGGAGGATGGACCAAGCTTCCCGCTCAAGTGGTGTCGCAAGAGCTAGACATCACCCACCTCTTGATGATATCAAGAATGATGACCATTTGATGGATGGATGGACGGTGAAGGTATTTTATTCAAAACAGAAAGCTTCTTCAAAATGGACATGTAGCACTCGTGGGTGCCCGGGCGGTGTCGGCCCTGTTTCCCCAGGGAGGGATTCCAGGGGATCGGAAATAATTGCTCCATAAGAACAATGGGCACTTTCAGTACCTATGTATTTCCATCTTTCCACGGCTGCGGTTGGATGGTCATGGCTTGGCGTGGGCTGCATTTCAAGAAAAGGGCGTCTCGGCGGGTGCGGCAAGCCCCAGCAGCAGCCCATTCCCAAAGAGGCAACCGGTCAAGGGCAGCCAGTAAGGAGGCAGCACGGCCCGCCTCATTGGGGAAGGAAGTACCACGGGGACGCGGCAAAAAAAAAAGGCCCTTGCTGGGCTACGTCTACAGACTGGCTGCCCGGGCTAGTGCTCGGGCTCTGACAAATCTTGCTCTCGCCGACCGCGCATGGAACTTGAGTTTGGCGCCAACACCACCATCAGCACTACCGCCATTCACATGGAACGGCCCATCGACACACCCAGTGACTGTGCCACAAACAGACACACCACAGATTGCACACCCTCCCTCGCTTGCCGTACCCTCGGCCGTCATCGGCCCACCCCTGCCTTTCCCGACTCTCTCCTCAGCGACATTGGCCACTGTCTCGCCTGGATCGAGCCGCGCTCTATGGAGGCCAACCATGGCGCTCGTTCCGGTGGTGGGCCTGGTGCCATGGCCTATACGAGTACGAGCAGCGGCATGGCGGACGACAACGGCCGCACCGTTGTCGAGCTGCCAGACCCGCTGTTGCATGCCCTGAGTCCCTTCAACGAGGGCATGGCCGGGGCGGCGCTGCCCTTCGCGAGCGCCACATCAGGCACGCTGCCGCCCTTTGGCATGGACCTGCCAGTTCCCGACGCGCCTGCCGCCTTTCCTGCCTTTCTCCCCTACCAGCACCCGGGGACTGCCATTAACCATCCTCAGACCCACCCCCAAGCCATGCCGTGTGACCCCAGCTCGTGGCAGTTTCTGGGTATGGATTCAGCCCCTTTGCCAGCCAACGCCCGTCAGCATGCCACTCTTCCACGGCAGCCGGCTAACATGTGCACTACCCATCATGCAGCCTCTCCGGCGCCGTGGTGCAGCGTCGGATCTGCAGCCCATACTGGTCATAACGTTGGAGACTCCGAGGCTCCATCGCAGCAGCTCTATGCACCTTCCCTGGCTCCTGCCGCCACCGCTTCCTTGCCCAGTGCACTCGTCCCTGATACCGATGCCACTCGCCTCGGGAACGACCCTGGGACCACTGAAAGTGTTGGTGGTGGCGAACTGCGGCTTGCTGTGCCCTCACAACCACCACCACTACCACTACCACCACCCAGGCATGGAGGGGCCGCACCGCATCCAATGCATCTGGTTGGGCCCACAGTTGACGACGACGTTTCCTTTCCGACGGGCCTGCCCAGCTTCGGCATGTCGGCCTTCTCTGGACCGGGTCACTCTGAACCGCCCGCTTCCATTGGCCCGGAGCCGCTTCAGCCGTCCCCCGAACCGCTGCCGGATCCTGGCTGGCCATCCGACCATGCTTGGCGCCCCACGCATTCGAGTAGCTTCACAGACCCCTCTGGCTGCCCTCTGGTTGGCCGGCCGCACAGTCCCTCTGGAAATGTGATGACATATGAGTCTCCGCATCTTGCCCAGCCCGCCAGAAACGATGTCGCTCCCACACGGCCTCGCGAGGCTATTGCGCCCTCGTCTGGTGTTGACTCGTCGCGGGGATCTCGCGTCCGTGCTGCTCCTTCCGGGCCATCCCGACGTAGTCAAAGTCGCCAGGAGATGAAGCCGTACATGTCCCAGTTTGCCACATCCTCGACAAAGAGGAAATCCTTCTCCCCAGGTCGTCGACAGGAGGTAGCCGAAATGAGGAGAATTGGCGCTTGTTTTACCTGCAAATTGCAGAAGGGAATGGTAGGTATTTTCACACAATCTTGCCTGTCACTCGCCTCTACGGACATACGACGTATCATTTTGGGCACAAGTGCTTTTGTGCTAAAAGGAAAAAAACGCACCACACAGTGCGACAGTGGTGATATAGGGACCACCGGTCCCTATGCCGGCCGTCCTGCCTGTAAGACGTGCCGAGATAGGCAGAAGAGGAACAAGGACCCGGGGCTGCTAGTTCTATGCTACAGATTGGATCTCAACGACTGCTGCGTTTTCAGGAGAGGCAAGCAAGCCCTGCCCAGTTGCCCCCTTGGCTTCCATTCCCCACCCCCGTCTCGGAGCTGGTTGAGTCAAATGTGCTGCTGACACCAACACCTTGGTCTTGAAGCATCCCCGCTTCACCGAGTGGAAGGAAGGGAGACTATGTGCTGGGATCCTTCACGCGCGGGCACCACCCCGCTCCAGATCAAGATGACGGGCCTAATCAGTACGAAGCCCCTGGAAGTGCAGTGCCGCTTCTTTAAGCAGGTGGATTCCGACCGCGTCCACAAGAACATCGGAGGGTCGAATCCTGGCGAGGCCTGGAAGCTCCCACCTCTTGCCGCCACAAATTTCGCAGCAATCAAGAGGGCTCTGAATGAGAACTTCCTCGGCTGGTGTACTGGCTTCATCGGCGCACTCCGAAGCCCCCATCGTAGCCAAAAGACTCAAACGCTCGCGGAATGGCTTCACCTGGCGCAGCAGTACGCGGTAAGCCATGGCTGGTGTCTCTTGTGGTCGGCTGCCAACATATCAGCTGCCGCGTGCCCCTCATGGGATCGGCTGACGGTGTCTGTTGGTTTGTTACATCACAGGACGATCAACCCGAGTCCCTCACATACCGCGCCCTGCAGTTGTGGACGGGGGCGAATCTTACACAAGTCGAGAGGGGCCTCACGGGTGAACGGACACTGAATATCGGCCAGGTGCAGGACGAGAGGTCAGCACTCAACGGCCTCATCCCCATCCCACCCATGCTCGACCTCCAAATCGACACCGTAATCATAAGGTGGATGTGTGCGGTGCAGGACGACTTGATGAAGGACCTCTTCAAAAAGATACGTGAAAAGAAGGAGCACCACATTCTGGACATTTTCCTCGCCACCTTCGTGCTTTCCTGTGCAGCCGAGTGTGTGGCATGCGAGCAGAGCGCGTTCGTAAAGGGATACGAAACATGCAGGGCAAGTCTCCCACTTCTGGGGCGGGATGGGCTAGAGGCCCTTGATTCGTTATCTGGCAGCACACGAACAGCTAACTTGGAGGCCATTCTTGTTACAGGAGACGGGGGTCTACCGTTATGTAAAGGATTGGTCCGACAAGATGGTGTCCCACCTTTCCTGGTCGGTCCGCCACCTGATATACACGTTCAAAAAAGGCGCAGACCATATCTTGTCGGGCGGGCTGTCGTCACTGCCTATGGCGGCCGAGATGGCAAAGATAAGCGAGGAGTACCGGAGCAGCCTACGGGACACGCTGGAATCGTTGAGTAAGTCCATTCCTGGCCACCAGCACCACCAAGTACTACCTCGCGCACCCGTACCTGGCTGTATCTGTCGAGGTCCACGCTACGGGCATCACAAACAATGTAACGGAGCTGCCGGACCAGTGGGAACTGTCGTGGATACATGCTGACGACCGAGGACGATCCCCCTCCACCAAAGCAACAGCGAGGATCACTCCAATCACGTTGGAATACACCACCACAACCGGTATCGAGATGGAACTTTCCTGGATCACGCCCTTGCTAGAGCATGCCCGTGAAGAGTCGACTTGCCCGCCGAGCAAATAGCATCGGCCCACCGCTCATCACGCGCTCACGTAGCTTCCGCGATACTTGCATTGGAGTTGGTGTGCAGGGTGTGGGGAGGTTCGAGTGTTATGACTGGCACAGCTGCGGACAGAGCCGCACTAGTTGACGCCCGATGGTAGTGTGTGTGAAAGTCTTGGAATAGAGACTGATAGGCCCGGACGGGATGGGCCTAGTGTATTTGAAAGCCGCTCGAGCCGACCTTTGATTTCGCTTACACCCTCTCCTGATTTCTTTTCAGCTCGGTCCTTTCAAGTATCTACCTACCTATCTATCTACCTATCTACCTAACAGCGTACTTGGAGACCAGTTGCCCAACTCAGCCAGTCAGTGAGTCAGTCAGTTGCAAGCCCTCCTCGGTCCAGCACAGAGCCGGCCCTCTTCATCACGAACACCATGGCACCTGCTGCTGCTGCTGTGGCAGCCGCGACTGCAACGCCTGAGCCGCTGTACTACGTGTCTGCTCGCGAGACGGACACGTTCCTGTCCCGCCTGTCGACATGGGAACCCGCCCCGACGGCGCCCGACGATCTCGGCCGGAGCGGGTTTCCGTCTTCGCTCAGATCGCCGCTGGTCTGGAAGGGCGCCGAGGTGTCGGCTCGGGAGGGCGAGTGGCTCGCAGTCCTGTCCGGGCAGGACGTTGAGAAGATCGAAGACGGCCTGGCTCACTTCCGTGGTACGTAACCAAAAAAAGGACGGGGGCTGGTTTGTGGTCTGATTGTACTGCTGACTGACGAGCCGGCTACTGACACGAACAAACCAGGCCTCGGCCTCGATCCGCCTGCCATCTCCCCCGAGACCTTCCCGCTGCCTGCCGACCTCAGGGCCCGCCTGGATGGCATCTCGGCCACTTGCCACGACGGCATCGGCTTCGTCGTCCTCAGGGGCTTGGACCCCGAGAAGTACTCCGAAGACGACAACGCGCTCATATTCATGGGGATATCGGCTCACGTAGCCACAGTCCGAGCCTTTCAGGATCGGAAGCGGACCCAGGTCCTATGTGAGTCCTTTCTCGTGCTCATCCCCTTTATCATCGACGGCTGTTTACAAGCAATAAATGATACTACAAGGCCACGTCGTCAACGCTGCGGTGAACATGGCGAAGGAGAAGGTTACATCGCCGGGGTTTACCGACGGTGCAATGGTAAGTTGAATCTCAAAGGCTACCTACCTAACCACCACCTGCTGTGTGTACATGATGATGGAAGATTATTGGTTGCTGACAAGACTGTCGGCATTTACACACAGAGTTTCCACAACGACGAGGGAGAGATCCTCGCTCTGTACGTCAGAGACGGGGCCGAGACGGGCGGGAGAACCCAGATCGCGAGCGGTTGGAATCTTTACAACGTCCTGGCCGGCAAACGTCCGGATATCATCAAGAAGCTTGCCGAGAATTGGGTTCTCGACTCGTGAGTTTTTTTTCTATCCATGTCGGCAGAGGGTTGTTACTCCAAGAGACTCCTACTGACCACACATTACACTACTAAGATTCCAGGACTACTCGGAGCACCCGGCCTGGGCGGCGCCCTGCATGCACGTCAAGGACGGCAAGGTCATGTTCACCTTCTCGCGGTACCCGCTGACGGGGTTCGGCCCGAACCGGAAGCGCAACAAGGCCCTCCCCCCCGTGAGCGAGGCTCAGATCGAGGCGCTCAACGCGGTCGAGGTGCTCGCCAAGCAGGACGCCTTCGCCCTGCCGACGCGCAAGGGCGACGTCGTGTACATGAACAACCTGGCGCTGCTCCACGGCCGCGAGCAGTTCACCGAGAAGCAGCAACAGGAACAGAAAGACGAGAAGGACAAGAAGGCGTTTACGCAGCGCCACCTCCTCAAGCTGTGCCTCCGTGACCCGGCCAGGTCCTGGGCCGCGCCCACGTCGCTGCTGCCTGTCTGGGAGCGCATCTACGGCAACAACCGGGCCGACGGGTCGCGCGAGGAGCACTGCTGTCTTCAGTATGCGCCTGGACAGGAGTCGCTGTGGGCTCGCAATGGCTGAGTGCCTGCTCCGGACTAGCCCTTGTTCTTTGTTATTTTGTTTGTCATTGTCTACTTTGATGAATTTGTCTTCTCCTTTTTTTTCTCTTGATGTTTCTGCTCCCTTGTGGCTGCCACTCTTTTGGAATCGCGCGCCTGGTTTTTACTTCCTTTTCTTCTTCTTCTTGCCTCTGACCGTATCATCCCTTTTGGATGTCCGATGTGCCGTGCCATCAACTGGCTGGCTCTCGCTCGATATGGACGTCGTATGTTAGGTACCTAACTACCTATTCCATCAAATCAAAAACGTGTCGATTATGACTTGTGCTTGAAGACCCAAGGACAGACGGTCAGATGCTTGAATGTTCTGCGAGTGACCCTAGTCTTGGGGATAATTGGGCTAGCGATATTTTCGCCGTTGATGACAACCATGTGCGCATATGCTTTCCTTGCGCAGGGGCTTAATGCTACCGGGCCCACTCAGGGGGCTCGCTCGATTCCCAAGAGGGCAATGACGACAGATATCCAAAGCTGAGGAGGGTAAGCCTGAGCTCGTGTTTTGCCTCAACGGCGTGGCCAAGCGGGGTTTAGCGGGTGCTAGGGGCGGAGCTGAACCCCTGGTGTTGCTTGGTCTCTGTCACGGACACGAGATTTTCTTTTTTGTTCGTTCAGACAAAAAAAAAAAAAAAAAAGGAAAAAAAAAGGAAGCAAGGTGCCGAGCTGGAGAGAAAATTGATTGCTCGCTGCGCAGACATATGCACCTGGCTGGACCCCGGCGTGCAGTCAATGGACTTGGCGAGTTGCGCGCCCGCATCAGCCGCGCCCAAAAAACACATACCCTTCCCACCACGGCTGAGATTAAAAACTTCAGCCGCCGGCCGTCTGTCTTATCTGTCACGTTAACCATCAAGCAATTGCGTATTGTCAACCTATCATTGGACAAAGGTGCTAGCGCGTCCATGAGTGAGCGACTACTATCGACACAGGCTGGATCGGATTGACGGAGAAGACTGGGGGGTGAGAGCAGACAGACAGGTCGAGAGTTTGGGGTGAGAGGACAGGTGGAGATTGAGACAGACGGGGGTAACACACACACACACCATATACACCTACCTACCTCCCCTTCAACGCCACGCACATCACCAGCAACACAAACATGGCCTGGCCCTACCGCTTCGTCGACCTCGACGCCGACGCCAAGGCCCTGCGCCGCGAGGCCCTGGACCGCTACGCCCTCTACTCGCAGCTGTCGGTGCTTCTGCCCGTCGTCGCCGTGCTAGCCCGCCGCGTCGCCAGGCGGGCCTTTGCGTCGTCGTCGTCGTCGTTGGCCTCCTCGTCGTCCGACTACTCGGCCGTCCCGGACTCGCCCCAGCTCAAGTCCCGCCGCAGCTCCGTCTGAGGCTCGCTGGCCGCGCTCGTGCGCGCCGCCGTCTGGTGGCTCGGCGACGACGTCCACTTCCTCGGCGAGCACCGCGGCGAGCGGGGCGTTTGGGTACTGGGCGGCGCTTGGGCTGCGTGGCTGCTGCTGCTCTGTTTCCTGGGCACGGGCGATGGTGAGTTCCTTTCTCTCACTCTCGGTTACCGGACGAGCCGCCCGCCATGCTGACCGGAGCCGACACCGAGAAAAAAAAAAAAAGACTACCTCCACGTGACGAAGCGGTTCGGCATCGTCGCGGCGGCACAGCTGCCCGTCCAGTATATGCTGTCGCTCAAGTATCTGAACCCGTTCGCCTACGCGTTCCGCACCTCGCACGAGGAGGTGAACCGCTGGCACAGGGCGCTGGGCCGCATCATCTACATGCTCCTGCTCCTGCACGTCGTCCTGTACGTCAACTACCTGGCGCAGGTCGGCGCTCTCAGCCGCCGCATATTCGCGCCCATCGTGTTCGCCGGCGTCGCGTCGTGGGCGGGCTTGAACCTGCTGATGGCCACGGCGCTGCCCGCGGTCCGTCGCTTTTCGTACCGCGTCTTCTTCGTCACGCACCTGCTGGTGTCCTTTGCAGTGCCGGTGCTCATCTTCTTCCACGCCCCTCCCATGCGCGTCTCCATGTGCGTCGCGCTGGCCTCGCTGCTCGCCGACATCACGGTTCGCAGGCTCACCACCATGACCGGGCGGGCAGTTATGGAGGCGATCCCGGGCACGGACCTGGTGAAGGTGACGGTGGCGATCCCACCGGGCCGCTCCAACGCGTTCCGCCAGCACCCGGGCTCGCACGTCTACGTGTCCATCCCCGAGGCCGCGCGCCCGGACCTGACGTCCACGTCGAGCCTGCTGTACGAGTTCCTCTTCAACCCTTTTACCGTCGCCGACGTCGACGACGCCACGGGCGACCTGACCCTCGTCGCCCGCCGGAGGAGCGGGCCCATGACGGCGGCGCTAGCCCGCTTTGCAAAGTCGTCACCGGGCTCGGCCGCCTCGGCGCCGCCGACCCCGAGCACCGCCGCGAGCAGGCATGCCAACTACGATGAGACCCGCATCCCACTATTTATCGAGGGGCCCTACGGCGCGGCCAGGCACTTCCCCAACCTGGCCGGGCCGGGCTTCGACCGTGTTCTGCTGGTAGCGGGCGGTGTGGGCGCCACCTTTGCCGTGCCGCTGTACAGGGCCATCCGGCACGACAACCCTTCTGCAAAAGTCGAGCTCGTGTGGGCGCTCCGTGGTGCTGGGGACGCCACATGGGCCGTCCTGCAGCAGGAGCAACAACTACAACAGCAACAGCAGCGGGACGAGGACGAGGACGACGAGGACAAGGGCCCGGTCTCGATACTGGCCGACGAGAACGTGCACCTCTTCCTGACGGGGCCGTTGCTGGGCGGCGACAGCGGCTCAAACCTGGCGGTGCCCGACGACGGCGGCTCCGGCGACGGGACGGAGCTCAACGCGC
>GL876968.1:743067-766788 GCA_000193285.1 Magnaporthiopsis poae ATCC 64411
TGCCATAGCGGCTCTGAGGCGAGGGCGCCGTGCAGACCCTCGACCTCGGCGCGTAACGGGAGCGAGTAGGCTAGAACCGTGCCGGACGGCGTAGATGCAGGTGTAGATGGAGATAGAGATGGCGATGCTGCTGCTGGGTAGGGGAGGCGCACGTACTCGCGCCTCGGCCGGCGGATGAATAGACCGTCGGACGCATCGGCGGCGGCGGTGCCCGTGGCCGCGACGGTGAGGTGGGCGTTTTCGTAGACGGCGGCGGCCGCTGTGATCCCGGGGGCGCAGAGGGCGTCGACCCAGAGATGGCGAAAGCCGAGCCTGCGCGTGAGCGACACGGCGTCTCGAAACGTCTGCGGGAGGCTGTTGGTTTCAAGAACGGAGCCCGCTGCGATTTCGGGGGTGTTGGTGCTTTGTGCGGCCTGGTGCGTCGGGCTGCTGCTGCCATCGTCATCATGCCTGGGGTAGCTGAGGGCGATGTAGCGAGTGTCACCGTCCGGTTCGGGCTTGACGATGGTTACTGTGCTCCCGTCGCCGACGTCGATCAGAAGAGGAGGCAGCGTGGCGGACTGCTGCCCCGGCTGCTGCCTGATATCGGCGTTCTCGGCGAGCCAGTCCCGTACGAGACCGAACGCCGTCTCGCCGGGAACCTCTTCGACCGGCCGACCCCTGAAGACCGTTGCTAGGGGGTCATCTGCGCCGGACACAACACAAACAAGAAAAAACCGATTCATCAGTAGATGGTCGATATGACCATTTTCAAAAATCAGGGGGGACGCACCTTTCTCCACACAGAATCCCACGGCTGCGACTAAAACGAAGGTCTTGTCGGGACGGTCGTCGTCGTCGCCGCATCCCGACAGCACCCAGAACCCATCGCCAGCGCCGCGGCGGGCCGTCACCCACAGGTCGAAGTTAGGGACGGCATTGGCGGCGGCGTCTCTGATACTGGCCGCGACGAGGCGCGCCTGGTTCTCGACCAGACGGCAGAGGCCGCACCCGCCCGCGGCGGACTGCCAGAGCCCACCCCTATCTTGATGGTAGTGGAAGCCCGGGGACGACGGTTCGTCGTTTTCATTATCTTCGTTGATGGCGAAGTGGTAGTGGTGCTGCGGTGCCTCTGGGGTAGAAACCAGGGTTGCGGTCTTGGGAAATGGAGGGAGGTTCCCCAGGGGGATGGATTTGCAGATTTCGCAGAGGCGCATTGTGTTTTGGAGGTAGGTGATGACTTGCGTGTTAGGAATGAGGTTTACTTGCAGTGCTCGATATTTATTTACTTTACAATGTCCGGACCGTTGGCTGCTTTTGAAGATGGTGTTAGTGGCGAAACGGTCTTGGCGGCGTCGTCATGCATGAAACGTGGGCAGGATGCCGGCGCTGAAAATGATAGACTTCATTGGTGCAGGTGCTGCTGGGGGGCCGAAAAAAGGAAGCATTCGGGCAGGCACGGGAGGCACCCCTCGTGCTCACCGTCAACGCATGCAGCGGTGACGTACAGATGGATGCGGGGAGATGGCGACCCCGAGGTGACCCAACTGGACGGTGCTGTAGCTGTCAACTCAAATCTGATTAAACATTCACGACATTCAACAGTTCATCCCAATCATTTACTTATAAACGCCAATTCCAATTGGCACAACGACCCGAAGCTGTTTTGTAACCTGTCAATTTCAAACCGTATAGATACTATCTGCAATCCTTTACCGCGTCATTTCTCATAAACTACCTGCGGTGTTGCCCGTAAGCACATCACATCACCCACCACAGCGCCTCTTACTGCCCAGCAGCCCCAGCCCCAGCCCCAGCCCCGGCCCCCTTGGGCGGCCTGCGCATATAGACGGTCCTGAAGCAGCCCTCGGGCAGCGGGCCGCACTTTTCGACGGCGTTGTCCTGCCCCCAGTTGTCGCCCGGGTTCTTGACCTTGCCCCAGCGCCCCGTGATGTCGAGGTCCTGCGCCGCGATGGGCTCGAAGCCGTGCCGCACGTACAGTGGATAACCCGGCGGCGACGCCTCGAGCCGCGCCGGGATGCCGAGCTCGTCGGCCAGCTCGAGCCCGGACCGTAGGATGGCCGTGCCCGCGCCCATGCGGGCGTGTGCCGTCTTGCAGGCTAGGATGCCCAGGTCTGGATGGGGGTGTGTCTGTGCGTTAGCGGCCATTGATTATATGATATAGTTTATAGTAAAACGAATGAAGGGAACATACGCAAATATGGCTCCCCCTTGGCCAGCGCCCGCGCCGTACGGTGCAGGTCGCCAATAAAAGCATCCATGACCTCTGCCGACGACCCGGTAAACTCCTCCTCGGACACGGCCGGCTCCTCGACGTCCCACTGCGCCTGGTCGCGCTCGTGCCGGTAAAGCGTCCACTTGCCGAACGCCACCATCTCGGGTGCCTGCCCGTTTTCGTTGTTGCCGCTGCCGTCATCGTCCTCCGGAACGAGCTCGGCGACGGTGATGAAACGCTCGCCCTTGGACGCCACGTCGTGGTCCGGCCCGGGGAACAGGTCCGCGGCGAAGCCGTGCAGGGCCTGCTCCGTCACGCCCCCTAGCCCGTTGAGCAGGCTCGCCATGGGGCCCGGGCTGAAGGCGTCGAAGTGGATGCGCGCGATGGTCTCGCGCTCGTCGGGCGTCGCGGGCCGGAGCCGGATCTGCCCGCGCGGCCGCGTTGCGGAAGCGGAAGCGGTAGTGGTAGTCGGGGTGGATTTGGATGTGGATGTGGAGGCAGAGGCAGAGGTTTTCATGGTGGTGGTGCCTGGGGGTGGGAGGGCAGGCGCGGGAAGTGGAATTCGCTCCTCTCGCGGGCCCCTGTCAAAGGTCTCATCGCGACGAGGAAGGCCGTCGAGTCTGCCGTATTTGCCTAGCATATGGGGCGACTGGCGACGTAGCGGTGGAGACGAAGCGAACTGCTGGCGCAATGATGTGCTGGTGTTAGTGTATGATGCAAAGAAGCTGAGGAGGCGGCGAGGTTCCCGGCAAAAGAGCCGGGACGGGGCAGGCATTTTAAACATGGCTTCATTGTTACCTTGCCTTGCTTCCATGCAGCCCCGCCATCCATGTGCACTTGCATGCAGCCATCTGCACGCTAGGTACCACCACACCAGTGCTAGCTTACCCAACCCCCTTGTCTTGTTATGCACCTTACCCTCGTGGACAGTCGGTCGAGCCCGCGCGCCCGAGCACTCCGAGCGACTCGGACGTGGATTCTGGCAGGAGCTTGCCGCATCCGACGCCCGTCTCGACAGACGGACATGGGTAAACTGACCGATGCACCTTTTTATTCCGCGCTGACAAGAGCCCACACTCAATTCTTCCGACGTCTTACCTAGGCCAAGAGCACACCGGGTGACTCATTTGCGCTGTTCATAAATCATCATGTTTAATTGACATCTGTCTACCGCCCTGATCCGATACGCCGAATGGCTGGCAAGGCAGGCCACCCTCCTGCACGAGAATCAGAAGCGGGAAAGACGTTGCGGGCTCATCGTGGTCCACATCATACATACAATCCTCCCTCCATTCGATTCCAGCCCCGCCCTCTTTCTTTCTATGAATATGCGGTCAACAATACCTGAACGCCATGCTGGGAAGCGAAGAGACAAAAACGGGGAGAACAATTGGTCTCAAGACATTTAAGTGGAAAGACAAAGGCAGCGACAAAGGCAGCGGAAAAGGCAGAAGAGTGAAAAAGTTGACGGCGGATCGGGACAAGATGTAAACTTGGGTATACACAGCGCATGGAAGCCGATGCCCAAGTGGCTGGCGCTCATTCAAAGACGGGGACAAAACAAGGTACACAAATGTACAGACAAAAGCTCGGCAGGCTCTCGCTATGCAATGCCGTTCGAAAGTCCGTCGAGGAGCGGGACAGGGCTCAGCGAGCGCAAGCACCCGCCTATCTATCCCCGACAAGAAGCTCCAGCATGAGTGCGCACACCATAACTGGAGCTGCTGGACCAGGTATGGCCAACATGCCTCACTTCTTCATGCCGGGGATTGTAGGGATGGGGATCGGCGTCTGCCTAATCGACGAGTCCGACTTGGCACGGTTCGATTTCTTCTTGCTGGACGGAGTGCCCGCCACAGGTGTGCCATTCGCCTTCTCGCCCGACTTGTTCTTGCCTTTGCCTGTTGCTGGCGTCGATGTCGAAACTGCGGTCGAGGGTGTCGGCTGCGAAAGCGAAGGCGCGCGTCCAGCGGGATTCGGCACCGGCACGGGCGACGCCTTTTTGACCGGCTGCGAGCTTGACAGGGGAACCCCGGGACTGGCCTTGGCCACCTGTGCCTCGGAAGCAGTCTTGGCCTTCTTGGCCTTTTTCTCGCCCTTGGAGGTCTTGACGCCGTCTTCGGCCAGCTTGCGCTTTTTGGACTTTTTGGCAGTCTCCTGGTTTCCATCCTTACCTTCGCTTACGACATCCACCATCGGAATATTTGCGCTCACCTTGCTCGGGTTGGGCACAGGCGGTGGGAGGATCGGCGTGGGGACACCAATGGGGGTGAAGTGCCCCTTCAGGTTCGCCGGCTGTGCCCTGGGAGGCTTCGAGTACGAGATTTGCGCCTTCGGCTTAGCCGTGAAGTCCGTGGCCGCCAGCTGCGTAATCCGTTTGAGGTGCATGGTGTGGTCCACCGGCCGATCAACTGCCACGAGATACCAATCAGTCTAGTTGCTCCAACAGCCAGACAAGATGACTAGGAGGCAGGGCGGCTTACCAATCCCATAGCTTGCGCCCTTCTTTGCAGGAACAAGAATTTGGAAAGTGCTGGGCTTCCCGCTGGCCCCCAGGTCAACGCCATAGTCGACACCGTCGTGCGAAACGATCGAGTCTCCCGTCTGAGCATTCTTCATTGGGAACTCCATCTTCTCGATCACGCTGATGGGGACCGAGGCTGGCGTGGTGAAGTACCAAATCTGCTTGCCCTCACGCTTGGCCTTCTTGAACATGTCAAGTACTTCGGTCGCTTGCGTGTTTTCGGAGGCTTTGCGCAGTTGGAAGCCCTCACGGATGAACTCCTCCACGCTGCCTGAAATCAGCAAAGACGCTTTGTCGGGCATGGGGACCAGGGACAACAACTCACGCGCCAGGGTCAGCATCATCGGTTCGGGCGAGGGCAAAAGATTCGTCGGCCATCTCAACGTCTGAATCGTCCTCCGAGGAACTCTCCTCAGCGGCACCATTGGCAACCTTGGGAGCCTTGGTGGCGGAGGAAGCATCTCTTGACTTGGCGTTGCCGTTTAGGGCTGCGCTGACAGCTACCTTTTTGGGCTTTGCCTTCGTCTTGAGACTCTGCTTATCGTCCTCCTCACTGGACTCGGAGTCCGAATCCGACTCTGGTTCGAGGGACGGCGCAGCCTCCTTGGTAGCAACCTTTGTAGGTTTGGAGACCTGGGTCGGGACAATGCTGGCCTTGGCTGCCGAGCTTTTGGCAGTTGCCGCCTCCTCATCACTCTCGCTGTCGCTCTCCGATGAGCTATCATCGCCAGAGTTTGTGAGGGGTGCCATCTTTTTGCCGCTCTTGCTGCCAAGTTTTGCGCCTGCATTCTTGTCCTCATCGCCGCTCTCGTCACTGTCGCTGGATTCCGAGCTTGAAGAGTCCTGCTGCTTGGGTGCCGCCACGGCCTTCTTCTTCTCCGAGCTCGACTTGGAGGGTGCGGCCTTCTTCTCGGCCTCCTCCTCCGAGTCGGAGTCGTCGGAGCTGCTGGAATCGGACGTCGTCGTGGAATCATCCTGAGGCTTCGGCTCGACGTTGGCCTTTGTGGGCTCAACCGCCTGCTTCAGGTTCTTCGCTTGCGCATTGTCCTCTTCGGAGCTGCTCTCGGAGCTGGTCGAATCTGAATCGTCCTTGGCGGATTCCTTTTTGGTCGCTGACATCTTGTGTTGCGACGAGGAAACCGCGGGTGATTTGTTCGTCGCCTTCGCTCCGTTCTTTTGCGCCGGCTCGACCGTGTTCGACTTCGGGGTGGCCTCTGGTGCAGACTTTTTTGTGCTGGTGTTTGCAGAAGACTCGCTTGCCTTAGCCTTTTTGGTCGCGGTCGCAGCGTTGATTTTGGAGAGGAAGTTCTGCGTGCCCTCGGCGTCCGAGATGTCGCTGTCGCTGTCGCTGCTGCTCGAGTCCGAGGACGAATCGTCTCCCAAGAGGCCAGCGCCGCCCTTGAGGTTTTTGGACTGCTGTGAGCCGCGATCCCCTCCGTTGCCAAAGACGTAGCTCCGGGCGCTGCTCGCCATGCTCGAGACGTGAGCGCCGAGCCCTTGAACCTTAGTCCTGGGCATCGGCATCTTTGCTGAGCCTGGCGGCAAGCGTGAATGCAATGTTTGGAAGACAATGAGGGTGCGAGATCGAAGATTGAAGATGAGACCCGCGCGTATCGCAGAGAAAGTGTTCTCTCTGAGATGCGCGGTGCAGAATGTGACGCGACCCAAGAACTGTCGAGAAGAAAAAAAAAGAAAAAAAAAGGTGGTCGAGGCGCGTTTCTCCAAAGCGGGGACCTTGCACTGTACAAACCGTCGATGGGTGGATTGATTGGCCAATTTCAGGTGGTCGCAAGGAACACCATCTTTGCTAGGAGGCCGAGGTGCAGTACAGGTGTGGGGTCATGCAACGGTTAGTGGGGTTTGTTCTGAGGCACAGTGCCTGATTTGCACGCGCCGTGGAACTAGAACAAAAGAATTCATCTCGAACACCTGAAAGCTCGACAGAGCTGAAGCATACCAACGGTTAACAACAAGATTCAAGCGATGGAAACGAGAAAGAGGAGAAAGCTTGGGACTGCCGCGGCTCGCGTCTTAACGGGCACCCGGGGTAAGAGAAAACTGCGTGAAAAAGCTGGTCGTATCGTGGAGACCCTGTTTAATGGACGCTGATAAATGACTTAGCCCAGTCTGCTTTTGAGCTGCGCGCACAGCTATTAAGGAGCCAGAGCTCGAATCCTCCTGTCCAAGAGGACGCTCCCGATGCAGGAGATGTCACCGATAGTGGCGGTGATGATGAATATGGCGACCCAGGCTCTGGGTCTAAGTCCCCTGCAGACCGTCAGTCTGGCAAACCCAACCCTGAGCCCGCTGAGCCCACCGAAGCTGTCGCCCCTGCTTCGCGGACGGTTCGGCTTTCGAGCTTCACCTTGAGCGAAAAGAACTTCCGGCGGAAATCCGGAGGGTTGTGCTTGTTGAAAGTACCTGAAGGCGAGGTATGCTATTCTCTCTTAATTCACGAATCTCTATGTCATTCAAGTGTCTTCAAAACTAACACCCGAAACAGCGCGCCGTGATCTTGGGAAGCTACGGAGTGAGGGTCCAGGCCGGTGAAGTGACTGTTAGCAGCGCAACACTTCGGACTGGAGGGGATATTGTCTGGATTCACTCGCCTCGCTGCCATGCTCTTCCTGTCCTCCGGTTTTCGGAAGGCGCCACCCTTGAGCTGCATCCGCACCCAGCTAGCGCTAACCTCAGGAGATTGGGGGAGCTGTCGCCGAAATTCGAGAGGTTATGGAACGAGGGCGCATCAGAAGCAGCAGAAAGTCAGGGAGCAATCTCGGCGAAGGACGCCTTCACACTCGTGGGTTCCTTCCGACCGAGGACACCTCTGATGACCGTCTTTCGCTAATAACTGCTCCCATACAGCTTTATACCACGGATGATGGTCCAAGATCCGCGCCCTTGCAGGAGCTCGTTTCTCTGCCTGAGTGGAATAAGACTTTGGCTACACTGACAAAGGCCTCAAAGCAGGAGAGGCCCTTCACTGCTCTTGTCTGCGGGCCAAAGTCCTCTGGGAAATCCACTTTTTCGCGGCTTTTGGCGAACCGGTTCATCACAGACGGCACGAAGCGGAGAGGCAAGACCTGGCTTGGGGTTGCCGTCCTCGATATTGATCCTGGACAGCCCGAGTTTGGCCCTCCCGGAGTCCTCTCGCTTGTCTATACCGAAACGCCGAACCTTGAACCACCGTTCTGCCACCCCTTCGTCGCACCGAATGGCAGAAGCAAGACTTTGAGATCCCACTCGATTGCTGCCATCTCGCCAATTACAAACTCGGACCACTATCTGGAATGCGTCCTCGATCTATACAACACCTACAACGTCCAGCTCGGTGAGAAGTGCCCTCTTGTCATAAACACCTGTGGGTGGGTGCAAGGCACTGGGCTCAGCATCCTCACCGAGTTGGTCGCCAAGGTCTGTCCCACTGAAGTTGTCTATATGTCAAAAGAGGGGCCGGAGGACACGATCGACGGGCTGCGTATGGCTTGTGAGGACATCTCCCTCACCCTCCTGCCATCCCAGTCGAGCAAGTTCAGTGCGCGAACAGCTCAAGACCTCCGGACGATGCAAATGATGTCCTACTTCCACATGGACCTCTCTGGCGTACACAATGGTCACCTTCAGTGGAATCCAGACCCTTTGACGTCTGCTCCTCCGTGGATTGTCAAGTACCATGGGCCGAACCGTGGGATCTATGGCATCGTCTGCTACGACTACCAGCCATCCCTGGACATGCTGGGACCACTGATTGACGGCATGATCTTGACCATCGTCGAAATTGAAGATAAAGCCGCATTTAGAGGTCTGCTGCGAGACACTAACGCCTCACACGAGGGAGACGCCATGGTTGTTGACGATGACCCGCCAATGGTCCAATCGTCCCCCGAGGACGGGCCGACGCCGATCGAGATCACTCCAGAGGGCTTGCCCCTGATCCCAAACCACAGGGGAGTCACGCTCGATCCAAAATTCTCTCGAGCTGTCGGCCTTGCACTCGTCAGGGGCATCGATCCTCAAAGCCACACTCTCCAACTCCTGACGCCCGTTCCTCAGGAGCGGATCTCCGAGATCGACTCTGCCGACACCAGGCTGGTCTTGGTCTGGGGGAAGCTCGATGCCGCCCCTACCTGGTCGTACGTCGAGGATCGGCACAGACAGGACTTCGAGTCGCGCACAAAGCAGGTCGAACAGGGTGTCGACGGCGAAGGCAATGGAAAGGCCTCTGGCATCGCCAGTGATGGCAGAACTAGCCTCTCCGCGGCTGCTTCTGTTCTGCCGTGGGTGGAGGCGCTACAGGGGAACCAGAAACGAGCCGCCGGATCTAAGCCTCTCAGGGTACGGCGGGACCTTGGCCGCGGTGCTAAGAACACCGACTGAGCGAGCCTTGCATTTCTTTCTGAGAATGACGGGTTTTCTTGAGGAGGAACTTTCCTCTGGGAATAACGTCCCACTCCTCTTTGGCTACCTCTATTCCACGTCTATCGTCGGAGTTTTCCCCATGAGAATGGGTGCGGAGCGGAGTGTGCCCGAAACAGATGCAGGACGAGGAATAGATAAGATATATAGATGAGGTAAAATTCACGTATAAAATCCATGTCTAGTGGCCTTGGCCATTGAGCCTATCCAATATGCTTTCATCTTGTCAGGCTCAAGAGCCCCTCCCTTTGCCGCAGTAAATATCCAATGTTGCATACGCTCGTACCTTGAAGAGAAAGCTGAAGGAAACAACACAGTCATCCAGATTACAACATGCACCTTCCGCACTCAAAAGTATGGACCGCGAAGCGTGGCGTGATACTCCTCGCACAACCCAGAGTGACAGCGGTCTCTCGTGATCTACTCGTCGTTTGCGGCAGGCGTGGTGGCTCCGGCACCGGTTCCGCATCTGGCCATATACCAGCCATGCTCACCGCCATGGCGTCAAGCGCCCTGTGGACGATGGTCTCAGAACAGGCGAGCAGGCGCGGCTCACCCGACTAAGCGCAGCTGCATGTCCTCCATTCCAGCCCACAGCGGTAGCAGAATTCGGCTCCGCACCGGCAGACTGGATTTTATATGGAGCGAGGCGTCGGTTAAATAGGTAGGTAGCAATGAAACCTCATCACGGCCCCAGCGATGGGGCCACAATGATGCTTCAGGGGGTCATTTATCGGATCCATCTTACCCATGTGAAGGCAGCCGTAGGTCAGCTCGACCATCTTTTTGCAGTTGTTGCACTGCCTCCACCCCTTCTTCTCAGCAAGGGCGAGGAGCTGCTTTGTCCGGGGGTCGTTGGGACAGTCGCTTGTGCGGTGGGAGGCGGCCTTGCAGAGCGCGCACGTCTTTTTGCCACACGACACGCAGGTCCCCACGTCCGCCTTGACGAACTGCGGCGGGATGAACCTGGCGCACCGCGGATCGTGGCAGTAGGTTCGGTTCGGCGTCTCCATCTCGAGCTTCTTGGCGAGGAACCGGCCGGCCAGGTCCGGGCCGATGAATTCCCGACTGAGGTCGAGCGGGATGATGGATCTGCAGCAACGCGGCGGGAATATGCTGTCGTCCTTCAGGGCGAGCTCAAAGAGCTGCACCAGGCAGTCTCGGCAGTATTCGTGAGCGCACGGAGATCTGAGGCCGCCGTTCGGGGCGGAGGTGGTGCCACAACAGATGCACTTGAACTTGGGTGCTTCGTAAACCACCAACGCCTTCTGGGAGTCCTCGGCCGCGCTCTCAGGCTCATCGGCAACTGGCGCAGACCCAGTCAGTTCGACAGCTGGCGGAGCCTCCAGCAGCCTTGCTGCGGGTAGCGCCTCAGCCCGAGGATCGCGCAGACTCAAGGCAAGTTGGTGATCTCGTGTAGCGCGCTCCTCCTCCTCGAGATGGCTGTTGATTATAGGGGTGTCTAGGCGGACCGCCTGGGAGATGCTCAAGGCCATGGCACGGTCCGACTCGAGCCCCAAGTGTGTGGTGAGCTCGCGCTTGTACGCATCGAGGGCAGCCCGGAAGTCCGAAGGCGAACCATCGAGCGCGTCACCCTCGAGCTGGCACTCTAGCTCCCGAATATCCTCCAGCTGGAGTCGCAGGTGGAGGGCGATGGTCTCGTTCTCCACCCTATTGAGTATCAACGTCGCCATTTTCCTGAGTACCTGATAATGTCAGACAAGTGGAGAGCAGAGGGGATGAGAGCGAAAGGCGAAATGAGTGAGTCTCGACGGGAAATTGAAATGGAAGACGATGAGTGCCCGGGAAGGAGAGTATAAGGTTCTTGGAAAGGAGGGGCGGGAGGGGGAGGTGGAACCTCCCGGTCTTCCCCAGGAGTACTCGAGTCCGTTGCTTAGATTTGAGCACAGTGGAGACCATTGATGCAGCGCCCTGTGAATGGCTAAAACTGGACTTTTAACAGCGAGTAAGAATTCAACAAGAAGAAGGCAAACAAACAAACAAACAAAGAAGAAGAAAAAGGCCGAGCAGATAAAGAAAAGGGTGGAGAATCTATACCTATTGGCAAGCCTTGTTTTATTTTACTGCTCAGTTGGCTGGGCTTTTGTGCTCGAAGCCTACATTTTCAATGCAAATTGTTCGTCGAAATGCGGGGAGTGTAGCACCTCGACGCTCCCTTTTGCTCACTGCTTCCGTCCCTAATCGCTTGACCATTGCAAGCAAGGCGCGGGGCGTTAGATGCCTGCACGCCCATCACCCTCTCTCGGCCAACCAGATATTTTCATCAGGGATAAATTCTCCAGAGTTATTCCTGTTGTGGCGAGAGACGGCGTGCCTCTACTCGACAACATGCCTATGTGCAGCAGCCAAGCAGCCAAAATGAAATTTGACCGTACACCTATTAAAATGAAGTGGCATAAAGCATTCAGACATGGAAACTAGGGTAGAGTAAGGCCCGCAGGTGCATGTGGTATGGAGACAACGGAGGGTATATCCGACAAACAATGTGGCTTGGGCTGCGAGATTCCCATGTTAGCTGAGCATCTCGCAAAACACGCGGGAAATAAGAACTCAAATCTGAGTATGATAGTGCAATTATTCCCAAGAACAGCAACCCTTGCGGATGTCCATGTCATTAATATCGGCGCGGGTCCTGCTTCGCGGAGATGACGCTGCACCAGGGGCGGCTAGAAGCCTTCTCCCTTAATGTCTGGGAGCCGGGCGGGCAGTGGGCGCCCGCCCCGCGCTCCAACTCTGGACGACTACGAATGACCTCAATCGCACCTGCATCGCATCACGAATAAACAAAAAATCTTTAATCTATATATACACGCACGACAGTCAGTCTTTCAACAGCTCACAGCAGCAAACCGGGTGGTTGAATGGGTACAATCGTGGTGTTAAAAATGCCACAACCTTCTTCCACGGGTGAGGGCCAAGAAAACCCCAAGCTCGCTGATTCGAATCCGTCCGTTGACGGCAACTCGACTTTAGAGCTACCGAAGTAAAACCCCCAAAAAGTGGGGTTTTCGTAACTCGACTCCCCCTCGAAGGGCAGTCGAGTGAGCTTTTTGCCATTTTTTTCTGTTCTTTCATTTTAATAGTAATGCATTCCTGGTCTGACGGCTCCTGTTTTTGTCACATTAAGTTGTGGTGATGGCGCGAGTGCTGGGAGAGTCGGACATTAAAACGGGAGGGCATGACGAGCTTGCCAGAACGTGCGCGTTAGGATCAGTGCTTGCTAGAAACAACAGCCTTTACGCTTTACGGCGGAGACGAAGCTGCAGGAGGCCCAACATAGCAATCTTATTATCCCACCAATGAAAAGGTAGTATTTTTTTTTACGACCACGCTGCTGGTTAATAAAAGAATCAACATGTCATCCAGACATCACACTTTTGTCGGCGCTGAAAAGAATGCTTCCATGGTGGAAATCGATCGCAGCACGGTCCCGGCTGTCATGGACATCGATAAAGCAACCTTGGATGACCAGGACGCCCGCGCGGTGCGGTGGTACTGAAGTACCTTTCCGCGGCCGTGATCGCACCGTCCTGGGTGAAGGCAAATCTGGCTGACGGCGAGCCCTTCAGCCTGAAGGGTGAGCCCTCGGTGGGAGTTTATGGCAAGGTCGAAAGAAATGTGATGAAGGGCGACCAAGGCTATGCTGACGCGGGTGACTGACTGAAGCTCAGAGGTTTCCGAGAAATTATTCCGATTGCAAACCTTTGACTATTTGCTTAAATGTCGATGCCACCGCCACAAGCCCACCATTATACACACTCTCGTGCTCTGTGACTGCGGCTGGTACTGTAGTTCATTCCCAGCGGATATCCGAGCTCGAGCGATGGTACAAGCCGTGTCGGGCGTGACTGCGATGGTCGTACCGCAGGAGGCCGGGATGATACGGCTGTACATTGAGCTCGCAGGCCCGGCGAGAGGGGAACGATGACCACCCATGGAACACGCCGGAGCTGTCCTCAGCTCAGCCAGGAGAACCCTCGCCATTTACACGCTGTCGTGCCACTTCATTAACTGGTGTACCGCTTGCGTGTAGGCAAGCGTTTCAACAAGCTGGATTGGGCGTTTCTGGCAGACGGTAGGTTCTGGTGGCCGAGAAAGCCCTCAGGACACATACAACCTGGGGTGGGAATCGGGCTCGTTGCAAGGGGCTGCTGCAGCCGTGTGTGCTATCCACACATGAGCTCGAGAGCGAGATTGTTGCTAAAAGCAGCTATGGGGCCGCTACCGGCCGAGCCTGCTGGTGGCCAAGACACAAAGTGCGAAAGCGTCCGAAGTCTCGTCAAAACGGAGATCACCGATACTACCCACGAGCACGGCACACTGAGTAAGCCGGAGCTGCCGCTTGCTACGGCACTTGTGGCTCTCTGTCGCGTTTAGCCTGCACGCCGGACCTGCCGGCGTGTGGTCGTGGTCCATACCGGTAGAGAACCGAGCACTAGAAAGGTCCTGGTGGTCCACTCGGCACAAAGGACTAATGTCGAGATCCTGCGAGATTTGTACGAGGTGTATCAGCCGTCCAATTCCATGCTGGGCTGGAACTATGACAAGATCCTCGTCGGCTGTGTGCATATAAGATCCACCTACCCTCTGCCCCACCCAGCCCAGCCTTACCAGTGAGATAAAAAGCGGATCACACAACGCATTGGCTGCAAAGTTCCAAGATACCTTTTTTAAGCGTTCAGCGACATGCGCTTCACCAATTCCTGCCTATGCCCCAGACCCGGCGCGGAATGGGATACGTGTCCAGTTCAAATCTTGTTTGATCCATCCAGCTGAAGCAGGGGACGCGTAAATGGCCGAACCAGCCATCGATCGTGCTGCTCCATTACACCATCAAATGTGCACCTTGCAGGCTCTAGGCTATGGGGGCTTTGCTACTACCGGCTGACCCCTGCAGCGGCGCCCAACGGTTTTGAGCCGGCTCCACCTGGTGCCACGCTGTGCCTGCAGCTGCTGAGCACCCGACGTCACCACGCATTTCAGTCACTGGGGATCCCCGCAGCCGTTGAGAGCCTATAGGAAAAAAAAAAAAACATTTTATAAACCCCCGATTGCAGTTTTCCTACCAGCTTCGCTTTTTTTTTTTTTTCTTTTTTTTTATTCGAACTTCGTTTTTTTTTTCATCTGCTGCAACTCCATTGCAGTGAGCGCCTCGACGATTTTTGGGCAGGGTGGCCACCTCCGATGGTATTGCGTTTCTGACATCGCTTGGGCACAGCCTTTACAACAGAGACGAAGCAGCTGCATGGAACCCATCATGGCGATCCCAGTAGCGCACCAATGAAAAAGGAGTTCTTTTCTTTTGCTTTTCTTTTTTTGTACCACCACGTCGCCGGTCAGCAAAGGTGTTGATGACAAGGGGAGAGTGCGCAGCGCGTAACACAACAGGCTCTGGTGTGTTCTGAGCATTGCTTGGGCATGGGAGCCGTTCGCTCAAAAGGGAAAAAAAATAAAGATGAAAATATAAAAAGAAAAAATGACGCCGCAAGCGTGCAGCATCCCCGGCCCTTATAGCCAGCCGACCAACCAGCGACACGAGAAAAGCTCGGCCGTTTCCTGGTCATAACTGTAGGCCAATTGACCGAATATGCCAATTAGCCCAGAGCCAATGGGCCAATGGGCTGCTACGCGCGCAGCACATAAGGGCGTGGTCCCCGCATTCAGCCTCGTCCCCTCCCCGGATCGCACGCATGAGAATGGCGCATGTCTCGGATACTAGCACGTCTCTTAAATCCGAACTTGGCACCGTAGTGCCGTCCATGCCACTTGTTTTTTAAAGGAGGGAAAAAAAGTAGAAAAAAAAAAAAAAAACAGGTCGGCCTTTTTGGTTTATTACTTTCCCTGTCACGTTCGTCGTCTTGCTCACTCGCTACCGCTTTCCAAAAGTGCCCAACACCCACCATGCCGTTTGTCTTTTCCCTTTCTGGTTAGAATGCCGGACACGCCGCACTTTATCCTGAGCGAGGCGGCCATTTCCTGATCCTTTCCCCTCCTCGCACAGCTCTTGTCGGTCACTTTTATCGGTCGCCTCTCTGGGACCACACGTACCGCATAGGGTGGGCTAATTAAGTGTGTGGGTCTTGGCGGGGGTAATACCCCGCAGCGCGGATCGAGCCGAATGCCGTTTGGGAAAAAAAGAAAAAGAAAAAGAAACGTCGCCCCGCCATTGATGATCGATAATAAATGGATCCTATTCCACCCCCAAACCCCACCCTCGCGCCCGCCCGCCCGCCCGCCCGCATGCCGCTACCCAAGCATTTTGTCGTTACAGTACCGGCAGCTTTCTTTTCACCTCATCGCAGCTTGTTAGGTTTACGAACGCTAAATTATAGATTTAATTTCCCCCCAGGCTGTAAATAACTCCATGTAAACATATTGATAGCTTGCGCGTTGGACCGCTTCCAGATCAACCATCGACGCCGTGACACACTAAACCCAGAGTTTTATCCTCAACTTGTAGCATTGTTATCCCCAAGCAACAAAAGTTCCCGCCAGCGCCCGGCCGAAAAAAAAAACGCTAGCGTGAAGCAGCATGAACAGGATCGAACTTGGCACCAGTCGGGCCGAAACCTGGCCGCGCGTTGCCCGTCCAGTAGCAGCCCTTTTGTGTGTGTTCATTCCCTCGCGCGAGGCGGCGGCGTCGATAGATTCTGGGGCCCGAGTCGGACCGAAAGCTGCGCCAGAAGCTCGGCAGCCTTGTTTTGATGGTATACGACGCGGCCATTCCCGTCGCCGTCGGTCTGAGCGGCCTGGTAGAGCACGTTGGCTCCGATCCAGCCCTCAACCTCAGCCTTGGTCTTTGGTCCGGCCGCCGCGTGCGATGCCGGGATGCTCGTGTGACTAGGTCGGGGAGGTTATTCGATGCCACATGTGCCGGGCTCGAGCGAGCAGCGGACGCGGAAAAAAAATAAATAAAAAAAACAAGGGCAGAGTGATTTTTTGCAAAGGGAAACAGAAAAGGGGCGATATTCACCTCGTCGCGGAGCCAACTTGCGCGGTGGTAGACCTTTGGGACGGCATCGTTTTGTCACATGTGAATGGAGCAGGGGATCGCTCAGCCTCAAGGCGGAGATAAGATAAAGCTCCGCCTTCGACTGACGGCGGAGGAAGAACAGCTTGTCGATGAATAAAAAAGGGAGTGGTCAAGGAGGAAATATGCGTGAAGACGCAAGATGGGATGCCCGTCTCCACGAGGTCAAAAGGGGCATCTTGATTGATTTATATTAACGAGAGGGCGTCGAGTGATGTCGTCTCTGACCGGCAGCTCAGCTCAGCTCAAGCTAGGTGATGCGTCGAAGCAGTCGCCTTTTTTTTCCTCTTACGGATGACTACCTTCCTACGCCCTTCTGCTGATTGTGGTTCGCATCTGCGCTGTGCTGTGCTGTGCGCCGCAAAAATTCCACGTTTTTCGAAATATTGACTGAAAGATACGCGCATTGTCGATACGACAGGAATACCACGAGGGTGCCGGAATGCCCGGTCAGGGGCCGTCGGAGGGAGGGCCAATCCAATGAGACCAGTTCCTGCACTTTCTATTTAGCCGTAAATGTGGGTGGGTTGCGCTCACGATCCACGCACAGCTCAGTTCTTTTTGTTTGTTTCTTTCTTTTTTTTTCTTTTTCATTGTTGGATGTGGTGGTTTTGGTTCCAGTCCAGGTCCAGAATTTGATGTCATGCTTTTCGCCCGGCTTGTGTGGAACCGGGATCCGGGGAATTGTGAAGCCCGAACACCGCCTATTTGCCCGGGGTGGCGAACAGTTTTCCTCTCCGACGTTCGGTTGCCGCGTGCCATTAAAGGCGCCGGAAAATGATTCAGTCGGACCTTACAGCCTCCCGTGTGACGCATGCGGAAAAGCCAGACACGGCCGCAGGGTAGTATTCCTTCCCCACCACAGCCAGCCAGCCGTAGAGGCTACGGAGGCTACCATTTTTTTTTTTTTTTTGTATACATACAAACGGGCGGAAACCGTCGGGTGTTTGTCGGTATTTGGCGGTGGGCGGGGCGGAGACTGAAGGTACGGGGTTGAATTTAATTAAATAAGACGATGGTGGGTGTGATCTATCACTATCGAGATGTCTCGTTTTATAGACGCGCCGTTGGGCAGTCCTGGGAATTTGTGGGGCGCAGCCGTAACAAGATCAACCAACATCTTTGTAGAGCTCTGTGATGATGGGAGGGCGACTGGCGTGCTCCGCCCCGGTTCATGGGGGTTAACGAGTGGTGGAGTCGGGGACAAGATGCGGGCAGGTTGGAACAAAGTTGACTGCTCGAGTTCAAGACAATGCCAAGATGAAAATCAGTATGTCTATCTGCCGGCATATTTATTCCCCGGCAGGATGGTAATATGTACATCGAATTATATATTACGTTAATCATATCATGTACCGCATTGATGGACCCCCCCCCCATCCAAATTTCCCAACCCACATAAGCAAGCAAGCCAACCCATGCTTCACTGCGGGGCGTAGACCAGCGCGATGCGGTCCATCTCGTCGCCGTCGAGTAATGCATTTATCGAATTGTATTCATTGCTCAGGGGCATTCCGAGACTGGTGGTCGGTAACGCTACGCGCAAGCGGCGTAAAATACCCGCTCCTAGGCACGGCTTTGCGTTATGCTTACATTAGATCAGCTGGCAGCTCCTCGTGCCGACAATAATATAAGCCAACATTTTTGAGAATCAGTTTAAGTAGGGCTTACATTCGCCAGGTAGAGGGCATTAGCGGACGAGTCCTCGTACTGGTGAGGCTCCCTAAATTGTATTTTCATCTAACATGGATCCAAGCCCTGGTATCGATAGACTAGCGGCGGAGTTCCGGTCGCCTCCCGGTATCCTATTATTACCAGCATCTTTTCGGCGTCGTACTTTATGCTGAATTATCTCAATATTTTACACCGTCGTTATGATTCAGAGCACTATGCGTTCGGGCTGCAGGAACCGCTTGCTCTCGTAGCTCCACGCGGTCGCGGTCAGGTCCAGCAGGGGCGACCCCCGGTAGAAGATCTTGTCGACCGTCTCGCACTTGTCGGTCGTGCTGGGGTTGGTGCAGAGCGTCTCCTCGGTCGGAACGACGCCGCCGCGCTGGATCTCGACCCAGGCGTCCTTGAGACCCGGGCCGGTGGGGTTCTGGGTGGCCAGGAGCTCCCGCAGACCGACGTCGGCGGTCCGGCTGTAGCGGCTGTTGGTGTCGCCAAAGACGAGCACCGGGTTGCCGACCGAGTTCTTGAGGATGTAGGCGGCCACCTGGCGGAGGTTGCTGGTGCGGGCCTTGAGGTCGTCGGGCTCGGTGCCGGCGTCGGCGTGCAGGTTGTACACGTCCATGTAGACGGCCGCAGAGCCCTCGCCGGCGATGCGCATGCGCATGAAGGTGAAGCCCTTGGGCGTCAGGCAGTCGGCGCCCGACGCGTTGGAGCACTGGTCCCACTTGATACGCTGGAAGTCAACCCACGGGAAGCTGGACAGGGTGTTAAGCCCTTGCCCGAACGGCACGCCACCCGAGGTCGGGGTGCGCTGCGGGTGCCTGTTGTTCTCGTACAGCATGGCGTGGTAGTTGAAGTCCTGTCCGTAAAAATAAGAGTTAGAGGGCCTGTCCGTCTTCCATGCATAATCCCAGGCGGAGATTTTTAAGGTTTATTCGCCACCCACCTCCTGGACATGAACAATGTCGATGTTTTGGTCGGAGAACTTCTGCCCTATTAGTCGGGCGTTCACCGCCTTGTCGCCGGGAACGTCGTTGCCCTGGAGGAAGGCGGGGAGGCCGGCAACGTTCATGGCCAAGGCGCTGAACTCGCCGTTGTAGGCGAGCGCGGTCTTGGCCAGGGCAGAAAGGGCGAGGACGGCGTTGAACTTCATCTTTGCGTCCGGTAGCTAACACGTGGACGAGGGCTTGGACCGGGTAGTTGGAGCTGGACTTTTTTGCCTGGAAGTTGAAGATGAAGTTGGGCCGAGACCTGAAGCTGGGAGCTGGCTTGCTTGAGGCTGACTGGAGAAGAGACCTCGACCTTGTCCTGGAGGAGCGCGTAACCCTGGTTTTGTACATGGAGTCTTGGTCCCTCGGCAACCGTCTCCGGTTCGGCCTTTTTGGTACCGCGAATAACGTCCCCTGGTTCCGCACTCTTGGCTGCGCGTCCATCATGGACAGGGAGTGAAAGATTCGATGCTACCCACGGGGCCAAATCACTGGCCACGGCCGTGCGGGTCGCGAGGGGTTGGCCCCTTGTTAGGCGATGCGAGCCTATTGCACTCCTGCCCGATGTGGCATGTGAATTCCGGCATCTGTGGATCTGAACCAGGCTTTAATCTGCGGTGGCCGGCCGGGATCGAAATTGCGTGTGGAGAAGCCGTTTTCATGCAAGGATTTTCGCTTGCGTGGGTTATGTCGATGGGCCTCCAGGGTGCGGAGCCGATCTCAAGGGTGTCGGACCCTTTGGACCGTGCTACGCGTCCCGCCAAGAGGGGATCCGACCTCACAATGAGACCCCTCATCCGCGATGTCCACGAGGCCAACGGACGATTTCCCATATTTGGGAGGCGCGGGGTAAGAGACGATGACCACGAGCCCCCTGTTGTCGGGATACAGAAGCAAATGAAAGAATTTCTCCACCAGGAGCAGCCGTCATAAGGCTCATCCCAGCATCCGACGGCCCGTCCGACTTTGTTGAGCTCGAGCCAGCTTCTCTCCACGCGGCTCTGACGGCAATATGCAAGCGCGGGGAGTGCCTTATTCCCGTTGTGAGATCCAGTCTTCGGCTGTTTTAAATTGTAAATTGTGCATGAATCCCGGCATCCGCCATCTGGCTTGGCCTTGGTGGGATAATCTTGAAAGCAAACACTAGCGGTGAGGCGGACAATATGCATTGCGTAAGCTAGTCATTTAGTGCGCGATAATTGGTTTTTATCGTCGTATAGTCCCCGGTTTTTTCTTTGTTTTTTTGTTCTCCAACCCCTCCCGCTTGTTTCCCTCACCGGAACTGTTATCGGTCTTAAATCCATTAATATCCTTACCACTTCGGCATGCCGTCCCCCCCCTTCGACCACGTTTTCCAGCTGTCGTGGGCGATGATACTTTGGTACTGCTTTTCCAGCCAGGCTGGCTTTATGTCTTTTGTCCCGCCGGATGCGAGGAGACGTGCGATTTGAACGCTGTGTTGCCTTGCTAGACATACTCTCCATGTGCGTATAGAGTTTACTCTACTTACACCATAGGCCGCCGTCCTTAGCACACACCCACCAGTTCAACCACCCTGAACCTTCAATCCCAAATGGGTAAGTACCTAGGTACCAGGTACCTAGGTAGGTAGGCACCGAGGTAGCGGTAAGTAGCATGAACTTGCAAGAAAAAGCACTGGATAACGATGTGGATCCCAACGGCTGCTGGTTCGTTGCCATTTGCTGGTACTGCTTGCCGAGGTAGTGTTTTATTCGCCCACCATCCCGGCTCGTGGAATCTGACAGGTGCCCGAACAAGACGCCCTGTACCGGACTGCTTGCCCATGCAGCCGGATGGCTTGGGCCGACACTCAACCGGTCAGACGACCAACTGGTCATCCCTGCCATGCACGCACGTTATTCTGACATGCGCGAGCATGAGCACTCATTCGCGCGCATGCGTGGTCACCAGCTTCGTATGGATGGCGGGATTGGGGGATGCTGTCGGGCAACAAACATGGGTGACAAATGATGCGGCGATGCGTGCCCAGTGGTCCCGGAATGTGAATGTATCTGTCCCGCGGGCGGCTAAATCCGCCTCTGCTGACCGGTCGATCCCGCGAGGATTGGTCCCTGGTCCCCCGGGCTTGCCCAGACTGGCTGGAAGAGCCGCGCCAGGCGGCACGGGAGGGCTAAAAGGCGCAACGGCCTGCAGCGCCACATCAGACATCGGCTGAAAAAACCAGTCCACCACTCAGATGCTTGCGGGGGGCGTGTCGGATCTGCAGACAACACTTCCCCGGGGGCCTAAGATGTACCACGAGACTGGTTCGTGTCGCACAAACACATGGTGGATGGATGGGTACCTCTGCCACGCCGCCCGGCAGCCCGGTTCCCATTCGCCAAAGATATGGTTTCTTCTCTGACCCTTCTCTTTCGGGTAACACCGCCTTTGTCGGGCAAATGCGTCTGCATCCCCGGGGCCCTGAGCCGGTTGTGGCCAGGCGCTTCATTGGCTCCCGCACGTCATACTGCCTAGATAGGCACCAAGAGGATATTGCCACGTCGGACGACTACACCTGAACTAATCTCGCGTCACACCGAAAGATCCTGGCCAACCTGTTCCCTTCCACCCGATGGAGGGGTTACGACATGATGCCGTGAGCCTCGCTGCTCCATGCCATGCCCAGCACTCCAGCGGGGCAATTGGCGCAAGCGCTCCAGGACCACTGCCGACACTTTTGCCGTATGTAGGGACGTGGCGGCGGGCCCACGATCCCTGCTTGTCGCAATGCCGGAAAGCAAACGACCGGTGAAGGGCGAGCCTCCTTTGAGCAGGGAGAACAACTCCATCACAATCTCGCATGCTCTGCACAAAGGACCCGCCACTTGGGCGCCGAGCTCAGCATGGCCCCTCCCGGCGAGGCGATATCCAGCGTTTGGCGGGGCTGCTCTGCCACGTAGCCGACGTCATTAGAGTGATAAGGCTCATAGCTCACAATTCCAACGGATATGAAGGGCCGACCGGGACTGCGCGTCTTCCATGTGTCGGCCGGCTCCATTTAGGTCACACAAGATCTGCTGCCATTGCGAACACCTCCTCGCAACCCAACAGCGAACTACGCACGGAGGTAGGTGCCCATATGACGTTTTGTTCTGGCGATGGGACGACTGACAGCGACCAGGGTGTGCCATGCAATGCAGCAAGCCCGCTTTTCTTCCCATTTCGAGGCAGCCGTCGGTATAGCCGGCATGCAGCTCGCGTCCCAGACCAGAGTCACCAGACTGGCAAGGGCAATCCTCTTGTTTCCGAATGGAAACTCAAATAGCTCGCCCTGGCCATCTCAGCAAGCCGGGCAACAACACAAGGCTTTTTCGGTCCGCCGGGACCTGTTCCTATTTGATGGCGACCACCAATGGCGACCTTTCTAGCCGTGTCAATATATCTCGCAGATCGCGGGATGCAACGACCTTCCCACAGCGGCCACAAGGCCCAAACCATGCTTTCCCACACCGGGTGCAAGTGCATGGAAGCTACGATCCGCGGCACTGAGGGACAATGTATGGGCCTGCCGAAGTTTAGGCATCGGTCAAGTGTCTTCAGGGGACCCGACCGCGGTCCTCGGGGCTGATGAATGAGGCGGCTCCCGTGGCATATTGCTGCTGTTGCATACTTGGTGCCCGGCTGACACGCAGACTAATTGCTGCTGTCAAAAGTCCCAGGCTGCCATTCGTCCGCTGCATTCTCCAATAAGACGATCGATATATGATGCAGGGGAAAAGATCACCGTACAGACCTGCGGAAAGTAACCCGCTCTCTCGCCCGGCCAGAGTGCGCCCCTTTAAGCGGCAACGGCGCTATCAGGGTGCATATGATGCTGGTATGATGGCTGTCAGCACTCTTAATAAAGCGGTGGGAGGATAATCCGTCTAAGGGACGACTGTGTGGCAGTATTGCGAAATGCACTGTTAATAATACATCTCACTGCATCGCCCAGAAATGGTGGAGATACCGAAAACGCTCAAGGTGTATGCAATGCAATGTAACCCAACGACTCACCGAGAATCGCGGAAGGGACTCACCGAGGTGAAGGACGCCGGTTTACCAATCCTCGAGTCCACCCATATATCAGCCCAGCCGAAATTCCCAGCCCCGGCTTCCGCTGCTCGCCGCTATCGAAATTGCCTTCTTTTTTTCATTTATATGTATATTTATATATATGGCACGAGCCCGCACGACTAAAGGAGCAGGCAGACTGCTGGTAGTATCAAAGCAATGGATGCACCCCAGTGAGTGGTTCGCCAACAAACCACCGATGAACATGTACCCCATTTTAAGACTTTAAAGATTTTAACCATATTCGGCATCGCCGAGCCGCAGCCTTACTATCGGTTTTTGTCCGGGAGATTCTCCGCACGGCAATACGCAAGCTTTCTTTCTTTTTTTTTTTTTTTTCTCCCCTTATTAGGCGCGAATCCTACCACGCGCGCCGCATGCGGCTACAGGCAGGTATCAGGTATCGTTGCTAAATGGGACGATGCTCGGCGCCTCGACGGCAGGCACAGCAAAAACAAAGAATGGGTGAAATGGATAAGTGGAGAGCAGTGCACGGGTTGGGTAGGTTGCCGAAGTGTAGCTTGGAAATGCGGACACGCCCGCTCCTCATGGGGAGGGCAAGTCGCTGAAGTCAGCAAACTAGGGCAATCCGTTGCGCGCGGCGATTGGGCCGCCCGAGCAGGCACTGCATGGCGCCGCTGCCATCCGATTCCGGGAAGCCATTACACTCTAATGTGCCAAGAGAGAACCAGGAGAGGGACAAAAAAAAAAAAAGTGGCCCATTGGTGGCACACTCTGCACAACCCCGTCTATCCTGTTTGCTCCCTCACCCCTCCAC
>GL876968.1:773471-810925 GCA_000193285.1 Magnaporthiopsis poae ATCC 64411
GAGCTGCGGTCGACCGCCGGGTCCAGGGGGTGTTTTGGGGAGAGTGGAGTCCTCCCCGACGTCCTGCTGCTGTAATGGTGGCTGCTGGAACTGGAACTGGGGAGCGGCTTGAGCTCCCACTCGCTCGGTGGTCGGATGGCGCTGTACCTTTGCCACGGCAGCAAGGCCCCGTATCCAAGGTCTGGCTGCAATGATGGCATAATATCGTGGGAATGGGGCATTGATTTCCACTCTTGATCTGATGCCGAGCAGGTAGGTAGGTAGGTTATGGAATCAGATGGCTGCCACTTGGCGCAGGGAGGGACGAGGCGACGAAAAATTGACTGCGGGGCGGCCTGCGGTTTTGAAGGCAGCAGAAGAGACGGTTAACAGGCAGTAATCAGTGACCAAGTTTCGTAGTGACAGGGTCTAAATCTTCTTGGCTTGGACGTTGTGTGTATGTTGGAGTCTCGTCGACTCACAGCCTCGCTGACAGTCAGTTCGAGTCTGGCCAATCAAAACGCACACACACACACCCCTAAGACAGATGTGCTGACCGCCACCACCCCACCCATTTGATGCCAGCTCGGGAAACCACAAAGCGTCAGCCGCAGTACGTGCTGTGAGGCAGTCCCTCGGCTTAACCTCGTGTTCGCGATGGCAGTCGGCAGCCCCCGAGCTAGAACTCAAGCTCGTAGACCAACTAGCTCGAGCCTGCCCTGGTGCCAAGTGGCTCCATAAACCGGTTCGTGGCCTTGCGAACAAAAGCCGTACCCAGCCCAGACCGGAGAACCAAAACGGGGATGAAAAAAAATGATCGCCATCGCGATGGCACAACTCCCTGCCCGGTGAAATGACGTCCAGGTCCCACACCCAGCTCGGTTGGATTAAGCAGTTTGCTCTCTTGACTTTACCGTATCATTCCAGTCACGCAAACCAGAAACAAGCAATACGCCAGGAGGAGAGTGCCCTTGGCCCAGATTTTTATTCCTTCCGGTTTGGCTAGTTGAAAGGAAGTAGGAAAGGAAGTAACAAAGGAAGTAGCAAAGGAAGCAGCAAAGGAAGCAGCAAAGGAAGTAGTAGGGACTTAACCCATGGTCGAGCCTCAAAAGCTAGGTGCCTCCACCACTCCACCACAAACAAAACAAACTAGAACCAGAACCAACAACCCGGTACGCCATATTAAATAAAACTGCCGCACGTCATCACCAGTCAATGCACGCCTTTTTTTTTTTTTTTTGAGTATAACAACCAGATTCCAGCGTCGTCTTCTCCATAGCTTAGGAGCCCCAAATCAACGGCAAGGTCACCCGACCGTGGCTAGGTGGCTCAAACGCCGCCGCCGCCATGGAAAAGACAGCAGCTCACAAACATCCAGAACACACTCTGCCGTCTTGATCGTCGTCTTGCTACCGTCGAGAGAAGACTCGGAACGGGGCTTGATCGGCCGGAAACAAACGTCATCGTCTGGTATGTTCCCAACCACACGGAACGGAATATCGAACCAGCTAACTAAACGATGCATCCATCCTATCTCTGTTTCTAGCGACAATAAATGCTATCGCGCGCAATCAACGACGTGCTGCTGAACAACAATCTCGACTTCGAACTGCCAATTCTCGGCGGCGGTACGCGGTACCACCCAACCCGGAACCTTTTCTCCACCATCCCCCTCCGAAACGCCAACCACGAATGCGGAAATTCCCGATTTTCCGCAGCAGCTTGGGGATGTCGATTGAATGAACAGTAAGCTTACGGTCATGTCGACCAATGGGCGTCGTGTAAAAACGCTGATAGCAATAATCACACGAGCAGTACGCAACCCCGCCTAGTCCTGCGCGCGTTGGACCTGCGCAATCAGGGGCGGGTATCAGGGATGAAACGACGGCGGAAGATCGAGGGTGGGCGACGTCTTGCAGGGAGTGCGAACTGGCGTTTGACCTCGTGCGCCTGCAATTCTGGGCCGTTATAATTTTGAAGTAAATAGCAATAACACCGCAACATCCAGGCCTGCCTGGCCATAACACCAAAAATATGTTCAGCCGGACCACAAGACCAAGGAGAGACAGACAGACAGATACACATAAGGAACTCGCTCGTCTTTCGGGCCGGCCAAGTACGCTCAAAGAAACTTGCTCTTCAGGCCGCCGAACAATATGTTCTTCTTTTGCTTGCTGACGAATTTGTTGACGTCGTCGGCCCAGCCTTGGCTTTGGTTCTGAAGCGTGTCCATGGAATCGCCCATGATGTTCAGTTTCTCGGTCCGTTCGTTGATCTGGCGCGAGAGGTAGTCGCCCCAGCCCTCGGGACCCGCACCGGCTCGTGACGACCCTGCGGCACCCCCAGAACGTGCCAGCCTGGCCTCCTCGGCGGCTGCTGCTATCATCCGCTTGCTTGGAGGCCGATCGGGCCCACCGATCAGCTCGTCCAGATCCGTCGGTGACACGTGCTGCGTCCCGCTAATCCACTGCATATTACTGATAGTTGGCCGTGGCGGCACGGTCAACGCTGGGTTCAACAGCGTGTCCTCAGTGTGCATCCCCGAGCCCGAACCCCATGCCGGCACGACAACCAGCTCTGAGGGGCCAGCCCAGCAGATGATGTCTCCGGTGGACGCCACCAGGGAACTCAGGCTCCGGGGCGGATCCATCATGCCGAGTGTCGCCTTGCCAATCTCCTTCAGGGCGGGGATGGAATATGCTCGTGCCGTACGGTCGCCGAGTACACACACGACAGCGAAGCCATGCTGCTCCAATTCGGCCACGGAGGCGGCGTCACAGAAAACGTCGTCGAACGATTTTGATGCTCCTTTCGCCGAAACTGGCTTGAAGATGCGGATTTCGGTTTGCGTCACTGGCCAGTCAGTGCGTTAGTGGGCTTTCACAATGACTACCTATGTGCCGAGTTGCACTTACCGACAACAAGTACGCCGTCGACACGCTGGCCATTGCGGAGGCCAGCAACGACCTCTCCGGTGGCAGCGGCTGGGCGGCCAGTGTTTGCGGCTATGGGGTCAATGCTGATGATCTTGTCGCCGAGGTTCGCGACCCCTGCAAGCGTGGCCGTGTAGCCACCCCCGGAGGGCAGCAGTTTGAAAGTGGCAACCTTGCCGAGCTGTGTCCCCACGAAACAGGCTATGCTTGAGTAACTCTCGCCCTCGAGTGTCATGACTCCGAACTCGATCACAACGGGCCAATCCTTGCCCGCCTGGCTGGACGAGTGGCCTTTGAGGAAGGAAGACCGCTTCTCTTGCTTTGCAAATTCCGCACTCGAAGCCTGCAGGATGACTGCCGGCCCTCGAAGGTCGATTATGCTGATGAACCCTTCCTCGGAGCCGACGGCGACGAAGCCGATGTCGGAAACCTTGACCGCCGTGATGGGCCCCTTGGCCATGTCGTACAGCACAAACGGCTGCAGCCCCTCCTTTAGCGACGGTTCGGCCCGGGAGCTTATGTCGCACAAGCCACCCGGGTTCGGCTCAACCTCGTCGGGCGCCTCCCGTCCATAATACTTGTTCCCGCCCCAGCGAAATACCACGACCTCTCCCGTGCGAGTCCCCGCGGCAAATTCTCCTGTGCTGGCTGCCATGGACATGGCCGTGATGTCGACCTGGTCGTAGCGGCCAGTGGCGCGAGCGACGTCTACTTGCAGCATCCCCGAGTTCTCCATCTCATCGCCGCGGCCGGCGTCCCACATGCGGACCGTGCCATCGGCGTGCGCCACCTGAAGCACGTTGCGGCCCTCGTACCGTCGGCGCACGTTCTTGCCCTCGGCTCCACCCCTGACAAGGGGTTCGCCACGGCTTCGAATCTCGTTCATGCCCAGCCATCGCTCTCGGGGGAGTATGGAGAGCGCAACCTTGGTGACGAATGGGTGCACAAACGATAGTGAAGGGTGCAGCTGGTTTGTTGGGCTGATGGGGTATCCGGAAGGAAAACTTAGAGTGATCATCTCGCCAGATGATAAGACGGCCATAATGGCAACGGGATCCTGTGCGCCGGCGAAATGTGGCGAGGTACGCGGCACCAGGTAGAAGTCTGCCAAGTTGGCGCCAGCTGGGGTTGGCAGAACATGTTGCCGCTTGCCCTTGAAGTGATCAGACAGTGCTTGCCACGACGATGTGGCGTAGATGGGTGTCGGGCCCAGCTCGAGCCATGTGAGGCCCTTTTCCGGCGCGTCTATGGGCAGACCGCCAGATACCAGAAGGCCAGTGTCGTCTGGGTCTGCCTTGCAGCACCACTTGATGTGTGAAAACGGCTCAACCAAGAAGGGCCGAGGAGGATTGGAACTGGGCTGGTCGACGTTGACATCGGAAAGAGACCTGGCCATGACGATGCGGCCATCCTTGGGATCCCAGAAAACAAGACTGCCGTCGTCATGGGCCGTCAGCACGAAAGTGCCCGTCGGGTGCCACACCGCTTGGACCACCCTGGGGCGACGGACCGAGTTGACCTTGTCGCCGTTCCCTCCCGGGGCGCCGGGCTGAAGGACGTATTCGAAGAACTTCAAGGGCTGGTTCTGTTTGAAAGAGTAGATAACGGCGCCGTGGTTATACGCAATGAGAAGCTGGCTGATGTCGCGCGGGTGCAGCTGCATCGAGACCATGTTGGGCTGGCGGGCGGTCGGGTCGCGCTGCTTCCAGTAGTTTGGCAGCCGGAAGCTCGCGAGGCGGAAGCGGTCGAGGTCGAAGGCGAAGACGTCGCCAGACGCCGTGCCGAGCAGGGCCCAGTCCAGCATGGGGTCGGTCAGCATGCAGGCGATTGCGCCGGCGTTGGCATGGCCGCCCAGGCGCTCGCCAGATGCGAGGTCCCATACCGAGATCTCGCCGCGCGAGTCGAGGCTGACGAGCTTGTCGGCGACAAAATGGAGGAAGCGGACGGAGCAGTGTTTGGGCGGCTGGATGGACTTGCGGACGCGTCCCTGGCCGAAGATGTAGATGTTGCCGTTGCCGAATTGCGTCAGGTTCGTGCCGACGGCGAGGAGGGACTGCACGGGGTCGTAAGCGAGGCAGCTGTGGCGTGAAAGCCGCGTTGTTAGCCATCACGCCTTGTCTTTGGGCATGTGCGACCACGGAGACACACCTTATTTGGGAATTGATTCCGTAGCGGGACTGCTCGCTCGGGGCAAACATGTGCGGCTGGATGGCGGCAGAGAGGTCGTTTTGCACGCCCGCCTGCCGGCTCCGCAGAAAGCCCGCCATGGTGGATGCTTTCAGGTCACGGATTGGTCCGGCGGCTCCGTAGAATTCCCGCTTCCCTTTGGTTTCGCGGTCGGGAGCGTCGATCGCAGGTCTCGATTGGCGAGAGGATTGAGTCTGGTGCAAGTACCAGCCCGCCGCTGTGCTGTGCTGAAAGCTGGAACTTGACCAACACGAGGGGAAATTTCCAGCGCCAGTCGCGGGCAGACGTCACCTTTCCCCATCAAGACTCCACCCCAGCACATCACGCACGGTCCGCGCCTGGCGTGTGCTCCATCTCAGAGTTCATGCCATTTTCCGGTGCCAATTTCCTGTTCCAGGCATCGTTGGGAAACGGTCTGCACGGTCCGGTCCCTTAAAACTCAGCCCCGTCAATCGGCGCAAGCAAAAAGTCTATTGACAACCAGTCTACCTCAAACGTGGCCCTATGGACATTGGAAAAGGGGCGCGTAGCCTGTTTGACCCGTCAGAGCCCGATGCGGCCCGCAAACGACAGGGGATCTTTGAAAGCTTCGACTTCGGATGGCAATCAGCAAACCCAGCCCTATATCGATCGATGCGCTGAGCACTGGAAGCCTGGCATACCCAGCCGGCGAGGCCGTCAATCTGCAAATCACACTCGAAGCCGGATTCAAGTCAAAGAGCCATATCGGGATTGTTCTCCTAGCTCGACGCGCGAGACTATCCTCAGCAACCATCAATATGTCAGAAAGCCCTCAACTGGCCTCGAAGGTGTGGGGGCTTCTGGCCGAGCATCCTGACCCTCCTTGCATTCCTCGCACTCAATGATTTAACAATCTTGGTTGCTTTTTGACCACCATGTTCCAGCTCGGCGTGAAACTCGGCTATTTTGGATCGGGTAGCCGCAGCTGGCTTGACGCCTCCTCCCCTTCGCACGTTCATGTGCCCTTCGATGCTGGAATCTATAGCCACCGAGCCATCGAACGATCCCGACCAGTAGCCGCAAACCAGCGGACACTATGTGGTCGGAAGCGACTGTCACAATCGGTTTATTGCAGAGCAGAGACCAACGTACGGCCGATGAAATCACCAGTAGTTCTCAGCATGCCCCCTCTTTATAGGTCCCCGCACTGCCAAATCATTATCGGGCAAGACGGCGCACCGATCCCGGATTATCGCCAGGACAGGAGTAGGTTGATTTAGATGACCTGTCTCACTCAAGTTACATCCTCGGAGCCGCTGCCGACGCACAAAAACCGGCGCAATGTCTCCTCCATGGGCAGAGCAATTACAGGCCGTACTAAATGCAAGGAAGGTCGTCTTTGTTCAATCGGAGACACAAGGAGCGGCCCGGGTAGTGGGAGAGATCAACAACGAGTCAGCTAGAAACGGTGCGAATTCGCACCGCCCAGACCTTGGTGTCACGTCTGGTGTCATCTCACGCACGCCCCCGAAACAGCATGTGTTCACTCTCATGAAGGTCGACATTGTGTTTCTCGTGAATGCTTCGCCAAGCTGCCGTACCAAAAAGAGGGCCCGAACCAAGACGAGGCAGGCATGTACCCGGGAAGGCTGCTGTTGCGGGCAACGGCAGGCTGGCCGATACTACGGCAAGACGCACCACGAGGGCACAATCGGGCCATTTGATGCAGTGGCGCGGACGGCCAGCCATACACGAGCTGCATTTGTACGAAACTGACCAACGAGCAGACCCACGTTGTCGGACTCGGCAAGGAGGGATCCATGCACTGGAAAAGCCGCGATGTGACCCTCGAGCCGCGAGCACAGCTCGGCCCCTCCATTCCACCATTCCATGAGCTTGCCCAGGCATCCAATCCATGGAAGCCAACAGCATCCTTCCATAGATGGTTAGGCGGGGGCCGCGAAAGCAATGCAGGCCTGGGCCATCACCTGCCTTTTCGTGTTGGGAGGTGTCCAGCAGACGGCAGTTGGCAAATGTGCCAAAAGAGCGTTCGGCACCGAGCAACATGGAGAAGAAAAGAATATGGGCGGAATGCACGACTCCGCCCATGTCTCCGTCCTCGGGTGCCGCACGCAATCCTAGTGGACCACTCGCCCCCTCCCCCGCACGAGGAGTTGACAGCTCCAGCTGCTAGCTTCCTGGTTCTCCTCTTCCCCAAACAATATTCCCCGTATGCCCCGCAAGAACACCCGCTCGGCATTGGCTGGACAGTTTGTACCGGCGAGGCCATCGGGGGCTTGGCGGACGGATCCACGGCCCCAGATTCGCATTCAGGTCTAGTTGCCAATCGAAGCGAGTTGAGGGGAACGCGACTGACCTGGAAGCTCTTCGATTGCAATTGTTGCTGTTGCCATTGGTCTCCCAGGTTTTGCCACTCAGCATGACGCGAACGTGAATTCGAGATTGTTTTTGTGTGCCAAGAGGTCACTGACAAAGGACCCGGGCCATCACGACAGATGCAATTTGACGTAGGAACCCATGCGCCATCAGGGGCATGCAGCGTCGTGACCGCTGCCCTGACTCCGGACAGGGACTAGCGCGCTGCGGTTGGCGCATCCAGATCCAGGAAACGAACACGAACTAGGAGAGACAATGATCGATTGGGCTCTTGTCATACGCTATGCCGTAGCCTGGCGGGACCCTGGCAACCGGCCGGGCTCGCAATTGGGCTCGCAACTCGGCAAGGAGCCGGGCAGAGACACCCAAACTAGCATCTCCTCCCGGCGCCACCTGGACGCCAAGAGCGACGGCGCAAACGCAACCTGACTGTCGAGACGACACCGATGGGTGGCATTCGAGATACGCTCACACCAGTCTTGGGTCACCGAGCCAGACTTCTTTCTTCGGCCTCTCCTTTCATCCCTTGATTTCCCTCAGGGATCATAAAAGTTGTCAATTTTGTGCGGATGACCGCAAAAAGTAACCTTCGTGACCCCTGGGAGGTACATGCACACCGAGGCCCCGCAGCCTCCTTCCTCTTCCTGCCAAGTGTCGGACGAATCAGCGAACGTCAATATTTTTTTGTTGGCTGACGACAGGACGAGATAGCATGCCTGACAAGGAAGGACGCACCGACTCAGATGCGGAAGACATGCAGAGTGGGTGGGTGTGGTGCTGCAGAGGGCGCAAAAAAAAAAAAAAAAAAAAAAAAAAAAAAAAAAAAAAAAGCGAAAAAGAAAAAGAAAAAGTAGAAGAAAGGGTTATATTATGAGATGGGCGGCGTCACACACATGACCGTCGTTGCTACGCCAAGTGGACGCTGCCGGGAGCACGGCTCCCACACCCCATTTTTGGGTGCCCCGACTCCTGCTTCAACTGTGGACTTTGCCATGCACCACAGCTACCTCAATTAATCTCCAGCGAGGCAATTGGACACCCAGCACAGTGATGGCGAGTCTTGTGCCACCGCGCATGCATTCAACCTGCCCTTTCCAAGCCCTCCCGGCTGACGCAGTACGGCATATCCGGCTTGGGTGCTCTCTTTTCATTTGTCGTGGGCGCACACACACAGAAACATGGATGATTTGTACGTACCTCCACTTCGAAGAGGGGGGGGTGTCCATGTACAAGGGTCAGGGTCGTCCATGGGCGGATACCGACTCTTTCCCTCCTAGGACAGCCCGCCGTCCCCTCCCCCGCTGTACAGGCCGCCTGACAGACAGACTCTCGGGGAAACGGGCCAAGTCTTTGGGACTAGGTACCTATTGGGGTACTTCCAGGGTGTGTGCAGATGGGGTGAAAACGCAAAAGAAAAAAGGGGGGACTTTCCATGTCGCGCAGCCCGCCCGCAGGAGCACAACAGCTTCGGCCCGGTCTGATAAATCGGCCTTGATACCCACCTCACCTCACTCTTTCGTTTCCTTCTCTTCTCTTTCCCCATCGCCCCTCCCCTCCCCGCCTTGAACCCTCGCTCGGTTCTTTCTGCCTTGCTGCTCACGCTTGGCCGCTACACGCTGAGGGTGTGACACTTGCATCGGCATCGGCGGCTTTTTCCTACGGCGACCGACCACCTTAGCTGTTGGTTGGAGTAATCAACTTCTCGCACAAAATCCGGGACGAAGGCTCGAGAAACTCGACGACGACCACACGCCCGACACCAGCCGAGCCGCCGCCCAAAGGCGCCGTCGTCGCTACAATGGCCAGCTCGGACAAGGAGACCGGGGTGAACCACGTCGAGGGAGACGTCGAGACGGTGGGCGCCGATAAGTTCGACTCCCACGGCACCCGGGGCGCCTCGCCCGCCGACTTCGGCTTCAGCCCCGAGGAGGAGAAGGCCATCATCCGGCGCGTCGACATGCGCCTCGTCACCACCGTGGGCTTCATGTACTGCGTCTCGCTCATGGACCGGACCAACCTGGGCGCCGCCCTCATCGCCGGCATGGACACCGATCTGGGTCTGAACATCGGTAACAGATACGTAAGTAGCGAGAAGCAGCAACTTGTGAAATCATGTTCATGCCGTACGCACACTCCCCGAGCTGGCTAGAACCTGGACTGACATGTAAGATGCAATATGAAGAGCGTCATCACCCTGGTCTTCTTCATCACATACACCGTCTTCCAACCGCCATCCACCGTCATCGTCCGCAAAGTCGGCCCGCGCATCCACCTGGGCCTCATCACCCTGCTCTGGGGCGCTTGCATGGTGGGCATGGGCTTTGTCACCCAGTGGGATGCCATGGCCGGGCTGCGTGTCCTCCTCGGTGTTCTCGAGGCGGGATTCTTCCCCAGCTGCGTCTACCTGCTTAGCACTTGGTACACTCGCTGTGAGTGGCCGCTCTTGCTTGACATGCTCGGTTTTGGCTCCTTGGCATTCACGACTGACAATGTTGGCCGTGGCCACTTGCAGACGAGGTTGGCAGACGGTACTCGATGTTTTACCTCCTGGGCTGCGTTGCTGCCGCCTTCTCCGGCATCCTAGCTTTTGGTGTAAGTTGGTTTTTTTTACAGCCATTACTATCTAAACATGTAGCTCACAGTCGCTGACTGACGAATTGTTGGCAAATCACAGCTTATGCAAATGAAAGGCCTCGCGGATCTTAATGGGTATGCGATAGCTGCTAGCCGCTAACACCTTTTGAACACGCCCCCACCATCACATAGGTCAGGCTAACCGTTCTCCTCCAGTTGGCGTTGGATCTTCATCGTCGAAGGCATCGTCACCTGTCTCCTCGGCATAGCCGGCTACTGGCTGCTCGTCGGCTTCCCGGACTCGAAGCAGAAGAACTGGCGGTTCCTGGGCGACCGCGAACGCGCCTGGGTCGTTGCCCGCGTCCAGGAGGACCGCGGCGACGCCAAGGTGCAGCCCTTCTCGTGGGGCGCCTTCGTCGGCGCCGGCAGGGACGTCAAGATCTGGATGTACGCCCTGATCTTCTTCAACAGCACCACCATCACCTACGCCCTGGCCTACTTCATGCCCATCATCCTCAACGCCAGCCTCGGCTTCGACGTCGGCACCTCGCAGTGCCTCGTGGCCCCGCCCTACGTCCTCGCGGGAATAGTCATGATGGCGGGCGCCTGGGTCGGAGACAAGCACCACATCAGGGGCCCCATCATCGCCGCCAACATGGTGCTCTGCCTCATCGGCCTGCCCATCCTGGGCTTCCACTCGGACCCCAAGGCCCGCTACTTTGGCGTCTTCCTCGTCACCGCCGGCGCAAACGCAAACATCCCCGCCGTCATGTCTTACCAGGCCAACAACATCCGCGGCCAGTGGAAGCGAGCCTTTTGCAGCGCCACCCTCGTCGCCATGGGCGGTATCGGCGGCATTGCCGGCAGTCTGGTGTTCCGGTTTGTCTTCCCCGTTTCCTCTCGGTTCTTACGCCGTCAAGCAGCACCAACCATAGGTTTACTGTGTGAAGTCGCACATTCTAACAGCTTTTTCTCAACCGCTTCTAGAAACCAGGATCGTCCCACCTACCTCCCTGGTCTGTATGCCTGCATAGCGTGCGCGCTGCTCAACATCATCCTAGTTGGGATCCTCAGCCTCCTGTTCAAGATGGAGAACGGCAAGGCCGATAAGGAGGGCAAGGAGCTGGAGGTCAGCCAGGTGAGACTTTTTTTATTGTATCTTTGCGTTTCTGCTTCGCTTCGCAGCCGGGCGAGATATAACGACAATGGCTAACTTAGAATGTTTGTTATACAGGGAGAGGACTTCCAACCCGGGTTCCGGTACACGTACTAAGCGGGCCGCTCTACATACCTTGCTGTGATTATTAGTCCCCATCGACGCTTTTATCAAATCTGAGGACGACTTGTTTGTTCAGCGGTAGAGGCGAAGGGATACACCATGCCCAATGCCCGAGCGATGTTTGCGTGGTTTGCGACGCGTCGTACCATGCGACAGCCATGTCTTGTCCATGATCAACACAGTCAATCTAGCGTGCCATAATTGGGATGGGGATAATACCTTTTCAAAACAAATCATCTTGGTTCTAGATTAATCTACACCTCGAGCTCAACGCTGGGCTGACTGCTCACATCTCTCGGAGGCAGCATCCCTTTCCGCTGCTGGTCAACACGGCTTGTATGTAGGCTGGTGAGATATTTAGATCAGTCTGTCTCTCGGCATGTCATGTCCCATGCAAGTGTCCCTGCGACTGATTTACACTTTCCTAGCGCGGCCGACGGCTGACGGATCAACGCTCCTGGACCGTTTCGAACGGGCCCAGTCAGCTCGGTCCGCCGGACGTTGCACACGGGAATAGGCTTCGGCCCGGTAAGCGCCTATATAGGCCGCGCCGCCGTCCAATGTCCACGAGGCCGGAGGTGCGGGGTGGGGTTTCACGGCGTCTAGGTTAGACTAGCGAGGTCATGCGTATGCATAGGCGCAGTAGGCGCGTGTGTAGATGTATGTTCGTCTATATGTGCTGCTTCTAAATATAGATGTAGATGTAGGACAGGTCAGGACAGGGCGACTCGGGGAGGCGGGCTAGTTGACTACCTACCTACCTACCTACCAACCTAGGTGTCTCGCAAGGGTGTTCCTTGTTGAGACAGGCGGTGAGGGCACGGTCTCGGCGTGTCACGCCGCCGAAGGATGGGATTTGAGACTCGTGAGACTCGTTCATGGGGAGATGGGCCATCCGCCTGCTCCAACGATGGGCGATGCGGAGAGCGCAAGTCACTCCCTTCTGGTGTAGTCGATCGCACTGGAGGCGATGAGAGAGGTTGCCCGCAGCCGCGATCGACGGGCCAGGATACACGCACGACAGACATCGCGTTGACAGAAGACCTCGGCAGGAGACGTTATATCGATTTATGTCTTCTCTGTAATGCAGCCCGTCGCCTCGCTTTAGGCTGGTAAATACTCTTCAGCCGTTGGCCTTCTTCATTTCATTTCCTATCCCCACGCTATCAAAAATCCCAACCCAACATCGCAGTACTCCAATGCGTTCTACACTATAGTAAACCAAAGGAAATATATGTCCAACCTCAGGCGCCCTTACAACAAAAAGAACAGAACAGAATAGGAAACGAAGAAAAACCCAAACACCCAATCATGGAGTGACAGACTTGGAGGCCCCGGCGCTGGCTGGCACGACGTCCTGGCTCGAGTCGGACTTGGGGACGACCTCCTCGGTGGGCTCCTCCATGCCGCCGAGCTCCTCGAGCGTCTTGCGGGCCGTCTCGGGGATCAGGAGGGTGGTGAAGAAGCCGAGGGCCATGATGCAGGCAAAGATCTGCATGATGTGGTTGATCCAGGGGTACAGCCAGCGGGGGTCAGCCTTGGCCAGCTCCTTGTCGGCGCCGATGCTCTTGAGCGGGCCGAAGACGACCTGGGCGATGATGGCGCCGAGCTTGCCCGACGCGGCCGAGATGCCGTGCGACGTGGAGCGGTACTTTGTCGGGAACACCTCGCCGGGGATGACAAAGGTGGTGCTGTTGGGCCCGCAGTTGAAGAAGAACTGGGCGATGGTGTAGAGCGCCAGAAGCTCGTTGCCCGTCAGGTCCCAGAACTTGAAGCCGATGACGAAGAAGATGAGGGTCAGGGCGAAGAAGCCAAAGAGCTGCACGGGCTTGCGGCCGACCGTGTCGATGATGCCGGCCGAGACCCAGTAGCCGGGCACGGCGCCGGCCAGGACGAGGACGAGGTTGCCGACGGCCGTGTTGTGCATGATGTGGTACATGTTGCCACCGCCCGACCAGCCGATGGCGTTCAGGATGATGGGGTTGTTCAGGCCAAGACCATAAAAGGCGACGTCCTGGTTCGTTTTGTTTCTGTGTCAGTTTTGCTTGTTTTTTGATCCGTCGACTCAAGAGGTCAAACGTACAAGGAAGAACCACGACAGAGCACAGCCGAGAAGAACCTTGAGGTTCTTCCACTGCTTGTAGTGGCGGACGAACTCGGCGCGCGACGCCTTGGGAGGCTCGGCGGGCTCGGCGGACGAGCCGTGCAGGAGAGCGTTGGCCTTTTCGGCATCCTTCTCAACATCAAACGTGTATCTCGGGGTCTCGGGGATAGTGAGACGGACTGGGCACGAAAGATAAGTCAGCGGGATTAAGCGCCAGGAGTACCCACGACACAAGACTCACAGTACAGAGCAATGCTGCCGGGAACGGCACCAAAACCGATAATGATGCGCCACATCCTGTCAGCGGCAGCGATGCAGGCTCCATTGGTTGAGCAGGCGGTGGGCGAGCTGGCGCCCTCCAGCTGTGACTTGAAGGCGGCCGTGGTGATGAGCAGCACGAGGGCGGCGCAGAGCTGGCCGATGCCCTGCATGGCGAAGACGGCGTTCATCATGAAGCCTCGCCACTTGGTAGTAGCGAACTCGGAGGTGATGGTGGCGCTGAGCGGGTAGTCGCCTCTGTACAGGGGTGAAGGTTAGCATGCTGCCGAGGCATTCGCTTCAAGGGGCTCGGATGGCTCGCTTACCCAATACCGATACCCATAACGATACGCCAGAAGACCAGGACGCCGACGATGGAGACACCAGGCGAGCCGGCTGACAGGGCCTGGACGAGGGTGGTGCAAATGATGATGAGAAGCTCAAATCCGTACTACAGAACATGGCACCTGTTAGCATAGCCACGTTGCTGTGGGCGGCCTTCAAGTGAGACGCACAATCTTTTTCCTTCCGAGGTAGTCGGCAATGACTCCGAAGCCGATCTGGCCGACCATGGTGCCAGTCGAGGTCGAGACCTTGAGGGCCGTGTCGTTGTCGGACGACAGGGTGCCGCCATAGTAGACGATGCCCAGCAGGCTGGTGATCAGACCAACGGCGAAGATATCGTACTATCCCAGTGACGCGTTAGTACCACTTCAAGGCGCAGGGGGTCAAACGGGGCAATGCTGAGACGTACGCTGTCCGTCATGAAGCCGATTCCTCCAATGGCGATGGTGCGCACGTGGTACCAGCCAAAGGGGACATTGTCGATCTCGGCCAGGGCCAGGCGACGCCGCTCAGTGGGGTCGGCGATGTGAGCGAATTGGTTACTGTAAGAAACAAGCTCCCCTTAGTCCCACGGCGCGTTTTGGATGTGACTTGAGATACTGTGCGTTCGTCCCATAGATAGGTGGCAGGTAGGTAAGGGGACAGGCGCAGGCAGGGAGGGGCCTACTTGTAGTTCTTGAAGGCAGCGTTGCCGCCAGACGTCATGGCAAGCTTCTTCTCGACCGCGGCAAGGCGCTCGGCCGCACACTTCGCCGTGCCGGACTATACCTAAAAAGGATAGATCGACTGCCGTCTTGAAATTTCCAGCCTAACTAGCTGTCTTTGGGCAAACCTGAGTACCCTTCATCCGACAACACCCGGATCAGTACGCCTTTAGCATCTATGTTGGATCTACTAATTTCGGACTGTATCCAATCGTAAGTTTAAACCCAAATGCGGGTGTGGAAGCCATCGGCGGCGGCGCGGACGGAGCGGGCAAGAGCGGCGAGTGGTGGCGGGTGGAAGGCGGCGGGCGTGGGTTGCTGGAGGGAACCGAGGGACGGACGAACAGGAGGGGGGGCTCTGGATGCGCAGTAGATGCACCGCTTGGGGAGAGAGAGAAAGCGAGAGCGACGGATGAGGAGGAGACCAAAAGTAAGGCGCGGACCGACAGGAGGAAGGAAGGACACGACTAATATACACGACTCTCTCGGTACAGTAGCGGCGGTCCAATGTATTGGGCGTACAGTTAGAAATGGGGGGGCTACTCGACCAGGGGGGAGGGGAGGGGTGACTTATTCGCCCCCATCAAACAGGAAAGGGTTGTACCTCCGGTAGGGGACCGAGTTCTTGCCTCCCGAGTCGAACACAAGCACAAACACAAAAAAGCCCGTGGCAAGCTTTCCTTGTCGAGAGAGCTTGACCCCATAAGCGCGGAGGGACGGTGGGGCCACCAACCCATCATGGGACTTAAGTGCCTGATACTATACTGTGTGGGAAAAAGAAAATAACCTAGCAAGAAAGAGGAAAAAAAAACGAGACAAGTTCGTCCCATCTACCTTGACATTTTGACCGAGGCCGGGGGTCCATAGCTGTCGTCCGAATTCCCGCTGGCTGGCTGGCTGGCGGGGCTTAGAAGATAGAGCGTTCTGGCCCGCTTACCAGCAGCAACAAGCAACAGCAAGCCTCCCACTTTGCTGGATATATCGGACCGCTCGCGCTTTTGTTCGACCGAGAGATGATTGATCGGGTGATTCGCCGCAGCGCAGTGCAGTTGCGCAGTGGCTGGTCACGCGCCCTCTTGCCTTTTCCAGACCGTTTTTTGCAACCACCACCAGGGGGCCAAGAAAGGTACCGCACCGCTACTGCGGGAGAGCGGCAGCCAAGGTGCCAAGCCTTTTTAGGAGTGGTGCGGGAGTTTTTGTTTCTTTTTCCTTTTTTGGGGTTGTTCGTGTCGGTGCTGGTTCGTGCTTGCTTTTGTTTTTTTTTCCCGCACCAGGGGTATTACCTCGCGCCCCTTGCAATGAGGGGTTGTGCCACCGCTCGAGCAGCATCTAGACGACGTCGTCCTGTTTCCAATGTTGATTGATATTCGCTGCTAGCAGCCCGTTCACGAGCCACGGACACGAGTACCTAGGTAGGTACATACTGCTATCGTCGCAAAACATGGCCTCGCCTCGGCTGTCACTGTGTGATGCAGCTCTAACCGATGGTGGATGCAACCCAAAATGCGGTGCCCACCACTACCAGCTGGTTCGATCTCACATGTGGGGGGAAATGCAGATTCTTTTTTTTCCCAGCCCCAGAAAAAAGCCGCAACTAAAATTCGACCAATCAATCCCCGCCATTCCACCACGTTTCAACGTCCATCGCTTTCATTCGCGTCGTCTTCCCTGTCCGCCATCCACCGCCGCTTCGTCGTCGTGGATCCCGTGTTGGCGATCAGTTTCTTCTTACTCGGTTCCTTTTTTCTCCTCCTCTGTCTCCTAACCGCGGGTAATATTTTCGGGATCCGGCGATACCCTTAAGCCCTTTACTATATCCCCCCCCCTGTTTTTTTTTTTTTTTTTCTTTCTCTTCCTCTTTCAGGTGCTACAACCGTCGGTGGCAAAAGGAAAAAAGGTGGCTGAGAAGGAATCGCTTGGGCCAAAATGACATCATTCGTCTAAACGCGCTCGGTGCACAAGCACGGGCGCCTGGACCGAATGCCGACAAGCGACTTGGGACCTGGGGCTGCCTACCCCGCAGCCTCCATCCAAACCACTCATAGACGCCGCTTTGTGCATCCAAGACCTTAAAGCATCCAATTAGACAGACAGCTTGGCCGAGCGGTTAAGGCGGCAGATTTAAGTTTCTTGACACTTGATCTCTGCTCTCGAAAGAGTCGTGAGTTCGAACCTCACAGCTGTCATATCATGCTCGTCTCATTTGCTTTTGCAGCGCGGGGCTGGGCTTACTCCCATGAGGCTACGTTCGCAATTCACCCCGTTGCTTTCTTTCTACTCCTTATTTCGTTTTTGCGGTATACCCAACCAGCTTTTTAAACCCTATGTACCACAATACGTAATTGTTTTATTTCTTCTCCTTCTTTTCCGCTCTACCTTTCCGCCCCCACTTTGTGGTGAACATTAACCCTTGTTCGTTTTCGTAATGTCAGGGCAGGGTCCCTCTTCCACTGCGGCTCTGTGGGCGAAAATGCGCCGAGCCAATCAGAGCCGGTTCCTAAACCACGTTTCTCTTCCCCGTTCTCCCGTCCGCTCTCGAAAGTGAAGCACCATTTTGTCCGCCATGACGTGGCCATGTCCCGATTTCTGCCGCAATCTCCGCTGTCGTTCCAACACGTCCTTCATCGTCATGCTGCTTGCTTGCTGTGCAATAAATCTCTAACTCGTGCATGACGAAAGCAAAATTCACGAAAGGGGTATAAGGAAACTCGTCCTTGACAAGAAGAAAATTCAAGAAAGGGTGTATAGGAAGTGAGAGGGAGGTCACAAGGAAGGGTCCAGGAAAGGACTAGGGCACGGAATGCCGCGTCGCCATCCATCTTAATTGTCTCGAGCCGCCCAGGCCCAGCAGCCAGGATGGCATCGGAAGCTAAGATCGCCAAGCCGGCCGCGCCAGCTCGCCATCAACAACAAGCTTTCCCTGGGCGAACGCTACAGCCCGTTGCAGCCCGTCACTGCACACCACAATCCACCACCCTCCATCGTCCGTCCCGTCGCCAAGCCCGCGCGGGAGGGAACCCGGAGCACGTGGCTGGGTAGTGTCCCCGTCCGTCCCTCACACGCTAGGCGAAAGCAAAGTCAAAGTGGGTGCCATGCGTGCGCGTATGGAGGAGGGGTGTGTGTACCTATGGATGTCACAAATATATGCCTTTTTGTCTTGATGCGCTGCATACTAGGGTGGATGGCGGCCCCTCCTATCACTTGCAGGGAACCGAAGCACTCCTGCTTTCAGGGTTGGCGTCCAGCGCCTAACCATCCCTGGAATTCTCTTTGCCTGCAACGCCGCTGCGGGAGCCATCCCGCAGCTTGGAGAAGGGAGTCCTGGCCTCGAGCGCCCCTGGCACAATCAAGCCAATCGGCCAATAAATATTATTACCCCCTTAGTAATACGCGCAGAGAGATACGGGGAATGCATATGGGAGGTAGGTAAATGGACAGAGGATATGGACCAAGGTCTACACCCGAGTGCCCATCGTTCCGCGCATAGTCACAAGCCAATGCCACCATCATAGGATGAGCCCCTGAAGTACTTTATTGAACTAGGTATCTATCTGGAGCTTTGTACTACCAAGTGAGTTTGAAATGAGCGACTTCCCAGTTAGTTGGGTGCGCGGATTCCTATCCCTAGGATCCACTGATAAAGTGTGATATGATGAGATCGATAGCCTATCGATGTGAAAAAGATGGTGACTGTTTACCCAGTCTGATATCTCTGCTGATGGATGTGCCTGCTCATGCGTGCTCCAAATGGTATGACCACAGCTGCGGCCGGAGGCAATGAACACATAGCAGTGGTGGAGAGTGACGACCAAGGGACCTAGATGTACCACATGGTACCCAGGAAGTGATCGACGTTGGGATTGTAGGCAGAGCCCATAGAGCCGATAGGGAGCAGGGGTATCGATTCCATGCGGCGGCCGTGCTGGCTCTCAGAGTCCTCACCCTTGGCAAAGATGCCCGGGGCCTGGCGCGTCTTGGGGTCCTTCTGAGAGGAGTTCGCGTTCTCATGGCTGCGGCCTCGGTTGCTAGCGAGGTGCGCATAGTAGATGGCCGGGTGCAGAGACACCGGCGTTGTCGAGCGCGCGTACTGGTAGCACTGCTGGTAGATCATCTTCTGCAGCTCATCGGGCGAGAGCTTGACTTCGTCGTGGATGATGTGGTAGTGTACGGGACGAGCAGTACCCTGGATGGCCACGTGCGAGCAGAGGTAGAAGTCGTGGTGGAATGGATGAGTGACCTCGCGCTCAACCACAGTGCCCGGAAGAGGGTTGCCGTTCCGGTCGCCGGCGCCATTCTCGCGCGGGAAAAAGCGGATATGGTGACGCTTGGTCGCGACGATGACGGTGATCTTGGGGCTGACACTACCAAGCTTCTGGACGATCTTCCGCACTTCCTCCACCTCCAACTCTAGGACATGGGAGAACATGCCCTCCGAGACGCCGTCGCGGAAGTAGAAGATGTGCTCGGGGGCCTTCTGGTGGATCTTGCACCAGCGCGTGATCAGAGGGGTAATCATGCTGTTGACGTTCGCCGGCAAAAGGATCTCGACGCGGTGGCCGTTGGTTTCGACAGCCGCGGCGTACCGAGCAGCATCCCGGTCCATCGATACGGTAATAGCAGCCATCGATGCCTGGAGTGAGCCCGGGCTGGCATGGGAGACGTCCACACCAATCATCATGGTGGGCTTCTTGAAGCCTGAAGCCGTCAGCTTGCAGGTCTGGCCGCCAAGTTTGGCGTTGACCTTCATGGCCACGTTGGAGCAGTATTGGCCCTGGTTCTTCTTGACGTGGACGGCCTGCAGGCACTGGGAAACGATGCCGTAGCGGCAGTCGGCCGACTTCTTGATGCGCTCGTAGTTGAGAATCGATTTGTCGCGCAGAATGAAGAATAGCATCTGGGGATGCATCTTGTTGGCATTGCCCGTGGCCTTGTACGCCTGCTCGACGATGGAGCCGACGTTCATGTTGTTGGAGCTGTAGGCCAAGTAGACCGGCTGGGCCTGGGCGTGCACCTTGCCGCCGTGGCCCTTGAAGGTTCGCAAGAATTGTTTCATGAAGGCCTCGACAGAAGCCTTGTCGGCGCCGTTGTCCAGCACCACCACTCCAAACGACTGCAAGACCATCTTGTTGGATTCAGAGAAGACCTTGCCTCGCAGGTCCCAACGACCGGTGACGCCAGGGTTGACGGTGCTGCCCTGGTACTGCAGCTCCGGGTTGGGAATGACGCGGGCAGGAACCGACGCCATCTGTGGTGAGATCTTGATGCCGAAGGCGTTGAGCCAGCGGTCCTTGGCCCAACCAAGCTCGTTGACATTCTTCATGATGTCTTGGCTCCGCTCCTTGGGACGGGTGACAGCGAACTTGATCATCCGCGAGGTCTGATCGGGGTCCAGCTTGAAGGGATAGCGCTGGAAGAGCTCAGGAGTGCAGACCTCCAGAGGGAAGACGCCTGCACGAGTCGTCTCGATGAGCGGGAGTCGCCAGTGCTGGAGGCGGATGTTGTACTGTTTCATGAAGTGCTCAAAAACAGTGGTGACCTCGCCCGACTTCTTGGTGAACTTGAACGTCTTGGCGTTGGCGCCCTTCGGTCCGCAGGAGGGGTCGAAGACAAACCGCTTGACGCAGTATGTCTTCTGATCTGCCATCTTGCCGCGATGGCCGACGAAGAACCGAATCTTGTGCAGCTTTCGCAGAGCGCGGAAGGCCTCGGACGGCATCAGGATGTCGCCACCCTTGCTGTCCTTCTCGAGCGAAGGCTCGAGAAGGTCTGGAAGACGCGTCATGCTCTGATTGGACCAGCGGCGGTCGACAGCACCTAGGTAGTTGCGGACTAGATCCTCGAAGCGCTGAGAGCTCCAAAAACAAGTGTTCGCCACATCGACGTTGACTCCAAGACCCAGGCGGCCCTCCTGGATCGACTGAGACATACGCATGGAAGCAAACGTTCCCTTGAGCATCTCAACGATAGAGTCTCCCATGGGGGTGGGGTTGGCAGTCTTGGAATAGAAATTGCGCTTGATGGCCAGCATGCTCTCCGATGGCCCCTGGCGCATGACGTGGTCGAGGAAGTTCATGCATTCCAGGACGGAGTTGTCCCACTCCATTTTGCCCAGGAGGTAGTGCTGAAGGGCCTCCATGCGAATCTTGCCGACTTGCCTCATGGTGAACATGAAGAGATTCTTCTTGTCCTCGCGCCCTCCACGGCCGTACTCGGCGTCAAGATCGAGCTGCTTCTTGATGTCGATGTTGCTAACACTCGACCACGCCAGGCTGCGACCATCGTAGATGATGGGCGCTTTGACCTGATCGAGCAGCTTCTTGATCGTGGGAGAATTGTAGCACTTGCGCGCGACGATGTCTGGCTTCAATGTGCCACCGCCGATGGAGACCTAAACAAGGCGAAAACGTGAGTATATATCATGACGGTCAGGCGACTTTGGACTTAATGACATCGGGTGAGCGCGAGAGATAACTTACGTCGTAGAGAAAGATGTCCTTGTTGGAGACAGCCTGCACAGGGAAGAAGTTCACGCAAACGTTGATCTTCTTTCCAATGCTGCCCATGCCGGGGCGACGGGGGAATGGGGTCTTGAGTTTCTCGACATAGGCCTCAGCGGGCAGGTCGAGGTTCTTGTTCCACTGCTTGTCACTAACAAGACGATGGTCCTTCATCGGGTCGCGCTCCTTGGCAGGATCACGGCCGACAGCAGCATCGGCGTTGGCCCAGCCAGAGACCGGGGCAGGACGGTTGCCACCTCCGCCCTCACTAGGCGGGCCAGACTTTCCGGCATCACTAGGAGCCTTGGAGCCCTGGGACTTGGGAGCCTCGCTCGGAGGACGAGAGCTACGTCCTGACTGACCGCTGTGGGCAGATCCAGTGTTCGACTGGACTGACGTGCTGCGGCGGTGCGAACCCTGATCATCTCCGGGGCCGTCCACGTTGAAGTTGGGCACCTGAAGGTGCGTGTTGTGTCCAGCCATGTTGCTCGATCTGAAGCAGTTCACGGTCAGCCAACCGAAAGTTGTACGAGATAAAAATGATGAGGCGCTCGAGGGTTGAGGGGGAGAACAGCTGTTGACTGTAGCCTGGTGGGCTGATGTCAAAGGCCGCTACTGGGTAAAGAATGTGTCTCGAATTGTGCGGCGGACTTGCAGGATGGCGATTGAAGTACCTAGTTGCTCGAGCGCAGCAGATGGGCGAACAGAATTTGCTGCTTCCCTGAGAAGCGCCGCCGTTGCAGATGAACCCGACGATGTCAGAGAAGAGTGTTTGGTGTTGTCTGTCCCCAGTTCCAGATGTTGATTAGCTTGACGAGTTTGGAGACTGGAGTTTTCTGGGAAAAGCGAGTTGAATAGGGTTGCCCAAGACTTGTGGGCGTGAGAGAATATCTCGGATAACCTCTCGTGCTATGCAGGGGAATATGGAAGAAAGAAGAAGGGTAGAAATGGATCGAGGGAGGAGGAGCTTGGGTTTATGTGCTGAACGGTGGGAGGAAAGGCTTGGAAGATCGAGACTGTGCTTGCTTTTCAAACTGATGCTCTTGCAACCTCTGACGAGGTATGACGGTGGAACGAGGTGGCTACAGTTGGAATGGGGAATTTGTGTTTGTGGTAAGTGACTCTTCGTTCCAGATACCAGAAGCCGGTATTTGGAATCCGACCATCAAGTTTGTGAACGGGCTAGGTTTGGTTTGATGGAAAAGTTGTGGAGCAGAGAATTTGTAAAGCTGTTCGAGTAAAAGCGGCAAGTGTGCCGAGTACAAACCGAGAGCGTCAAGCAAATGATAGGCGCCGAGGCACAGATGAACAGCTGGTGATATCGAGCGGGTAGAGTGGTGGTAGAAAGCAGGTAATCTCGAAGAAGAGATTTATGCGAGTAGGGGTGAGTGGCAGAGAGTGGAAGTAGTGCTAGGTGGCAGAGAGAGTTAAGGTATGCCAGGTAGTAGAGGACGCTGGAGCAGTTGAGGAAGAGAGTATTCGAGATGAAGAATAGGTAGAGCTCCAAGGTCCGAGGATTAGAGGCGGAATATGATGGCGGGTAGTTTTGGGGGTAGTGAGGGCCGAGAATAACGAATCAAGACTGCAAGAAGAGGGCACCCGCGGAAAGGCGTCGAGACGGAAGTCAAGATTCGGCTCACCTTGAAAGGCTGACGGTCGGTCTTGATGGCTCGCTGAAGTAGCTGCCGAGGAGTTAGCCTGCGAGCCCTTGCGAGTTGTCGAGAAGCGGAAGGTGGACGCAGCGAGAACGCAGAAGACCGGTGTAATCTACGCTTCAAGAGTGATGATGAAGAGGAAAGATTGGTGAACAACTTGAAGACTAGAGGGAAGTGCGGTCTTGAGAGGAAAGAAGTGGTTGCGGAAGTGGAAAGGTTTAGTCGAGGTTGGCGTAGAAGGTTGAGAAGAGATGGGTTAAATAGTAAAAAAAACACTGGGGGTCCGTAAAGCCGGTAGTGGGGAGATTTGGGAAGGGAAGGTGTAGCCGGTATCAGGATCCGGGCTGGCTTTGCGGCCTGTTGAACTGAGATGGAGGTGTTCGTAGGCCGGGCGCCGTAAGTGTGTAGGAGTCGGGCTTGGCGGAGCAGAGATTGTGGCGATGCCAGATCGGCCGCGTCGGGTAGCGCGTGCCAAGGGCAGCAAGGGAATCCGTAGCTCACCTTGATGCCTCGTTCTCCTAACGATACTCGACGACAGCAGACCGTGTGGCTCGGTCTAGCTATCGCCGTGTGTTTTGTGTAGGAGTACGGGAGGGGAGGGCCTGCGTGCTGGTGATTCCGCAGACGCGTTTGAAGGTGAGGTGTCGGGTGTGGGGAAGGAGAGAAAATCTGGGGAGGAGGAAAATTGGAACAGAAGAGGGAAAATCACTCAAGCACCGACAAGCAAGAGGTTATGACGTAGTCCTCGTCGGGGCAGGCGCAGGACAGACAACGGCAGGAGCATCCCAAGAAGGACGGTGAAATTTTCGGAGTCAAGACCGGAGAGTCCGCGTTTGTGGATTTGGCTGCCGGCAGATGCAGGTGGCAAAACGGCTGGAGATTACGGATGGGGAGGAATACGCCAGCACCTACGTAGAAGACTGACGTTGCTTTGCTTACCGCGGCGACGCAGTGTTTGCTGAGGTCACGGGCGGGCAGCAGTATGGCGTCACTTTTTGCCGTCTACTCCGGGCGGTATCGGAGCGAAGCTTGGATGGACCTAGGCAGCGGGCAGGAGTAAGAGACTCGGACGCGACTGCCCGTAGGCGGCGAGGCTGACTTAGCTCTAGCTGGGGCCGACGACGCGTCAACACCCCTCGTGCTCGCATTATCTGGCACACGGGAAGTCATAGAAGGTGAACGCCAAGTCCCAAACTCCCAGCTTGTTATCTAGTTGGTGCCCAACACGCATCTGAAGGCTTGTCTACATAGGAAGCAAACGGTTCCAAAGGCAGCTTGCAAGCGGACTGGGCATCGATGCGTCTTACATCCCGCTGCTACCCGCCAGTCGCCGATGACCGGAACTTGGGAATATCCCAGACGCAGCTGCATAGGGAGTAATCACAGAAAAGACAAACATGCTTGATACTCCGGGGAGATACGATTAGGAAGATCCTGGCTATAAGCTCGCACACATATGGGGGAGTCAAAAGGGAGCGGAGGCTGGAGGTATGGCGGTCCAAACTACGTGTGATATTGGGGGCTAGCAAACGGGGTGAGGTGATGCCGCACATCCGCGATCGGAATAAAAAGAATTTCTTGGCTCTGGCTTCGGATACATGCATAGGTATCCGGTCAGTCAGGCGCATGATTTTCCGTTTTGCTACAGCCTGATCTGGGGTCAAAGGTGACCAGCACCACGGAGCTCACGTGTTGATGCATATGGAGAAAATATCTCCGGCAGTACCAAGCCAGGCCTCACATAGGTGCAGATGCGGGTTATGCTATGAAATACGAGGAGTGGATGTTCATTAGCAAGAAGATCTTACGGGAAAGGATACGCGAAGCAAATGGAGATAATATACGGAGATTGAAACAGTTGGAATGAGAGAGGAAGAAACACAAACGAACACGGGAGGTAATAAGATGCTAGAATAACGCCCGCGCGAGTTGAAATGCAGCCATCCACATCAAAAGGCACCATGCAAGCTTCTTGTCTTGCCCGGAACCCTCCTCTAGGAACCATATTTATATGTGGCAATCGAATCATGTTAATCGACTCAAAGCATTAGACGAAGACTGTATTCAACTATCTGCTCGTCTGGTTAAGCCAGATCTGTTCATGAAGGAGGAGGTGCCACATCTGTTCTTCTGAGTCGCCGAAAAATAATCAGCCGAACCGTGATGTTCCGGCTTAGCAAGCTACCTAGGGCAGGTTAGGTGGCTAAATGTCCGACGTATTTTGTGACCACCGCGAGAGGTAATAGACGGAGGAAAAGTGAATGAATGCCCTGAATATTGCTACAGAAAAAAGCGTGGAATATGAAAACGTGATCCTCGGAAGATATAAGGCGCCTGGGTGATTATGGGAGAGAAGAGACGTATAGCGCTGAAAGATATACCTAGATGTACCTAGATATGCGATGCGGTACTTCGGAGGTGGTGTCCCCAATGGCGTCTACCAGTGCATCTAATATCGGTAGTTTCCGTAGGGCGGCTGCGAGGGTTGCTGAGATGGGGGCTGCTGGTACAGCTGCTGTGGCGGCGGTGCCCCGTAGCCATGGGCAGGTGCTCCTGTTCCGTACGGAAGTTGGGCTGCCGGCGGCCACGCACCCGTGGGCGGGTTCTCATAGCCCTGGGGCGGTGGCGCATACGACTGCACCGGCGGCGGCTCATACGAGTCACGCGACGCCGGTCGTTGCTGGTAGGTGGCAGAGGCAGAGTTTAACTGTCTCCTCGCCTCACTAAATGGGCTATTGGTGCGGCCTATGAGGTTCGGCGAGTCACGGCCCTGGTGGTGATGCCCGTACGAGGCGTAGTCGGATGACACCTGACGTCCATGGTGCTGGCGTGGTGGGCCTTTGTCCTGACGGGCCTTCCATGCGGGGTAGTCGGGGACATGTGTGTCTCGAAGCATGTCCATAACCCGTGTCGAGCTCAGCCTCGACGTGTTGTAAGACTCGGCGTTGGGCAGCTGGCTCAACAGAAATGTGATATCGCGTGGGATGGCGGGCGGGGCGGCGCTGTACGATGATGAGCCCGTGTTCCCATGTCCGTGGCCGTGTCCGTGCATCCTACGCTGGTTCTCCAGTCGCCGCCCAGCGGCTCCCTTGAGCGGCGACTCGGCCCTCTGGAAATCCCGCTGGTCTCGGTCTCGGTCCCTGTCCCGATCCCCGCGCTGTATCTTCTTGGGAGGCGGGTTGGAGTCGTCAAAGTCGTCGACCGGGAACGGCCGCTTCGGGGAGTTGGTTACCTGCAAGAACTGGGGCCTGGGACTGTTGAGCTGTCGCGGGCCGCCGGGACTACCTGGGCCTGGCAGATTTGTCTCGATCGACGGCATCAGAAGCTTGGGTCGTAGCTGGGCTGCGGGTGAAACAATGATCCGGGCGGCGATCGGATCGAACCTATCAGTCACAAATCGCGCGCTGAAGTGAGCAAGCTGCGGGTCTTCGGGGAACAGCTCGGCCATCCGCTTCTCCAGCTTGGCTGTCTGAGAAAGCTCGCCGAATCTAGACTCGTACTGATGGAAGTACGAGTACAGCGGCTTCGCCTTGTGGACCGAGGCCGGTTGTTGTGTGAGCCTGTTGACACAAGTCTCAAACACAACTCTCGCATCTGTGCGGTTGGGTGTGTTAGCTAAGGTGATGGTGCCAGATACGGTAGCATAGCAGTTATAGCCTGCTTAACAGGGGTCTCAACAGGGAAATGAGGCTTACTCGTCGTGTCGTCCTTGGCGTGGAGGTACTTCAGATACTCCAGCATGAAGTACTCGTCCTCCGGGAAGAGCCGGGCGCCGCGCTCCAGGATCTTGCCGCCGGATGGATCCTTGTAGACAGTCCACTCCAGCTGGGCCATCGCAATGTAGACGTCGCTCGTCAGGCGGCCGCGTTGTCGTGCCTCGGTGAAAACTTGTCGCATGCCGCCCAGCGGGGCCCCCGGGGTTCCCTTGCCCTGAATGCGGCGCATGGCACGGGCGAGCGCGATCCATACAAAGGAGACGGTACGGGCAAGCAACTCCGTCTGAGCGGCGAAGCCCTTCTCGAGCGCAGAGATCTTCTCCTGGTTCTCGTCGGGCTGCGGCTTCTCGGTGGATGGTTCGCCGTCGTCGTCGTCTTCGGACTTTTGTGCTGGCACGGCTTGCGCCGCACTCTCCCGAATCTTGGCGATCTCGGCCTTTTCACGCTCCTTGAGCGACTTGATTTGTGCGTAGAGCGTGTCGAGGACCTTGCTGTACGGGGCTTTGACGGCGTTGCCCCGGGCAATCTTGGCCTCGTCGCCCTCGCCGATCGGGTGCGTCGTCTCGATGCGGTCGGCATGTTTCAGAGCGAGAAGCACGCTCTCCGGGTTAGCCTCAATCGCTTCGGTGAGAAAAGCCAGGCCAGCGTCTTTGCCGTTCAGAACCATGCCATTTTCGAAGCACCACTCTGCCGCATCTACCCATATCTCGGGGCAAAACCGCAGTGCCATGATCGCTTGGCGGTAGGTGTAGAGAATACGCTTTTTCAACAGCTCGGGCTCGTCGTTCGCCAAGTCCAAGGGGTCTTCTCTCTCCCACTTGATCCAGCGTTTCCATATCTCCAGCTGCTCGGCAAACTCGACGTCGCCTTCGAATCCTGGAACCGGCGGTAGACGGGGGAGGTTTGAGCGGACGAGGTTTCGAGTGATGTTGTCGAGTGCCGTCGTTGGCGCTCTTGGCAGTCATGTAGGCTGGAGAGCGCTCGTTTAGAAATTTCCTTCCTGTCGTGGGGTTCAGGCCCTTCTCGAACTGATCATACTCCCTCCATAGTGAGTTGACGTTAGAAATGGGCACGCAGACAGCACGCTGGAACGTCTTGCGTAGCTGGTCCATCTTTTGTTGATCCTGCCAGGCAGAGCCGCCGATAACGCCAGGTGCCAAGCGGATGAACTGGATGTAGTCGTTCCATATCTTCCCCGAATCCTTGTCGATGCCAACGTTGTCGATGACGAATTCGTATGCCTGCGTAACCACCTTGCGCGCCTGGCCGCTTGGGTCGTTCAGATCGTTTCGGCGGCGGATATAGTCGAGATAGACGGTCCAGAGCTGCACGTTCGGAACCGACATGAGAGATTTCCCAAACAGGGCCTCGGCTTCGACAAAGTTGCCCTCGTTCAGTTCCATCTCAAGATATTTGACCCACATGTCGGCCTAGGAGGAGATAGATGGCTAGCGTTAGCCTACTGGTGCGCAATCGAAACTTGTCAGTCCAAAACTGTGATGACGAATCACTTACAGCATGAGGGAATATCGCGAGGAAGCGCTCGTAAACGTCGCGGGTCTCCTGGATGTTGTTGCGCTGGTGATATGCGGCCACGAGGGACAGCCAGGCGTCCATCGCTCCTCGCGGGTCTTCCTTGACCCGGAGCTCTAGGGCGGCGATGGGATCATATGACATGACGGGAGGCACAACACTGGCATGGCTCGGCTTTGGGCCATCAAGGTCGGCACCGGCCTGCGCAAATTGGGCAACGGTGGGCGAAGGTGCCTTCTGCGCGCCGCCGTTGTGGGCTTGGGCAGGTGACTTGGGGGACGACTTTGTAGCAGTCGGCTGGACACTGGGAGCGGACGCTTCCTCGTTCTCAGAATCATCGGAGTCTCCCACTAGGAAGCCACCGGCGGTCTTGCGCTTCTTTCCAACCGGCTGAGGGGAAGGTTTCAACTGCTTAGGATCAAGGCCAGTGACGGCGCCAGCGAGGGAGACAGATTCGGGATCATAATCGGCCGCATCTTCGGAATCACCGTTGGCAACAGAGGCAGCTTGAAGCTGTTGATTTGAATCATTGCTGTCGCTATCCTGCGTGGCCGACTGAGGCTCACCCGGCCCATCATCATCGCCATCTTTACTCCAGCCCAGGTCAGGTTGAGCTTCGGGGTCGTAGTCCGCCATGATGGCGACTGTTTGCGCGGATCCGTCAAAGGCCGGCCACGGGAAGAGAGAGCAAAGGACAGGAGGACTCGGAATAGGAAGGGTCAAGGTATGGATAGCAGATCGATTCGGAGCTGTTGAGGTTGGTTCGTTGCGACAGGTCAGTTGGTGCTCAAGGCTGAGAACAAGCAGCTGGCTGGTAGCATGGTGGAGGCCCTGGAATACCTTAACAATGCGACCGGAATCCCAGTCGCCGGATTACGCTTTAGCAGTTTGGTCCTCAAAGGATCTCCCGCGGAAAGGGAAAAAAATAAATGCTGATGAAAAGCGCGACGAGAGCGGGCGGTTAGCTGGCACAAAGAACACCCTGACCAACTGGAGGGTGGCCTTGTCTTCCTTGCACCGCGCTTTGCTGGTGTTTGGAGCAAGCAATCGGCGACAAGGAATGGATTGCATGCAGCGAGTGGCAGGGACTCTATTTTTTTCGGCGCTTGGCTCGAACCGGAGATGGGGAAAACTGTACAGTGCAATTTCCTCAGCTTTTCACAAACTCCAGCCACGCGCACGCGCCACTCTCGATTGCGACAAAGCTGGAGAAGCGCCCCACAAGAACCGCGGTCGCGCCTGCCCGTCTAGGCCGCCGTTGATAGGGTGGTGGTTCGAGACGGGAACATGAGAAGCCCGCCTCGCCCGTGTGCAGACCGCCGCCGCGGGGCAGGCATCCTTGCCACACAAATATCGCGTTGGCTGAGACCACTCAACGCGTCCCTGGTCCCAGCCAAATCTCGACGCCGACAAGCTAATCCACAACGACTGGAGCCACTTCGCCCAAAAGGCAGCCCCTCTCGTCGCACGTAGCAACGACGGGCGCAATCTCGAGCAATTCAAATATCCAGATCGCGGACCATCCCACAACATTCTCCCATAACTGCAACTGCGCACCACCACGTGCTTGTGCTACTCCCATTTTTGAGGTTTTCTTCGTCTCTCTCTGCAATCTCGGCCCCGCCACCGACCGCCACCTCGCCCTCACCGCGTCGTCAAAATGTCTGTCGTTACCTTGCTCGGTGTTAATGTCCTGAACAACCCCGCCAAGTTCACGGACCCGTACCAGTTCGAGATCACGTTCGAGTGCCTCGAGCCCCTCGAGAAAGGTAAACTATCCGACGCACGCGCCTCTCGCACGCGCCCGACCTTGCGAATAAGACGCTGACGGGCCTGGAAACGCCTAGATCTTGAGTGGAAGCTCACCTACGTCGGTTCTGCCACCTCGTATGTCCAAAACTCTCTCGCACACCGCCAAATCATGTCTCCCGATTTACTTCTGCTTTGTTTCTGACACTTTCCACTGTAGTGACCAATACGACCAGGAGCTCGACAGCCTTGATGTGGGCCCGATCCCTGTCGGTGTGAACAAATTTGTCTTCGAGGCGAGCGCGCCGGACACGAAGAGGATTCCAGACGCCGAGGTCCTTGGTGTCACTGTGATCCTCCTGACCTGCCGGTACGATGGTCGCGAGTTCGTCCGTGTGGGCTACTACGTCAACCATGAGTACGAGACGGAGGAGCTCAACGCGGACCCGCCGGCGAAGCCTATCATCGAGAAGGTTCGCCGCAACATTCTTTCGGAGAAGCCCCGCGTGACCAGGTTTGCGATCAAGTGGTATGTTACCACCCCGCTACATCAGCACCCCCGCACTCGGCGTTTTAATCCCCCATTGTCCAGCTGTGACATGAGCTGACGCCTCTACAGGGACTCTGAGCTCACTGCCCCCGCCGAGTTCCCGCCTGAACAGCCCGAGGCCGACCTCGCTGCGGACGAGGAGGAGTACGGTGCCGAGGAGTTGGCTGAAGAGGAGGAGGAGGCGGCTGCCGAGGCCAACGCTGAGGGCAGCGCCGCGGTCGCTGAGCCGGGTCAAGACGCCGAGATGGCCGGAGCCGAGACGGAGAACGCTGAGAATGGAGCTGCCGAGGAGGAGCTGTCCGACGACGAGGGCAGCGTTGACATCGAGGGCGAGAGCGACGAGGAGATCGAGGACGAGCTGGAGGCCGAGGTGGAGGGCGAGGCCGCTGCGGGCGACGCAGGCGATGCTATGGAGGTCGACACCGACTCCAAGCCTGCTCAAGCCGCCGCTCAGCCGGTCATGACCCACTGAACACCACCATGAGCGTCGCCATCACGGACGGAGTCACGCAGCACCATCCCGGCGACGGTTCGTGGGGCTTCCTCCTCATTTCCCACGACCGCACCCCTCCTTTGTGCTTGAGTGTCAAGTTGGCAGGCAGGGCATGGATTTGGTCAGTTGCACCAACACATGAGAGACGACGGATGAAGCAGGATTTATGAATTGTTGGGCTTTTTTTTTTGTTTGGTATCCGGAATGGATTACCGACTGGCCTTGGAATGGATAGATGTGTGGGCTGGAGGCGGAGTTCTTGGTAAGGGCTACTGTCACTGAAGCAAACGTCTCGGTCATGGTAGGTATTGCGGGCAGGATGAAAGGATACCTAATGTCATGGATACCAGAGTAGAGTACAATGGATATCATGTGTGTTTCCGCGCGCTATTTTCTAGTTTTGCCTAGTCATTGCAGACCCCAGAAGCAGGGGCCTTTGGGCGTATGCTGGTGTGCTCAAATGTGTCGCGTCGCTTTGACGGCGGCGGAGGGCGGCGTCATTTCCGGAAGACAGTCGTTTAGCCGACCCTTGCCGATGCCACGAGCTAAAAACGCCCAGGAAAACGTCGACAGCCCTGATTTTGGGTCACGCCTCTTCCCAAAAGGAAAAACGAGGCGGTTCCCGGTCGGGCCACGTCTCCGGCTGCGTGCATCCGTTGAGTCTTGGTCCAAAAACAAGCACCGACGGGCGGGCCGGGGTCTGCCTGCACGCTCTTTAGCCTGACGCAACACACCCCAAAGTTTTAGCTGCTGCATGCACAGCTTCAAGCGCGCCTCTGGGGGGCTGTGTTTTCCCCTCCTCCTCCACGACGCGAGGCTCCGGTCGCAGCAAATCGCGTGCGGAATATGAGCGTCTGAACCGGTGGAAGCCGACACCTACCTGATCTTCATTCATTTTCCTCTTCTGCCCCCACGAAACTTGAGACACGGGGCATTGGTGACAGCTCACCTGTGCCCTGCCCTGCCCTCTCCTGCCCTGCCTTCTTGGCTTCTGGAAGCTGGGCGCATGCGACAGTGACAGGGGAGGCAGTGCCGAGGCGCGGCCTGCCAGCCAATCCGCCGTCGTCATTTTCTCCCCGGAGTTCTCCTCCCTCACCTTCGCTCACGAACCGGGCAACTGTCGATCAGGCCATAACACTCCCTTGCTGGCGGCGCGTGATAGGTTATTGTGGCATTGCGTCTGTTTACGATTTCAACTTTGTATTATTCATTTTCGCTCCTTCTCCTCCAACCCCCACGTCACGGCGGTCGCCGACAGCCTGTGTTTTCCTGTTGTTGCGCCCAGGCTGCTTCAACATGTGCCCATTAAACGAGCAGCCACACCGATACTCGCTTTGAAATAGAGTCGCTTAAGCCGAAAATGAAAGCCCCCATAAGCACCCTACCTACGTATATCACATAAGTTGTAAGGAAGCCATTGTCTATCACGTTTGTCGATTCCAGCCTACTAGGCTCCATGGGAGTCCTGAAGCTGTTGGAGCAGCCCAATATTGGAGGCCATGATGATGCCCGATTGTGACAGACCAAGATTTTTATTCCAAAGACGGTCTCTCGTGCATTAGCCTGTTTCCCTATGCCAATCGCCCAAATCTGACACCGATGCGGCTGAGCAGCAGCTTCCCCCGCAGGGTTGATCGACAGCCTGCCTGACAACCCATGTCATCGGTCTGCCACTCCGGGCAAAGGCTGCATGGAGAGGCATGGCAGCACGTCTACATAAGAGAGCGCTCTCGTTCTCTATACCCTGCATATATCTCTTTCTTTCGCTTTCCTATCTGCTCTTTTTCATTCTATACCCTTCCTCTTTTCATCTTCTTGTCTAATTTCTTCCCGCTCTCTCGTTTCGTATTTTGTATTCATCTTCTCTTGTCCCAGTACCAGCCCGACCAACCTTCCTACACCACACCATGACCTCTCAACAGAGACAGGATGAGCTCCTTCGTGACCTTCAGCACTTCCACGAGGAGTCTCTCAAAACACTCAGGTCACTCGAAGCCCTGGCCGCGGGCAACCAGACTACCGTGACCGATACCAGCAACAAAACCAGCAGCAGACGCCGAGCAAACAGCTTCTTCTCCTGCGAAGCGCCCGAGATGGACCGAAGAGTCGGCAGCAGCAGCAGCAGCGGCGGCGGCGAGGTGCTGGTGCCCGGATCGCCATCTCTCCAGGCTACCCGCGTACCCTTTGTGCCGATGCCGTTATCGTCGCCGCCGTCAACGGCGCCGAGGCCCATCACACACACCCTCAGCATAGACAGCCAGAACCTGTCGGTGCACTCTCCACTCGCAGTGACCGGCCTGGGTGTAATGCCGCCCGGAGTGAAACACATCCCAGTGTCGCTGTACAGCAACGAGTCGGACGCGGAGGAGGACTGCGACTTCATCCCTCTGCTGCCCCTGATCGACCACCAACCAGCAAAGCTGCACCAGCAGCAGCAGCAGCCGCAACAGCAGCAAAGCATCCCCATTCCTCCACGCTCCTCTCCGCAGGACGGAGAGATAGCGTCGGCGCAGACGCTGCTCCCCAGCCGGTCCTTCTCGGGCGAGCAGCTGGTGCGCCACGTTCAGAACCTCGATGAAGGGCGAGCCGGCACGCTCATCGCCCTTTTGGACGACACGTGGCGGCGCAGGTCCGAGCTGGATGAGGCCAAGCTGCTGGCCACGAGGGAGGGCGAGCTGTACGGCAGCGCCACGTACGAGGTCTACGACGTTGGCAGGGACTCGGTCGCCACTCCGCAGCACGATGAGAGAGGAAGCACCGGCGATGGGGCGCTGGATCTGGAGACGGTGTGGAACACGGTCAAGGTAAGTGACATGGACGTTTCTATGCTCGATATCGATCACCAAGCCAAAGGAAATTCCTTTGCTGATGTGTATGCTTAGGATATCAACCCAGTCACAGCTGGGCAAGACCACCAAGGCCCTGCAACGCCTGCAGGAGGTGCTGTTGGCAGGATGACGTGAGTGCACAATCTCCCATGTAGCCGGACACTAAGCTCAACGGCGACTCTGAGAAGGCTTAAACTGACGGCCAACACAGAATCTTGCAGGAGCCATCGCCCATCATGCTCAGCGCGGCACATCTGACTATGGCCGAGCACTTTGACATGGACGAGCTGATCCAACATCTTGTGACGCAACAGGGGAACAAGGGCAAGACACGGGTGTGTTTTAGACCAGCCAGCCGTATTTCCAACCCTTCTGCCCTTCTCTTTTTGCTGACATCTTCCTTTTTTCATCCAGGCCTACATGCAGCACCGAGCTTTTGAATCGTCCGAGGTCCGACAAAGAAGCTTTTTCTTTGTCTTCAAGTACTACACTGCAGTAGGCGAAGGTCTCAGCCCAGCGCCGTACCAGCAGTACGACCGTCGGGCGCAAGACTACAAATCCCCGGACCACATCGAGATCACCGAGTGCAGCTCCGTGCTGGCTCTGTCTCTGGGCGGTCCGCCCGTCAGCCCAATCTACATGCGCGGGAGGCGCCGGCGCAGCTACCAGTCGGGCAAGGTGTTTGACCACTTTGCGCCGTGGCACCTGCTCAGCATCCAGAGCTTCGCCGACAACGAGCACTCGATGCGCAGCGACGACGCCAAGAAGCCCTTCTACAGCGGGCCCTACGCCTTTCTGGACTCGTTGGCGGCCGAGTACAGGGACGCGGCCAAGCGGTATGCGCTGCTCAACGACATGATCACCAAGCTCATCACGCCGTCGAGCCAGTTCATGTTCGAGGTGAAGCTCCGGGATAAGCTCCTCTTCGAGGACAAGTACTTCACCTACAGCCGCCGCTATTTTTGGGCCTACAACAGCCTGGCGCTCATCAACGAGGGGATCAAGGCCATGATCGCCGCGTACAGCAACACCTTCACCGGCGAGTTCTGGGAGGGCAGGCACCGCACGCTGTGGCCGCTACCAGGCAGTGGCGGCGGCGGCGGGGATGAGGAAGAGGGTCTGGAGGGGTGGTCCGCCGACGCGAGGAGGAACTACCTGGACAAGATGGCGGCGCTGCGGGAGGAGCTGAAGCGCACCATGCACGAGCTCTGGGCGGTGCACCACCGGAATGAGGTGCTGCGAAAGGAGATCAAGAGCCTGCGCGAGCAGCTCTTCAGCGGGTCGAGCGTCAAGGAGAGCCGCCGGGCGATCGAGCAGGGCGACAACATCAAGATCCTGACGAGCGTGTCCATGATTTTTCTGCCGCTGACTTTTGTGACGGTATGTTCTTTCTTTTGCCTTTTCCTCTCCCAGCCAGCTCTTTTGGCCTGGTTGTATTCTACATACAGACAGGCAAGAACGTTTACTAACTCCCATGCCATACAGTCCGTCTTCGGCATCACAGAGTTCAACATCTCCCCCGACGACTGGCGCTTCGCCACGACCATGGTCTGCGTGTGCGTGCCCTTCTTCGTCCTGATCGTGGTGCTGCAGACGCAGGCCGGGATGGAGATGTGCAAGCGCCTGGGCGGCAGCCTCAAGGGCTACTTCCAGGGCGAGGACGAGCAGACCAAGCACCGCCGCGAGCTGCAGTCGCTGGCCGGCCGCGTCGACGAAGGCGTGCGCATGGCGACGACCAGGGCGGCGACGGCGACTACTGCCGAAGGAGGAGGAGGAGGAGTAGTAGTAGAAGTAGAAGAGAGAGGAGGCAGGAAGCAGCCGCTCCTGTTTGGGCGGCGCAAGAAGGCGGAGCTTGGGGGAGGGCCTTCGGCTGTTGCTGCAGGTAACGATGTGGAGGCGGCGAGGGGTGGTTCGGTTAGGGGAGGCTGGTTTTGGCGCTGGCGGAGGGTGTTTTTTGGTGGTCAGCCGCAAATCAAAACTGCTGATGAGAACGTTTGACGTGATTTGATGCTGTCACCACCGAGCGGATGCTTGACTTGATCTGGCGCCTCCTCCGTGCCCTTTCCCTATGTTCTTATTCCCTTGTTCAGCTTGATGGGTTTTCATCTGTCATCAAATCGAGTCGGGCTTTTTCGCCCTGGCAGTCAGCGTTTTCTTTCTTCTCCTTTTTTTTTCTTTTTCTTTTTTATAGTCTACGAAACATCGAGATTCTATCACCATTCACCTGCGGAAAATGATTTGCGCATCGAAGCGATTTGGTCCGAGTATCCTGAAAAAACGGTTCATTACCCTTCCGCAACCTACTCCTCCACGACAATTATTTGCTCCTTCTCTCATGCCTCCATGGCATCCCCCTCGGCCGCGGGAGTGGCAGTCTTGCTGCGCTCCCACTCGGCCGGGCTTTGACACTTTGCGGACCAGGCGTGAATTTGCGCAATCTCCTCCTTGAGCGCCTTGTTGACCAGCCGGTGCCTCTTGAGCGTGCTTTGGGCCTCGAACTCGGGAGAGACGATCAGAGTGCTGAAGGCTTGTCCGCAGCCCCCTGGAACCCAAGATGTCAGCTGCGTCTTTTCTGAGCATCTAGGGTCACTTTGAGGTGGGGTCGGTCGTGAGAAAAGATGAATGGAGTGAACTGACTGACCTGATATGTCGGTGACCTCCACATGGATCGCCTTCAGCCTCTCGGTGATGGCAGCCTTGATGGACTCGTCCGTGATGGGAGCGGCAGCCATGATTTTCTTTGAGGAGCAAGGGGAGTTTGTTCAAGAAAGTTATCAGATTGATTGATAAGATGCTGCGAGGAGCGAGATTGGGTTGATGCGTCGAGTGCCCCGCCATGCGACGTCACCAGCGGTGACTGTAACCTCACTCGGGAAGGTTCAAGTGGGGTAAGACTCCGGCGGCGGAGCGCGAGACCACCACTGAAGAACTCATGCATTTGGACGCCTCACTTTGCTGTGATGTTCCGACTCCGCACGCAGACTTCGAGGCTCGGAAGTGCCTATTGATTATTCCTGGTGGATGTTACGTCTCAGACCAGCGGCGACGTTTATACGTCTCAGAGTGCCGACGCCTCGCTTTGCCAGCCAAACCGGCTCCTTGACAGCTGGGGGCTTATCCAGAATCACATCCAAGCCTCTGTGTAAAACGAGCCGCATCGCGTCGTCGAGAACAGTATTTACCATGACTGCTCGCCCTCACCCCTTCACCCAAGCCGTGGTCTCGGCAATGAGGTCACTGTATGGCCTTGTATTACCCAATCCTCTGGCAGATGAGAATCTTTTTGCTGACCTACGACCACGACCACGCTGCCAGGTACCCCGAGGAGCTTGCAGACAGGTCCTGGGACAACGTCGGTCTCCTCCTGGAGAACTTCGCCCCAGCTGACCCGGCTGACCCAGCGGCTGACTCTCCTCCTGTGGTGCTCCTCACAAACGACGTGACTCCCACCGTCGTGGACGAGGCTATCGCCAATGAAGCCACAGTCATCGTCAGCTACCGTAAGGAGCCGCCCCTTTCGCAACTCTGATTTGATGCAAGTGGCTCAGCAGCAAGACTAAATTGCAAAAACCCGCAAAGACCCCCCAATATTCAGGGGCCTCAAGTCCATCACCCTCGACGACCCGCAGCAAAAGTTCCTGCTGCGACTGGTGCAGAACAACATCGCCGTCTACAGCCCGCACACCGCCGTCGACGCCGCCCCGGGAGGCCT